>CAXDID010000723.1:0-31046 GCA_963988835.1 Hexamita inflata
AATTTCAATGGAAGAATCTGTTACAACTTCATTAAAAATGAATATGCTACTAGATTGTTAAGAAATAATTAAATTATTGTTCACGTTTACTTTATTAATTTATTTACTTTTCTTACAATATGAAAACTCATTATTATCAATTAAAATATTATTACTACATAATACATTATTAAGTTTTCCAACTTATTTACACAAAATAATAGAACATATCATATAATAAATATAATAATATGATGATGAATAAATTTTATATTACAATGAAGTGAAGTTGATGTTGTATATATTGGACGCAAAAGTAGTTTGTTTTGGTGGTGCAGAGTTATATATTGTATTTTAACGGCAATTTGAATATTTGGTATCATATAGGATAACTGTAATGTCACGAAATCAAGTGTACCTTGATACTTTGATAATATACAGCAGGTTGGATAGCGGACTAGCTATAGAGGAAAAGCGAGGATCTGATGATATTTTGGTTTAGATGATAAAGTATTTTACAGCATAATTTTTCATTCTATAAGAGCAACGTTAAAACTGTAACGTTTCTAGATTATAATTCGTGTATATATTATATCAATATATTATAATTTTCAAATCACAACTCATCATTATCAAACTCCATAGGTATAAGTCTGTTTATAATTAATATTGTATTACCAACTTTGTTCTATTTTTGGATAAATTGCATAATTACGACCAGGGCGGACTGCAAGGCGCGCTACCTCCCGCCGAACAGGATCAACCACGTCTCGGTCCACTTCACTGAGAACGAGAAGTTCAACCTCGGCTCCTACAACTTCCCCCAATCGATGAACTACTAGGTGGAAAACCTGAAGATCTGCTTCGGCTGCGAGCTCTTCTAAAATTTCAATACGGAAGAATCAAGGAACGGGTCAGTAGCCAGTGATTATCATATTCAACAAATATATCAAATATAATTAAATATAGACAATAATTTTAACTATTGAAAAATTAACTGCTATTTTGACTGTTGATTTTAAGCCTAAACTAGAACAATGGTGCAAATGCAAATTATCTTAATTTGACACTGAGCGCTATTGAAGAATGATATCAGTTTCCATCTGCTACTTCACTAGTTTTTCGGGCTGTATAAATTACAATATTTCGCCAAATTCACGCGAAGAATTAATATTTATGATATTGGTGCTAAATATAGTTTGCATATCTAGTCAGTTTAATATTAACACAAAATGAAAAGGGAACTCAACTTGTACTATTTACATTCTCATTTCTTCACTTAGCTGTGCTTCTAATTTAACTTAGAAATTTAAAAATTATTAAAATTATTACGGTACAATAATATTAAGAATTATTCTCTTAATTATTTAGCAGAACTGAAATTTTGAATTTTATTTGTACTTCAAACAATATATCCCACTCACTTAACTTTCGTTTATACTAGTTCGGTCTTCTGTACAGGGACTGTAAGTTCACGCGAATGATCATTAGTTTTAGACGCACCTATGTACGTTAGGCACACCTCCGCAACCAAGGCAACCAACGACTCGGGTACAAGCATCCAGGGGGCGTAACGCGGCTGCTTCGTGCAAGCCGATCTATACGGGAATCCACCTGCGTCGTACCATCTGCGTTTCTAAGGAAGCAATGGAGCGGTTGCCGCTTTCCAATCCTGAAGGCTCGTTGATGGCATGCCCTTAGCCATACTGATCCTCGATGATGCCAGCTCAGCACTTTGAATCGGGGGATTTTACCTTCCGCAACCGATTTGGCCGAGCCGCATCTCAGGAAGTGGGATGCGGCGAGGAACGAGAAGCGCAACCGAATGAATCCATCATCGATCACACTAAACAAAGCTGGTATTTCAGCAATGCCTCTTCAGCTCTAACGTCGAAACGCCAAGCCTAATCGTTCGTTTAGGCTCGTTTATTAAGAATTATAGTTTAGAATTGTTTTCACATCATTCTGTTCAACTAAGTTTATTTATAGAATTTGTACTGTAGATGATTTAGTATTTGGTTAAAATTCTACAAAATGCTATTTATGGATCTTGTATTAAATTTAAATTAATTTGTTAGAGTCTACACATAGTAAAATATAATTACAAATTAATTGAAATATATTAACTTACTAAATAATTACAAATGCAATGAACAAATAAATTCTGGCAACAATCATACGTTATAAACTAATTATATAAATTTTTGTCTTTCACTTCGTATTACTTTTAGAAATTTCAACATAAAGCAAAATAATATTTCAAGGTTATAAACTCATCTGTTTTATAATTTCGATTTAAATATAAATTCTTACATAGTACTTATTATAGTAATTTAGATAATTCTCCAGATATAAATCAACTTATAGTATGAATTTAATGTAAAATTACTAATTTATCAAAATATTATTTTGAGATACGTTCATGAAATTGTAATTATTAGTTCAAGCTATTATGTCTAATAATAATAATAATATAATAAAATAAATCATGAATGTGGTTGCTTGTCTAAAATATAATATAGTCGAAATTCTGGAAGTGGTAGGAATTGAACAGCTCAGGGCGATTTATATCATCTTGGGAAGAATAATGCTTGTATTTAATAATTAATAATCTATAAATTAATGCATCTATATACTGTACACAGCTCAATAGCCATCGGTTTGATTTTGAATACTGCGAAATAGTATAATATTTTGTAACACCTTTACTTAGTACTTGGTTTCGTCCGCAATATATTGCGTCTTCAAAACAGCTAAAATAAATACTGTTAAGTGTTTCAAAAGTGAACGTTCATAGGCTCTCGCACGCCACACGTTTTCTTTCAAAATGGATTCAGTCCGTCAGTTATAACCACGCAGTAAAGACTATTTTCAAGGTAGTAGTTGCGCGGACACCTTCGTAAGCTACTTTTGTTGGAATATCTATTTCGAACATTATCGTTGACGCCTCTTCGCTAAACTTTTATTATCTTAGGCTTTGGAACCTGTTTTGCGTCAGTCTTCGTATATATTCTTTTGACGTTCTGTCCCTATATCCCTATTTTCAGATTATACCACCAAATTCCTAGACTGTAGTTGTGCAAACATCTGATTCATCATAACAATAAAATACATAAATATTTTAAAAATAGTGTTAAAAATCTGTGTTGTAATCCCAATATTTTGAAAAATCATTAACATTAAATAATATCTGAGTGTTTAGACGACGGCACTCTTGCTGCATAAATAGACCAAAGCATTCTACAGCGTTAGGGGTTTATATTGAAGGGTTCCTTTTTGGAAGTTGGCTATTAAGCTTGAAGAAATGTATAATGATGAAATTGTAGGTACATTGTGTTATTAAGATTCACGTTTAGTACTATTATTGTATCATATGTATAACACAGCACTAGAATTGTAATTATACTATATGTATAATTAAATTGTAAACAGTTAATATATCCATGTTGTTAAATACCTATTAATATCAGTACTTACAATGGTAGAGATATATGCTATAAAACGAAATTCTATTTGTCGACGCTGTCGCAAGAACCTGACAAATAAATCAACACGAAACTTATATTTAGCATATGTGATTCACGGGTATTTGAGTGCGACATAAAATTAATTTTCGCCACCAATACGGTTTCGTGTCTATGTGCAATAATCCACAGAGGTTTTACGACAAAATGATATTTCTTTAGCGTTATTGTAGTTCGCTAAACAGTTTGTATATCAAAACTTTTGCGCTATCAGCTCTTGCTTTGGAACACCAAGCATATGGCAGTATAATATGTGATAATCATGTGAATGTTGGATTTCTTAGTATAACAGTAACAATATACAATATAAATGAACCGGGTAGAAAAAGCTATAATTATATAATAAATACTATTTTAACTATCTTACACCACATGACAAAGAGAAAATATTATTATTAAACTTCTTCGAACAATATACATAGATTCGCCTTTCATACAAGTTGACTTTCTTAAAACAATATAATTGTTAGCAGCTATTTATCTTTACTGTAGTTTAACTATTAATAATTTTCAAAACAAAATTATACACCCAATGTGAAACTTTCTTAACATTGTACTGTTTGATAACAGTTGCCGCATTTATCTTCTTAGTGTGTTCCACCTACTCTGACATAACTTAGTAAATGCATCTATATACTGTACACAGCTCAATAGCCATCGGTTTGATTTTGAATACTGCGAAATAGTATAATATTTTGTAACACCTTTACTTAGTACTTGGTTTCGTCCGCAATATATTGCGTCTTCAAAACAGCTAAAATAAATACTGTTAAGTGTTTCAAAAGTGAACGTTCATAGGCTCTCGCACGCCACACGTTTTCTTTCAAAATGGATTCAGTCCGTCAGTTATAACCACGCAGTAAAGACTATTTTCAAGGTAGTAGTTGCGCGGACACCTTCGTAAGCTACTTTTGTTGGAATATCTATTTCGAACATTATCGTTGACGCCTCTTCGCTAAACTTTTATTATCTTAGGCTTTGGAACCTGTTTTGCGTCAGTCTTCGTATATATTCTTTTGACGTTCTGTCCCTATATCCCTATTTTCAGATTATACCACCAAATTCCTAGACTGTAGTTGTGCAAACATCTGATTCATCATAACCATAAAATACATAAATATTTTAAAAATAGTGTTAAAAATCTGTGTTGTAATCCCAATATTTTGAAAAATCATTAACATTAAATAATATCTGAGTGTTTAGACGACGGCACTCTTGCTGCATAAATAGACCAAAGCATTCTACAGCGTTAGGGGTTTATATTGAAGGGTTCCTTTTTGGAAGTTGGCTATTAAGCTTGAAGAAATGTATAATGATGAAATTGTAGGTACATTGTGTTATTAAGATTCACGTTTAGTACTATTATTGTATCATATGTATAACACAGCACTAGAATTGTAATTATACTATATGTATAATTAAATTGTAAACAGTTAATATATCCATGTTGTTAAATACCTATTAATATCAGTACTTACAATGGTAGAGATATATGCTATAAAACGAAATTCTATTTGTCGACGCTGTCGCAAGAACCTGACAAATAAATCAACACGAAACTTATATTTAGCATATGTGATTCACGGGTATTTGAGTGCGACATAAAATTAATTTTCGCCACCAATACGGTTTCGTGTCTATGTGCAATAATCCACAGAGGTTTTACGACAAAATGATATTTCTTTAGCGTTATTGTAGTTCGCTAAACAGTTTGTATATCAAAACTTTTGCGCTATCAGCTCTTGCTTTGGAACACCAAGCATATGGCAGTATAATATGTGATAATCATGTGAATGTTGGATTTCTTAGTATAACAGTAACAATATACAATATAAATGAACCGGGTAGAAAAAGCTATAATTATATAATAAATACTATTTTAACTATCTTACACCACATGACAAAGAGAAAATATTATTATTAAACTTCTTCGAACAATATACATAGATTCGCCTTTCATACAAGTTGACTTTCTTAAAACAATATAATTGTTAGCAGCTATTTATCTTTACTGTAGTTTAACTATTAATAATTTTCAAAACAAAATTATACACCCAATGTGAAACTTTCTTAACATTGTACTGTTTGATAACAGTTGCCGCATTTATCTTCTTAGTGTGTTCCACCTACTCTGACATAACTTAGTAAATGCATCTATATACTGTACACAGCTCAATAGCCATCGGTTTGATTTTGAATACTGCGAAATAGTATAATATTTTGTAACACCTTTACTTAGTACTTGGTTTCGTCCGCAATATATTGCGTCTTCAAAACAGCTAAAATAAATACTGTTAAGTGTTTCAAAAGTGAACGTTCATAGGCTCTCGCACGCCACACGTTTTCTTTCAAAATGGATTCAGTCCGTCAGTTATAACCACGCAGTAAAGACTATTTTCAAGGTAGTAGTTGCGCGGACACCTTCGTAAGCTACTTTTGTTGGAATATCTATTTCGAACATTATCGTTGACGCCTCTTCGCTAAACTTTTATTATCTTAGGCTTTGGAACCTGTTTTGCGTCAGTCTTCGTATATATTCTTTTGACGTTCTGTCCCTATATCCCTATTTTCAGATTATACCACCAAATTCCTAGACTGTAGTTGTGCAAACATCTGATTCATCATAACCATAAAATACATAAATATTTTAAAAATAGTGTTAAAAATCTGTGTTGTAATCCCAATATTTTGAAAAATCATTAACATTAAATAATATCTGAGTGTTTAGACGACGGCACTCTTGCTGCATAAATAGACCAAAGCATTCTACAGCGTTAGGGGTTTATATTGAAGGGTTCCTTTTTGGAAGTTGGCTATTAAGCTTGAAGAAATGTATAATGATGAAATTGTAGGTACATTGTGTTATTAAGATTCACGTTTAGTACTATTATTGTATCATATGTATAACACAGCACTAGAATTGTAATTATACTATATGTATAATTAAATTGTAAACAGTTAATATATCCATGTTGTTAAATACCTATTAATATCAGTACTTACAATGGTAGAGATATATGCTATAAAACGAAATTCTATTTGTCGACGCTGTCGCAAGAACCTGACAAATAAATCAACACGAAACTTATATTTAGCATATGTGATTCACGGGTATTTGAGTGCGACATAAAATTAATTTTCGCCACCAATACGGTTTCGTGTCTATGTGCAATAATCCACAGAGGTTTTACGACAAAATGATATTTCTTTAGCGTTATTGTAGTTCGCTAAACAGTTTGTATATCAAAACTTTTGCGCTATCAGCTCTTGCTTTGGAACACCAAGCATATGGCAGTATAATATGTGATAATCATGTGAATGTTGGATTTCTTAGTATAACAGTAACAATATACAATATAAATGAACCGGGTAGAAAAAGCTATAATTATATAATAAATACTATTTTAACTATCTTAATGTTAATTTATAATTTAAATATCTCACTCGGTCCTCCTTTAATTCGTTCCGGCTGTATTTAATTCCTCATGCTTGGTAAGCTTCCATTTTGTGCTTATTTGTGCAATTGTGTGACATTGTTAAAGTCAATCATCTCTGTGACAATAAGGTTGGCGACCTGGTCTTGTGGTGATTTGTGGCTTTCATGGCCGATTGGTTTTTAGTTTGTGTTCGTTTCTGTTAGGTTGGTGTTTGTTTGGTGGTTTCGTGCTTTGGTATTTCTTAGGTGATCAGCATACGATCATTTGTAGGAAGTTAGTCATTATTATATTTACTTCATTAATTACTTAATTACCTCATTGTTGTTCTTTTAGGTTGTATTTTTCATTTCTTTTTTAGTTTTGTATCTTTTGATTGTTTTTAATATTTATGTCTTTTTGCTATTTTTCTCACTCGCTCATGTTCCAAGTCTTCAATTGTCGACGGTTACTCCGAGCCCGTCCGATCCAGCGTTGCCTTGGGCTTCGCCTTCTTGCCTTGCTCCCACACCCTCGAGGCCTGGCGGCGCTCGCGGTGCCCTTCTTCCGGTAGCTTGACGGTCTCTCTAACCTTACTTCGTTGCGATGGTGCCTTCATGCAGAGCATTAGTGATCAAGCTGGTGGAATGCAGCTTGGCTTCTTCGTTAGCGCGCTACTGCAAGATAGCAGTGTTTTCTTAGGAAGGAGTCCGTGATCTCTGGTAGGAATGTTGTTAGCATATTCATGGATTTCTCGTACACAGTCCCGTTGTAGCGAAGAACGAGTGGAATCACCCGATTATCGCCATACGTGCCTCCGTATTTGAGAATCTTGCCCTTGAACGCGTTGCATATATTTGCTTCGACAGCGAACGTGACGTCAAGGACATATGTTGCGTTTTTGTATTGGAACTCTATATCTCTTTAAGTGAGGTTCTTAGAGATTTCTCTAAAAGTTATATTAATTTTAATTTTATAGTAATCGTTCTATGATCATAAAAGCTTGCCAAAAGTGGGTTTTGGGATTCAGTTGCCACTTCACTAAATGAAGAAATCGTCAAAGTTTGTAACATACAATTATTCAATGCGCATATTATCAAGCATCCTAATCTTTCAACCAATACATTATAAGTTGAACGTACGAAAATCCAGAAAATTACTAAATATAATACTCTAATTAAGATACTTTCAAGATACCCACAAATTTTGATTGCTATGAAATAATCTTTATGTTGAATATTACGGTTTCCAACAAATAAACACTTTCACACTTGGTTTTTATGTACTAGTACCCCTAAATTTTGCAACTTTGGAATTACCCAAAAGTTATTGCATTCATTGTAGAAGTTGAAGCATATTTTAACATGGCGTTATTATTTGAGTTCTAATATATGAAATACTTTGGATACACACGAATACTAGATACAAAATTTTCAATCAACTGCAGCAACTTCATTAAACTAGCTGTTTCCAGCTTTCTTAATTAACTTAATAATAAATTGTATTTGTATAACTTAATTTTAGTTTCATGTTATTCTAGATTATAACACTAACGAAATATTATATTTTAGTAACTTATAAAGTAGCTGTACATGAACAAAATATTATTGGGATATAAGTAGTAGTATTATTTGTTTACTATTGTTTTGAGAGAATTTAGATTTCCAACGCAACATTTTCAAGTCGAAAACTGTAAAAATGGTTTTTAAGTGAAAATTTACAAATAATACTGAATTAATAACTGGTAAAATGTTACTAAATAATAAGAAGATTCATAATATTTTTAAGTACAATTAAGTTTAAAAAGTAGCAATTATTTGATAATTTTTTAAACATGCCAAGCTTTCAAAGGAGCTGGAAGGTTTAAGGAGTTAGTATGAAGAATTCGAATTCTATTAAGTAGTGGTAACTAAGTGATGCAATATCGTTGATGTGCGACTTCTTTCAGTTAGTTTGCCGTAAGTATTGAATTTTTACCCAGTTGTGTTTTATGGCAAAACAATATTAGTTATTGAAAAGCCCAATTAAATTCAGATAATTATTAAGTGAAGAAAAGGGAACCGGGTTCAATTTAGACTAAAGAAGCACGAATTGCTGGAATCGTTAAATATCAAGGGTTCATCAGTTGACAATTATAAAGAATTTTAATAACGAATAGATAGTCAAATTCATTCAAAGACATTGCCAATAAAATGTTATTATTGACAGCAGTCTAAATTATAATTATTTCGCTCACTGTGTACAAAAGATGATCTAAACCTAGGAGCAGTGAAGTGTAAATATATAATATTGATTTTATTCACAGTTATAAAAACTCATAAGCTCGCGTTTCCCCCTCATAAAAGGCTTCTAGCTCGCACAAAAATTTGTTTATAAAAAGCCTTTTTGCTAAAGAGATATCAGGTTTCTCCAATTTGTCGGATACTGGAAGATTACCATGGGCTTTGTCGACCGGGCGAGGGTGACGATGATGGTCTATCTTGGCTAGAACCTTCTTCATAACATAGTCATGACGAACAGTTCGGATTCCGGCATTTCGGTTGCACTTGATTTCGTGTTGGGCGGTCATTCGATTTCCACATAACAAACACTTGCTGTCCGAGTCGAGCTCTTTGTTTAAAACCTAAAATCGGTGTTTTATTAGGTCGAAGAGTTCATTATCGGTCAGATAAGTGAAATTGTTTATGGCATAGCCAATGGCCGGTACTCCAGGGTGATCCTGAAGGGTGTTGAGGTATTCTTTCCGCAGAGCTTTGAAGATGCCACACTTTTTACTAGGCTTACATGAAGTCGTAGTATAATGAGGGTACGACCATTTCTAGTCCGCCCTTCGAAGCAGAATTTGTGAAGAAATCGGCTTACTCCGTCTCAGACAAGTCCTTGACGGCGAAGAAATCGCTTGCGTACTTGAAAACCTTCTAGTCGATAAGACCGTATTAGTTTCCAAAACCGTCTTAGGGAGTCTTGGGTGCGAAGTCGACTAGCGGTGCATAGTTGACCTTGGGGAGGACCACAGAACGCAAAAGAAGATATTTCTGATGGTTCGTGATCGGGGAGGCGTCCAAAACTTTAAGAAATTTATCAATTTTTGCTGTCATCCGCTCTGCGAGAGAGACAGTTGAACTTTGGGAGAATAATTGACCCAAGAAGGTGATTTCACTATTATCCTGTGTTGATTTTTATTTTGATTTATAGCTATGGATAGACTCACATACTTGTATCAGGTATTTTGAGTTTCAAAGACTTTAACATAATCTCATATAATATGCATATTTTAACCTACAAATGATTGAAAAGAAGTGTAATAACATAGAGTGAATAGTCTATTAGAGGGAGATAAAATTTACAATATTCAATAACTTTATAGAATAGCGTTAATACTGTTAGTTCAAGTGTCGAACTCAGGTCTAAACCATTTCATGTATATCCATTATATAATAGAAGAATAAATATTTATTTATGTGTACAAATATTTTTGTATCCACTCCAAATGCAAATAGAATAAGTTAATTAGTAAATATCGTGCTCTGTGGAGCAAAGCTTTTTGCAAATGAATAATAATTTAATTAATCAATTGAAAAATATGTTTGAGACTAGAAAGTTGTATGTTATGTTCGAAACTGGATTAAATTGCGAGCCTACAACAGATCACATTACTCCAAAGAATATTTATCCGATATTTGAGGAAACTATATAAAATTGCATTAATATATCTCAGAAGTCGCAAGTTCTAGAATTTAGTAAGCAATTATCGTCATTATTTTAAATATTTAATGAGAAAGAGCACTAGCAGCGAATAAATTTTGAGGACTAGCTTTACAGCACCTCAGTTGATCTGCGCAAGCAGGAAGAGTACAATATTTATTTATCAACTCAGTTATAAAATTTTTAGGAGAATTTGGAGTAGTTGGTTTCAAAGCACACGAAGTAAATGTTCACCGCGAATTAGTAAATTGCGAAGGCTAAATCGATTGCCAGTTATCAGCCTGATCACGTTGCCTACGATTCAATTGAGGCCTTAATGACGTAAATTAAGCAGCTCAACAACGAAAACAAGCAGTAAAAGCTGCTGAATCAGGCTCTGCAGGAAGAACAGGAGAAAACGCGGGTCAAGCTTTGGCAATAGTAAAATACAGTTTTACTGGTTGAAAAAACAGCACCCAGTCCATTTTTAACCCAACCAGAAAATATAGATCTTGCTTAACTTTAGGAGGAGCACAAAAACCAAATCGAGTTGATATATATCGAGAACGCAAATATACTGCACTAAAAACAGGAATAATTCACCAAATTGCAAAACGAGTTCGAGGAGTTCAAAAAGGGCTCCAGAGTTTTTTAAAACGAGCAAAATCTGAAGATAGAAGAACTATTAAATATAATTAAAAAAGAAAACGATAAAACGGCTCTTTTGCTCCAAAACTCTTCAAAACGAGAAATGAAACAAAACAGCGTTAATTTACCACTCCCCGATGCACAAAAAAATAATAACAAATTCCTAACCGATAAACTTCAAGAATACATTGAAAACTACAAAGAATCTCTCGAATACATAAAAGAACTCGAAATAAATAACGCAAAACTCATTTGCAAAATAAACGAAAACCAAAAATCAAAACCACCCTCAGAATACAAAAGCAGAATTGTCAGCAGAGGATTTGGGAAAACAAGCATCGATGAAGGAACTGGAAGAGGAACCTCAAAACTACAAGACAGAAAACTAGGCTCAATGTAATTGTACGGACTTGAACAAATAAATAATAACAATAAATAATCTGAAATTAGCTTCAACGAAGAATAACAAGGATTTGAACAACTACAAGTCATATCCGAAGAAAATAATGAAAATGGAGATCATAATATTGTAAATACTAAACGCATTAGCATCTAGGCACAAAATTTAAATATTAATCAATCTGAAGTAAATCAAAAATAATTAGCTGAAAAACACACATAACCACCTCTTTACGACTACACCAAACAATACAAGAAAAGCATTACCAAATAAAAACAACAGAAATAACGCACATCAAGTAAAACTTACGAATAAAAAGCATAAACATAACACGAATAGAGCTAAGAAATAAAAGATTAAAACAAACCAAAATTATCAATTGAAGAATAAATTTAACTAGAATTGCAATAGTTAGAAGCAAACCAAAAATAAAACTAGTAAACTGTTAATATTAGTAAACCAGCAGCAAAGAAAACAATAAATTAGTAAATATTGAGTCAATAAAAATCAAACGGAAACAACTAACAAGCCAATATAACAAATAATCAATATTAATAAAATATCAAGCCAGAACAATAAGACATTTAGTTTATGTCATATCATGAAGATTAAAACGGGTAAAGTTAGCAAATTACTTCAGAAATACAAATTGAAACTGATAATGAGAAAGAAAACTAAAATACAAATAATGAAATGAATGATCAGAAGAGACTTAGCACTTCATAATTTAAACAAAGATTTGAAATGTAATAAAGTAAAAATGATCCAAATTAATCAGAAAATGACTAAAAAGGATACATAATAGGACCATAATATATTGGACCATAAATGTAGGATTCCCTTGCTACTTTATAACACGAACAATGGGAAGAAATACATAGAAAGTAATTAAATATTTAGAATTAACAAAATTAGGAATATAATGCGGATTTTACAAACAATAGTAATATTAATTAACAAAGTAACGTTTAAATAAATTAGCTAAATAATGAATAACAAAATATAAATAACAGTGAGTATTAATCTTAAAACGTATAACACAATGAAATTAATCAAACGATTAATAACTAAATAAACGCAAATTAATAAATATCACACCAATTAGAAGGTTAAATTTACTAATCAAGTACTAAAAAGTTATTAAATCAATAAATAATGTTATAACCAGAAAAACTAGTTATTCAACAAATTAATACAAGTAATTAAAGTATAGTAAAAACTAATATTGAAAATAGAACATAACAAGTGCAAAAATAAGATTCATTTTAATAAGAAATTACTAATAATTAACCACTTTCCAAATTTGTTCACCAAAACATATATCAAAGAAATAAAAGTAGTTTAGAATAAGCCAAATTGTAATAATAGGAGAATTAGTAATAATAATTATAAATTATTAATCAATAACAAAGCTTTTAACGAATAGATCAAAGCAAATCAAGAAATCATGTCTCAGCCAGTCCAATAATAAAATAAAAACAATTGAGACCGTCTCTGGATGATAGCGTTCGTTTAAGTCCAGTATAATAACCTTTATAAGCTATTTAAAATACAAATGAATCAAAATAAGTTGTGCAACCAAGTGTATAGGCTGCTAAGTTATCTAATTAATCTATACATAACTAGTATCATTAAAAACAAATCGATGATGATAATAATGAAACCATAATATAAGGATTCAATCAATAATGCAATGATGAAGAGGAGCAAGAAGAAGAATATGAAGAAAATATAGAAACTGATAGATTAAATACGGAATCCTCTAACACTTAATTTACAATGCAATTGCCCAACTAATCTTCTTACTAATAATCTAATCTATGCCTTAGTTAATTATAATTAGCAGACTCGTATTCTGTATATTATATTCCTCCTTCTTCATTAATTGACATTGTCGAAATTAAAACTTAAATATAAACCGAAATAAGTAATGAAAAATAAGCTGAAGAAGCGCGCTAGTTATGTGAATAACTTTTAGATGCGTTAGTAGATTGTTCAACATAAACAGAATTATTGCCAGCTGTCTAGCGCTTTTAACAACCATAACAAATTCGTTAGCATAGAATCATATAAAAAGTAAATTTTATTTTCAATAGAACTTTTGTTAGAGAAGATACATCTATTCCAGAGGTTTTTGAACGATTATTTTAATTCTAAAAGTAATCTAAATTAAAGTAATAGGAATTAAAGAAACAGCTCGATGATATTGAAAAGTAGAAAACATATACAACATTATAGACTAAAAAACTTATTACAAATATAAGTAAATCCGATAGATAACAACCAGCGATGAGAATTACAGCTAAAACTTCAGAATCAGGACGCAAAATGACATTTAGCATACAACCATTCACAAAAAAGAGAATACACTAAGGTGTATTTTAAGGAACTCATAGAAAAAATATTTAAAAAATGTATCTAGAAGAAGGAGAATTCTTAGGAGCATTGTATGAACTAGAAGGATAGAAAAAGTGATTATAATTAATATTTTATTAAGTGTATTGCTATTATAATTAATTTGTCAAAATTCCACATCTCAGATGAAGAAATAACTTGTACAGGCATATACTTGTATAAATACTCTAATACTATTCTCTTTAACATTATGGCTAATTGGCTTTATGTCTATCACAAAATATGACATCAATTATATTATACGATTTTAAATCAATACATATGAAAAGAAATTTACTGCTCTTCTTTTGACACTTATATTATTTGTTCATTCAACTTTATATTCCGAAGTATTGTCTAGAAAATCGCACTCATTTGCGTTTTCGATTTTAACGCATACGATTCTATTTTCATTATTAGTAGTATTACTTGTAATATTCATTTTAATTCAGCAAAAATTTAATGAATCATTAGAACAGAATTCAATTGTAGGAATTTCATTCGTTGTACTGATATTTTTTGCATTGGCTGCTCCATTTTGTTAAATAGTTTATATGTTAGTTGTTAAACATTTGTCTTTATTTTGGTTAATTTTTACGTTTGTAATATAATTTTTAATTACTGTTTTGTGCTTGTGCTTGCTTTTTACATTGAATTAGTTGAAAACAACAACTTAATTTTGGTTTTAATCTCAGAGTTAAATATAGCCGACAATAATAGCGGATAAGGGCAATTAGCACTTGGCGATGCAAAATACTGTTGAGTCCATATTTGCTGTTGCGGAGCGAAAATATGCGAAGGAAATTAAAATTGATGTGGCGATGACCAACGATTCCGTTCTAGTTGGTGCGAGTTTGAATAACAACTGGTTGCATGGCAAGAAGATAAATGTTGAGTAGTTGAATTACACTTATTTATTCTAGTAGAATTTGGGTGCGGAGTGGGTGCGGATTGATCCGTATGGCAGGTTTCATCAAATAAGGTATTAGTCCAAATCCCTCAGTGATTAGTATCAGTTAATCCAGCATTTTAAGGAGAAGGTGGAGAAGTCTTAGATTAACACGCTCGACGAGCTTTTGGCCGCTTCAATTCAGTTTTATTTGCCCGTAACTCTCTAGCTGAATATAAACGATAACACTCGTTAGTCAACGTTTATTGAGCAGCTTCTGCACACCCTTTAGAATTTCGGCCTTACTTCAGTTGATAAGGCGCACTCATATAAATTAAAAACAGACAGTTTCAGCATTTATCAGTCAATTGTGTGCAGTTTCCCCTTTGTGAAGTTTCTTTTGCCCTCCGAGGCGTTTAAATTCGATTGGGATTCGAAATTGATTTGCAAAGATTAAATAGATTTGATCAGAACAACCGATAAGGGCGTTTTTGGTAATTTGAAGAACTTTAACACTTTGAACAAAATGTCTAAAATGGTGCAGAAGGGCGTTCCACTCACCATCGATTTGTACTCAATTAACAGCGTTTTCAGCTACTGCTTGTCAAAAGTGATTGGAGTGGACAGAATCGTCACAAACCTTGAACTGGAAGATCTGTCGGCCACTTGCTATTTCACCAGATTCCAAGTTACGTACATTGTATTGTTGGTGTTGCTGTACGGTGGAAGCAGCGCACTATTCGCAGTAAGAATCAAACTTTTGCACAAGAACAAAATCGCGCCAATGACCAAATCAAACAGCTATTTGCAATTAAGCCAAAATTACAGAAGAACAGAATGAGTCGTAGATCTATAATTAATATGTTACCGTATACGTCAAAATATAAAATTGTTTTTTTTTAATTGTTGTTTTTCTCATTCATCAAGCTCGTTATATTGGTGTCTTTTTGTGATATTTTTGAGTTTTAACCATACTAAACTACAAAAACATGCTAGTTATATTTTATTAGCAATTATAGTCTCTTACATGTTCCTAAGTTTATTATTACCTGTGAAAAAAGAAACTAGGAAGCCAAAAGCTAGTAGTAAGTGATATTTACATATATATATTTACTATTATTATTATACGAATATTTATCAATTCACTCAAACAAATGCTGCTAAATCTTTGTGGGCAGCAATAGAAAAATCGTCTTGAATAACACTCGAAACTTTTTCAATGCCTTCTTTGGTAACAAACCAAACATCATATTTCTTTTCGGCAAGACAATCATTGTTCCACATAACCTTGATACAGTCCTTTACAACTTCGTGAGCTTGCTCTTTAGTCATGTCTGGTCTGTAACGATCTCTGATTAAGGGCAAACAATAGTATTTACCTAAACTAGTAGCATAAAAGTTGGTTTCAAAGTTTGTACCAAACAAATCAACAATACCAAGGAAGTTTGGTCCAGCGATTAAAAAGTTGTTCATATATGGATCGCTATCGTTTCTTTTTTCATAATTTTACAAAGATAATTATCCATGAATCGCCTTAGCTGATGGTGGTGGTAAATCATTGCATCTTTATTCTTGCACTTAATTTTTGATGATATTCAACGCATCTTTCATATCGGCTTCATCACCAGAAAATACTAAAGCAGCTTTTTCTGTCATTTGTTGAATACGACAATAATCATGACTCAAATGCATTTTGCCATAAGATAGTGCCTTGTCGGACGCAAGCAGAACGCCATCTTTATATCTTATTCCAATCGCAGTTGTACCAGTCACATAAGTTGCCATAGAGGTTTTGAAGTGGTGTATTCAGAATATGTATTTAAATATAACTTTTATATATATGTCGAGTTTAGATTTTTATATCGTTATGATTTATGAGATGATGGAATGATTATAAAATGACTCACTTAACTGTAACCTTATCATCAGTACTAAGGCTCAATTCAATCATTCCATCTTCATCTCACAAATCATGACAATCCACAAATCCAAACTTAGTTACACATAACGTTACCATAAACTAATCTCAACATCATACATCATCTTCTAGGATTGTCACTCTGAATAGCCTCCTCAGACAACCTAAGTTAGTTCGGCACTTGAACTAACATTGTTGACCTCGGAAGTTATCTTTGTAACAATCTTTGGGATGGCTGGTATGAATCTTGGGACTAGCGTATCAGCGGCAACGCGTAGTGCTTCTAAGTTTAGAGCAGGGAGATGATGGAATGATTATATTGAACCTGCGTATTTTAAATCATGTAGTTTTGAGTTTTATAACATAATATATATTATTTCATTCAAGACTCAACTGAACTTTCAAGTAGAGTTTCTATTTCTTACATTCTTTTCAACTTAGAGTGAATTATAAAAGCAAGTGATAATAACAAAGTATTGGTAAGTGCTAGCATTAAACAATTAACAATATCAAAAATATGAACAGTTGAATCGTACCATGGTGGTCTGTTGATTACTATTGGAATTTATTATATAAAAGCTTCGTAAAATTGAATTGACACGCATATCATGTGAGATCCAAAAGACTAAATAGCATAACATATTGTAACAAATACAGATATTAAGGCGACTAATTTAAGTTATGAAGGTGCTGCTTAATAAAATTTATGACAATTCATTATCATGATAATAATGTAATATATTATTACCACATTTATTAAAATTTAACTAATTACCTCAATTTTTTAAGTATTTAATTATAAATCATTACTAACCTCTTTACCACTTAATCTTATTCGAATATCATTACTTATTATAAACCCTATTTGAATAATAAATGATGAAAAATATAACGAATATAATCCTGTAAATCTAAAAGTGCTATTTCGTATATCTGTATATTTTAGTTTATAGCACCACAAAAATATAGGTTTATGCTGGTTTGCATAATCTATGAAAACTATCATTTACTTTACAAAATATAATGACAAAATTACAATATTTAAACTATCTATAGTGTTGTAAACTGCACCTGACGCGAAAAATCCTAATTCGTGATGAAATATTAGGCATAGAGACAATATAAGCGACGAAAATGAATAAAATACAAATGAACCATATTGTGTTGAAAATTTTCTAGACTTTTTAACGTCTTGCACATGATAGCACGTTAAAATTATAAATATAGGAAATATTATACATGATGCTAATATCGCGACAACTCCAACATTATCAAGATGCATACACAGCTTTGAAGTGAAAATTCATTACTTTTAATACTGCTTTAATACATATAATAGTATAATTCCACTCTTCAATGAATTGTGAATTAAATCCGCCTCCAAATACTCCGAAAACAAATAAAACGTCTACAAACTATGTTAAATAATAACAATATATGACGTCTGATTAAATAACTACGACTTCGTTGGAGTTGGCATAGTAAATTTAATACACAATAGAGCTATTTAGCGATGCAACTCATAGAAAAATTCGTGACTTATTTGAAGCTCACCCTTTGTTTGTATTATTTGAACCATCGCTGAATTGTGATCCTACAACAGATCATATCAATCCAAAAAATGTATATCCCTTATATAAAGACAAATTTTCAAATATTTTTAAAGAAATTCGAACTGTGAATGAACAATATTTACAGAATATAATTAAACAATAGTTGGCATAGACTATTTATCCAGAAATAGACAAACGAATAACTATTGAATCTGATTTTAATCACATATCTCTTAAAAATTAAAGAGCAGAAAAGTACAATCAATACTTACAATAATACATTAAAACAAAATTAGAAACTTTTCAATAAGTTTTAAGAGATTAGAAACGAGAAATAGCAGTACTAAGAGAATAGCTATTGAGTAAACATAAAATATCAACTTTATTTTAACCAGATTATTTAGATTTCTAAAATATTGATAATGCTCTCAAAAAATTAAGAGAAACGTAATCAGAATTGATGTCAGCCCAACTATTTAATGAAGATCTACTCAAAATAAACCTTGATAATGAGATAATAATATAAAATTAGAAGAAAATTATTGCAAGAATCGTAAAATATGGATTTAATATTGAAAATGTAGATATTCTTGAGTAACAACTTGAAAATATTTTTTAAAATGCGGATCCATAAATATTTAGCAATTCTCTGTAATCAAGTTCAAATTAACAGTATTTGAAACAAGATAATATAACTTAATAAAATAAACTCACTGAATATGGATAGTAGTTGAAAGAGGACAGATAAAATTAATTAGATATATTAACGCTTGGATTTAATAATTAATTAGATGATAAAAATAATGAAATATAAGCTTTGAAAAGATAAATTGTTATTTTAGAACAATAACTAGAATATGACAAATAATAAAATAGATCTGTGCAAAGCAGTACAAACTAAAGAATGTCAGATTAAATTAACTTACAATCAAATGTAATAAAGAATAACTCATCACATTCAATAATTAACAACGAAGTAAGTTAAAAAGTTAATTCTTCAAACAAAATGATTGCATAAAATATAAAATTAAGTTAAAAATCTGATATTAATTCACTTGAAATCAATAATTAACATACTTAAGAATTGTAATTAAACACTGGTATTAATGATTAAATGATTACAATGAAATAAACAAACAATTAAAATAATAATTAATGTAATTAAAATAATAATATTAATATTTAAATTGAAAACGTTAATCAATCAAATATTAACAAAATATTTGATAATTCTTCACCATAACAGTAAATTAGTTATCCAAATAACTATTCAAATACATCACTAGAAAAAAATTCTTAAATTCTGAATCATACTTTCAATAATATTCCATTTGAGAATACACAAGAATTTACTAGATAATTCAATCAAATCAAATAAATGAATTTTAGCAATAATATATCTTATTAAGAATATTAATCAATCGCTATACATACAAAATTAAATGATTAACAAATTGACAATAAATTAATATAGAATAAAAATAATAGTATTTAAGTAAATAAATAAGTAATTAAAACTGCAAAAGAAGGTTTAACTTACGATATAGAAATCAAAAATGAGTAAATCAATTAAATATCAAAATTAAATATAGAAAACTAAAAATAAATTGATGAATAGTTCTTAAAATAATAATAACAACAATAAAATGATATTAATAACAATATGGTGAATATTCTTAATTAAATGGAAAACTCCAATCGATTTAATTAACCAGACGAATGGTAAATCCAATCAGGCTAACTTTACCAAATGAATTAAACAAAAAATAAGATTGATAAATAAAATATACTTAATTTTGATAATCCAAGTATTCAACTTATAACAGAATACTTGTAAAATGATGTTGAGGAATAGAAATCAGTATTTGCAAGATAGGAGGTTTGCAAAATTATAGACAAATATTTTGATGTCAGCACTCAGACAGATTTATAACAACTAACCATGTCTAGTATAACATCTCCTGATTCTGTGCTTAACTTTTCTAAATCAACTTCAGAAACTAGGCCATAAAAAATGATATAAATAATATAAAATTAGAGTAATAACAGTGTATCAACACTTAACAATACTAATGAAACATTTAGCGATTAAAACAATGATAACAAATATTATTAATAAAACAAACATTTAGCTAATAAAACTTAAGCTATAACTAGCCCTACAATTTAAAGTTATTTAGCTTCTGAAAGAACAAATGAAATATTCGGGCGCTAATATGTATAATAATATACACCGGTTGATGAAATTTTAAAGTAATTGTTCCAAACAGAAACAGAAAGCATAAACAAAAAGCGTGCTATTAAATAAAAGTTATAAAACAATGGTGAAGATCCTAATTTATCAGGTTATAAATTGTTCGGCATGACATATGATTAATAAACAAAGAAAATGACGTAAAAACCAACAACCAAACAATCAAAAATTTAAACTTCACCTTCAACCAGTCAAGTTAGTTTTCGTAGCCTACTAAAAAAGTAGAATAAATCTACTAGTAGTGAAAATAAAGTTGGCGACTTGTAAACTATTCCCAAGTCAGACCCTGCATTTTCGCAGTATATTAAAAAAGAAGCAAGACTTAGAACTGTTGGAATAAAAGATGGGGAATTTTATGATGCTTATTACGATTTGGTTCAAAGGAAGTGAAATATATTTATATGCGCATGTTTACAAAACTTCAATGAAAATTTCCACACCACTTACAAAAAATGCTATCAGAATTAGCACATTTAAAGAAAGTTCGCCTAGGTTAAAGCGCACTGTAATCATCATATTAGCTAGCTGTATCTGAAAATATAGAGAAAAAATCAACCATTGATGTCGATTCAGTATAAACATTTAAACCTGATATGTTTTAAGAATTTGAGTGTGTTGAAGATTAGGTTCCTTCTGATTCAGAAAATTGCGATTCTTAGCTTATTTAAGATGAAAAAGAAACTGTATCTTCTCATTAATTTACAAATTTTGTTAAAAGCGCACACAACACTGGTTCTCTACAATAATAACTTGCATTTTCTTCGATCACAGCTGTTGACTTATCTTCCTCTAAATTATAAAACATATTTATGGCTAATTAGGGTGTGAGCGCATGTTTTAGAACTATTAGTGCATTTGTTCCAATGAAATTTTCCACAAATGATCGATTAAAATTCGCAGAATCAGGTTAATAAGTTGTTGGAACTGATGATATAATTAATGTTCTTCAAGTAATTTCAACTTTGACAGAGAAGTCTAGAGATGTACGTAAAATGGTTTTATAAGAAGATGCGGTAAGAATTTGTTTAACTCTATGTCGTATTCCAATATAAGCAGATTATAAATCAACAACTTTGATAAGAGTTTATGCTCTGAGATTGTTAGCTGCATGTTTAAGAGATGCAAGTGCAAGATTGTATGCTAAGCGAATATAAGCTAGTTCTGTAATATAAAGGCTCATGAAAGAGTCAAAGGAGGATGCTGATATTATTACTTGTTGTCAATTGTGTATTTGGGAGTTATTCAAGTCTAAAAGAAATAGAAACTATTTATTAGATTAGTAAACGCTGATAGCCCAGCTTATTTAATTGATAGCGTATCCTTATTAATAAATTAACAAGTAAGTGCTATTGTAAACTGGAAATAATTATTTATATGCTCCGCGTCAGGATTTTACGTTGGAGTGTATAATCGAGTCATTGAATATATTTTCTACGATTCCAAACGGTAGATCGCAGATTCTTTAGTTTAATGGTCTTGCTCCAATTTGTGCGCTTTTGAAGCCAAAATATACCACTCAGTTAATTTAGAAGGCGGTGAAGATAATAGCTAATTGTGCGCAGGACAAGGGTGTTGATTCTGCGGTTAGAGCAGCCAATGGTTTGAATGATTTGAGTAATTTGTTGAAGACGATTGATTTTGAGACGTAGAAGGCGGTTACGAAGACGATAGTGAGCATTTGCTTGACTGGTCCGTATTAGACTTCATCTGAGACTGTTGTTGGCGATAAGTTCAATTTCAACGAGAAGAACGCGGAGAACATATTGAAGCTCGTTGAGTGCGAGTCCGTGTAGAAGTTAGTGACTATGATCGACTGCGACGACGAGGTCTTGTTTTCAGAAAACGGGCAAGTAATAGTGCAGCGTGTGACCGACGACAAGGGGAAATCAGTTCTCAAGGACGGCTAGCAAACGCGCGTGCTCTGCCTCGAGGCCACTAAAGCCTTGCAAACGTTAATATAATGCGACTCTGGCAGGGCAGCGCTGAACTCGCAGAAGAAACTGGTGAACGCGGTCGTGAGGCATTTAACGATAACCGACACCGAGGTCCTTACTTTAACCCTCTTCTGCGTTAAAAACGGGATCTCGCATAAGGAGCACTCTGACAAGCAAGCTCAGGAGCTTTCAAAGCAAATTGACGCCCAAAACGGAGTCGCCCGTTTACTTTCCCTCCTAAAACATTCTGATTTATAGGTGCGTTCTGCGGCAGCTGGAGCTCTTAACTCCCTTTTTGTGAATCTGAACAGGGTGACCAGAACTGCGCGTTCGCTAGGGGGGTCGTTTTAGAATATAGCCGAATTACTTAACAGGAAAATAAGTGATGGAAATAGTTATTAGGAGCTGCTTGATTTGGAGCAGAGGGGGTGGCTGCTTGGAGTGGTGTCGTAACTGGGATAGGACAAGGAGTGCGCTAAGGTGTTCTCGGAATTTGGAGTGGTTAAAGTAGCGGTAAATCTGCTTATGTTGCAGAATGAAATTTAACCAAAAAGCGCGTACGAATTCTACGTTCAATAACTTATTAAGGAGAAAGCAGCACTCGCGCTAGCGGTCCTAGCGAATATTGACGATAACGGATCGTTCATCGCAGACTCGGGAGTCATTCGCGTTCTGGTCCAAAATCTGCAAAAACCATCGGGCGTGTAGTACTACAATTTGGAGCCAGCCAAGGACATCGGGTGCCAAATTCAAATGCCAACAGATTTCGGATGCCAAAACAACTTCCTATTCCCACTGAAAGTGTTCGATATGCCAATAGACCTCGATTACACTCAAACTAGTAACCCATACTTCCTCACCGCACGCGCTACCTCACAGGCAATGCAAACAATCTCCATGAACAGAAAATGCGCACTGTTACTACGCTAATTCGGAGCCAGCAGCGGCCTACTCACACTAGTCGGATCACACGACGATCTATCCGCGCGATCGGCCGCAGAAGCACTCAAAAACATAAGAAAAGCTCACATCAAAAGCATTGAAGTATTCGGACAAAGAATCGAAGCAGAACAAAGAATATCGCCAGAAGAAGTGCAAGAAACAGTCAGATTCGTCTCAGTTGAACAAGAATAATGCATATCCAAACACAGCAGCTTCGTAAGAAGCTATATCGCCAAAGACGGAGAAGATTGCGAAGATAACGAAGAATTCCTCAAAAGAAGCAAAATTAAAGGAATTCTAGGAGCATCAAACAACTTAATGGACGTCACAGCACATATACACTCTGTGATTGACTTCGACACATTGGGTATCAAAGCTATCGTTAAGCATGAAAAGAAAAAAGAAGAATGAACAATTATAACTACATTCACATTTTACTCTACATCATTTCGTTTTTCCTATTAATTATGAACATGCATTTGTCAATAGCTTTGGATTTTGCCATAAGATCATCAGCTTGGGATATCAAAGCCAAAATTTCATTTTTTGAGCTTTCACACTGCTAAATTAGTTGAACCGCACCTAAATCCATATCATCACTATTATCAGACATGTTATTGGCAGAGTTGGCGGTTAGCCTACTTCCCATTGATTATTAACTTGATGTATTGCCAAAGATAGCAAAAGAGATCTCTTATTTAGAAAGGTCATTTTTAACTAGATCTTTGTTTAGTTCAGTAGTACTACTATTAAATTGCATTCTAAGTTTTTTCATTCTATGGTGTGAAATAAATATTCATATATGATTGTTTTATACTATATTATAGCAAGAAGCACTAATATAAATATTAAAATAGTGTAAAAATTTACACAAATTTTTAATTTATTTCATTTTTTGTATTTATTTTAATAAATTAACAGCTGTATTCAAAGTAATCTATGGAATTTGTTTAGTGTCATCTAAAAATACCAATGTTTTAAGAAAATTGAACGTTCTAATGTACTGTGATCACTCTGTATATATGTCTTATTCTATTCGGTGCTATTAAACTTTTAAATTAATACAAAAGTTTACTGTAAGAATACTACAAGAAAGTATAAATTTTAAAAATAGTAAACATATTATTAAACATTAAACAAGTAACTATGTTCCTAATTACAACTCACTTAATTACTCACTTTCTGCGTTAGTTACTGTATTATTTATTTAATTTATATATCGTCTATTGATAACAGTTCCAAAGATATTAAAATTCGTTTCTAGTTCAAGCGAAAAATAAACTTATTCCGGCTCCAATTCCGAGCCCGATATTCGTCGCCAGTGAAATAACGACCGCTCCAACTGCTTTTTCTTCCGCATTCAGCTTCTCCTGGTACTTCATGTACCCGGCTGTGAGCGCGAAGCACTGGGTAAACGAGAACACAGCCTCAATTAAAATATACACAATTGGGTTACTGATTGAGGGCTTCTGGGTGTAAATACCATTTTCGGATTCGTAGTTGGTCATAAAGTAGAACAGTGGAATGAAGGCAAGCCTTAGGAGGCAAATTGAGTTCACCAAGGTCATTTTTTACTATTTGCACAGAAAACGAGGGAGAATTCTGCCCACAAAGTCGAAAAACGTATGACAGGTGAGCACCCCCAGATTCCACCAATTCTAAGAAGAATTCGAATACAAATGCAATTTAATCACGAATGCTGGATAAATCAAATACGTAATCGCATTACTCAACGCTAAAAAAATGGTTGGAAGCGAAATCTTCTTAAAAACTTAACTTACTGAATTTTTTGGCTTTGACTATTAAGTTTCAATGGAAACTACCAAAGAGGATTGTTGTTCCTATTGTTTATTAACGTTTGGATTAGAAACACAACTTGTATTTTTCTCAACCCAACGCCATGGAATGAAACATAACAGCACTATTACAAAAGTCAATCCGAAGTACATCAACATGTTCAAATATAATGACTTTTCCAAATTAGGCGAATTACTATCTTCTACAATAAAAACTGAGACCCCATTTTTAAGCAGTTAAATTAAAATTCCACAAACACCTATTCCTATTTGAGTTGCTTAAGTTATATTTGGTCCTATCCTAGTTGAACATGCTATTATTGTTGATGAAAACTGAGCAGCTGTAAACCCACAAAAGAACACTGGAATTAAAGTTATAATATATTTAGTTTTCTAGTCTTTTATTTAATTCATTAAAATAATAGATATAAAAGCAATAAGGCATACTATGTAATGGTTATAAATGAAAAATCTGGAACCTACACGTTTCTATATTATCATCAGAATCGAAGTTCCAAATATTTCTGATATGCAATACATAAAGGATGCATATGTCATGAAAGTTGATGAATAATAATACTACCAGTAATTAGTAGATGCCATTATACAGAAATACGTAATAAATGTACTAAATCCTAGCACTAAAAAGCATAGATATTGCTTTGTTGCTAATTAAATCATTATTGTTTAGAGTGGAAGATTGATTTAATTAAGTGGAAAAGTTGACTGATTAAATAAAAAACAATGTATTATCATTAATTTTTACTTCTTTTCAATTATTTTGTTCTTCGTCCATTAAAATGATAATTTAGTTTTTTTAATGTTCCTGTGATTGAAGTAATCGATTATTGAGTGGATGCTTTTGAGATGTACCAAAAGAGTGAGCCGATATATATTTTGTTCTAAATGAATTAGGTAAATTAATAAAACTATAATCAAACTCTTTTACTCATTTTTGAGTCGTCATCAATTCTTGATTTTGTTGCATCATCATGCCAACTGCTGGGAGCATCGAGGCGATGTTTCCAGTTTGTTCAGGGCCGATGTATTGGTTGAGCTTGATTTCCTTGAGTGGAAGGCCTTGGTAAATAGCCTTTGTTTAATCGATCATGTACTTCTACAGATTAGTCGGAGTCATGAGCTTTTCAATCTTGAGTTGCTCTTCGAACTTTTTAAGGGCGAATTCGTTGTTGATTTTGTCGATTTCGAGTTTGTCCCTCAGTTTCTTTATGTTCATGTCGTGTTCAAGTTGTTGCTTCTTCAAGTCGAGTTCCTGAGCTTGGATGATTTTGAGTGATTCGAGTTCGCATTGTTTCTTGTAGAAGGCGGTGTCTTCAGTCTGTCTTTTGAGTCTTTGCTGATTGTCGTGGATAACACGCTGAGTTTCAGTGTCTTGCTGCGATTGGCTGATTTGCAAACTGCTTTGTAAGCGGATCTTTTCAGCTTTCAAGTGCGCATCTTGTCTAAATTCAGCTTGCAAGTCTTCGAAGAGTGAATATGAGCAAATTCTAACAACAGTTATTTCTACTGTCTCAAGCCAAATACCCCAACCAGATAACTGCTTTTACAAGTCAGCTTTCATCTCGTCTCTCAAAGTATTTCTGTTGGTTAATATATCTTGCATAGAGTGATTTGCGATTTAATGTCTAACGATACTTTCGCACATTGTTTAAACATTACCGTTAGCATTTCCATCTTGAGTATACTTGTAAGATCTAAATGGTCCATCACCTTCTCTGTTAACTGACCAAATGGCGAAACCGCTTACTTCGATACCTTGCATTTCTTTGGTTACGTTGTTGGCGGAAAATTCGATTCTTTGAATAGCACTTGGGAATTTAACTGCAGTTTGAGTTGGCCATACTAAAGCCTTCAGACCAACGCCAGCTTTCTTCAGCTTACCGTTTTGTATGATAAGAAGCCATTCATTTGGATTGGCGGATTACCATAATGTTGAAAGATATTTAGCTCCAATTAGCATAAGAACTAACAATGCGATTGAGCCCCAAACAAACCTAGGTGTAGTCAAAAACCAAGATGCTGCAAAAGCAGATGTAACTGTGACAAATGTCATAAACTTACCCATTTTGATATGATGTGGAATTTCAAATAAACAAGTGTTTAAATAATAGTTAAATAACTGTTTATATAATTGAAATGATGTTTAAGAATTATTAATTTGATGTGATCTTATAGTCAATATTTTCCAATCGTATAATGAATATAGGTATGTTATGTCATTATATTTTTAGATATAATTTTTGTTATTCAAAACCCAAAAGTATGAAATAGATCTTTAATTTCGTTCTTTCCTGAATGTCGACAACGATTCAAAGAGAACAAGCATTTTAAAATCACTTTTACAAAGAAATAGATAATAATTATAGTATTAGTTTCATTCGTTTTAATCATTCCTTTCTAAAGTCTTCCTCTCTTAAGTGACAATCAAAAAATCAAAACTTAGACACTGAAACTAATCTGTAATATGCTAACTTAAACATGTTCTAATAGTAATATAGTTGGATTTTCTCTATGAACGAGTTAAGGGTATTATTAAATATTTTTAAATATCTAAGAAATGTCACTATAAATAACTAAACATAGAGTATTCTTTATATATTCATCATAAAGTACTTTAGAACGTGCAACAAAAGATTTAGTAAAGAAGATACTCATTCGTTCGTTCTGTTATCAGTTTTATAATGATAAATAAAAAATATAACAACGGCAATCTAATGTATTACCACTCCGCAATGTCAGTTGAGTTACCCAAGCTTAAAAAAGAGTATGCAATGATCTCATAAATTATTAATGAGATTAAATAATTACCGTTGAAGCCATATCAATACATACAGGTTCCAGATTACATTTAATCGAAGAAGTTAAGTGGATTCAAGTAATTCTAGGATCTGGTGCAATTTTTGGAGGATTCTTTGCAGGAAATACAGAATAACATAAACAAGAGTTAATAAGACTTTGACAAGGCTAACAAGTGTACTTTAGTTGAGGATGCGAATGTTCCTCCTGTGGATCGAAATTTGGAGGTGTTGTAGATCCTGTGTGATCTTGAGGACATTTACGATTTGACTAAGCGTGATATTCCAGACGATATCAGGGATTTTCTGGTGGACAAGGGTTTGGAGCCTGTGTTCGAGTTTGATTTTGACGGTGCGGCAACTGATTTCTTCAGCTTGGTTTGTTTGAAGTAGAACGAGATCGAGCGTTTTTAAATTATCAGGCAGAGCTTGTCTGAGGACTTATTCTAATAATTGAGTGATTATTTGCAGGAAAACAGGTCTGACGAGGGCATGTAGCTTCAGTAGTATTTGCAGATCATCACCTCGCTTTAGCAAGCCACTGGTTCAAATTCGTACAACATTGAGCAGCTTCTCCAGACCTATGCTACTCAGAACGGCTTTGAATCTATCTTGGCTTACGCTAAGTACTTCACTGATTTCACAAAAATCCAGAACCAGAATTACGCCCGCGTTAAAATAGCCTACGACCAGAAAATGTCAACATACAAATCAATAAGGGACGAAAAGCTCAAATCACAAACGCAAATTGAAACGGTTAAAGTTCAAGCCAACGTTCAAATAGTTGAGAATCAAGTCAACGACGTCCTCCAAGAAGTTAAGGCGTTCAAAGAACTTTTACACGTTCTCAGAGAAAACTGCGAAATGAGAGCCGCCGTTAAACTCATGGCAATGGGGAAAACTGTTGAACTGAAGTGAACAAATGATTCCAAATTAGGATCTCTTTACATTATGTTTAGTTATCAAAGTATGTTTATTATATTTTATCAATGAATGTTTGACTTTAACCTTATTAACTTGGATAACTGGTTTTGGCTTGCGTCAAACTTCTAATAAATACTATGATAATTGTTTCCCTAAGAATAACCGCTTTACAGTGGTAAATGATCAAAATTACTTTACTCGTTTAACAATAGAGTGCCGAGTGGCTCCGCTGTGACCAAAAATTGTCTTGGATTTGAATTATATTAAAATTACATATATACGTATATATTCACTATCATTTTTTCTCTTTGAACTTTTCTTGTATTTTCACACTACTCAAGTTATAGAAAAAATATTAATATCTCACTACACATAGCGTGCCGAGGACTGATACTTACTATTATAATTAAGTATTAGTTGACGAACATATATAGTTATCTTAGTCTATTTCACATCTTTGGAAGAATTTGTTAGCGTGCTAGTATTTCAAGTGATTTTCTGGTAAAAGTCGAGTGCAACTTATATTTTACTTATTAATTAAAAGTAAGTCAATTAGTGATATTATACTATTATTGTATTCTCTACTATCTTTCCTCCTTTATTCCAAAACAATTTTTAAGTTCAATAAAACAATAATAACTCTGGTTATAAACGATATCCTGTGGATTTAATATTATAATTATATTAGTAAACTAGGCTTATATCGATATATAAAGATTGAGGAAAATTATATTTATTTTTCCTGTACAGTTGTACAGTGAATTTTTGCAACTTGTACTACATTTGAAAACAATGAGTAAAGTTAATCTAGAAGAACAAATATATATTACTACTAGTCCAAGTTAGTATGTCATAAATATCGAAGAATATCCCCACATCAAATTTATTGTAGGAGATTTAAATCCATAATTTTACATATTATAGAAACTTAGTTAATTGGTAGCAATAAGGACGTCCATCAATTATAGTATCACATATACTTCTTGTAATTGAACCCCACTTTATAGGTACAACTTTATAATTGAACTCAAACTTACCTGTTACAGTTAAGAATCGACATCTACTAGAATTTATCAATTTAACTTAAAATCTATGATATTATAACTCATTAGTTGATATTTATTAAAATAGCACCAGTACTGGATATTGAATGTATTAGTCAAGTTAACCTTTTTTTGAAGTTAACTTTTATAGAATCTTTGAGATATATTTTATGGTTACTCTTATATTGTTATTATGTATTAGTTGCAGTTCAAAGAATACTATCCGTTTATTTAAGCTTTACATTTATATACATTAGATCATATTTTCAAAATTGAAATTTTATAATTCAAGCAGTAAACTTAAATGAAAACTTGTAATAAGTATTTTATTATGCTAATGACTAATACAATATAATTTGTTATTATTGTACTTACTATAAATTATTTAAGATTTGATGTAATCATTATCTTTAATAATGAAACGAATTGGCAGCTTTAAATCAACTATGTTACTACTTTCTAAATTAAGAAGCTACTATATCAATTATTCCAGTTTAGTAAAATTATTTGTTCCATCTTTCCAACTATATCAGAATTATTAGTATAAATGATAATATCTTTAAAGATTAAGAATTGAGCTAAAATCCTGTTATTCAAGATATAATTATTATTATATTCCCGTTTGGACCAGATTGAGTTTTGCACAATTCAAAATATGGAACGAGGCTCCAAAGTTATTTTGATACTATAGAATTTTTTATTTCTTTGTTTGCTTGGATATGTTAGTTCTAGTATTTACCATGAGAAAAGTTGATCTATAATCGTTCACTAGTAGCCTAACAAAAATCAGTGAATAACTCTTTTCATTGGCATTTGAAGTGGTAATGGTTTCCACAAAAAATACTAGTATGAACCAGCCCTATATGATAGTATAATATAAAGTCATTCTGAAACAAAAGTTTTCCCCAAAATGTGCTACCGGCACTCTATTGTTA
>CAXDID010000724.1:0-84545 GCA_963988835.1 Hexamita inflata
ACTTCATATCCGCGTTCTTTATAATTACCACAGTATTTTTAATCGATTAATTTACATTTGCACTTAAATTTATTGGGCTTTGAGTTTAATCAAAAACTGGCAACTGTTATTGCATCCCTAACATTGTATTTCGGTGTGGAAACTGTTGTGCAGTTTTCAAATTGTTGTTAAATACGGATTAGTTTATTTGAGCGTTCTAGCACGAAATTTAAACCGGCTGTTGCGTTTAAACGGCTCCGAACTTATTTTAGTTGAAAATGTTTTGAACCGGTCCGTTCGGGTTTAAATTTGCATTTAAGGTTTATTGGGTGATTTATAGATTTTATTATGGAACAAATTAGTTTGTTTGTAAAATATTTTAGTTTGGGTTGAACTGCGGAGCTACGTTTGCCTAAAGATTTACAGCTTAATTTTGATTTAGTTGGGCAATTTGCAGATTTACAGCAAAGTTTGGACCTTAAATGAGCGAATTGAAGTTTTACGAAGGCTGAACAAACTAAGGGGAATGATTGCTATGCGGTCTCTGATAATTTTGAATATTTAGCTAATATTGGTTTTGTTAGTACTATTAGGCGTTCTGATTGAACTGTGGATTGCTTTGCTAAACATAGTTTGGCTGTTGATTATTGATTGGTTGGGAAGAAATATTTGGTTAGAATCTCTGTTAATTCGGATTAAAGTTATTCGGGGCAATTAAGTTTTGTGGGAAAGAAGGCTATAAAGAAGAATTAAAGTTTTATTGATGTTAATGGAAACCTAGAGCTGAGTTATTTACATTTTGATTGTAATTGAAGTTATTTTACTACATATTTTATTGATACGGAACTTAGCTAATAGGCGAATGGATATACGGGGATTATTGTTGATACAAATTTTGTTAGATAGAATGATTTGCATATTAGTTTGTATATTATGGTTATTATTCCTGATACTACGGTTCTTAGTTGTTTTGTTCGAATAAATGTTCAAATTCTGGTCCTTAAGGTAGTAATTATTCCATAATATCTATTTTATTATTTTAAACATATCTTTAGTTTTAGTTGTTATTGTTAGTTTTAGACTCATAATTATGAGTTTACTTATAATTTATATTTTTATATTCGACAATTTCTAAAGACCGATTTCTTTACATTTAATTGTGTTCCACTTAGTTTGAGAACTAATTCTAATATTTATCATTTTCAAATTAATTTATATTGTCTTGCTGTTTAAATATTTTGTAATGTACATCGGGACATTATATTGCAGGTTTATGCGTTTATGATTTTTCTTGCAGACTACTTGAATCTTATTGTATCTTATTGATTTGAAAATCGGTGTCTGTATTTATTATTATATTTTTTATTGTTATTACAACTGGACCATCTTTATTTTCTTTAATTTTTTATTAAGCTTCTAAGTATGAGCAATTATTATGTTTTAGTAACCATTTATCAATACGTGTTTGTATTTCAAAAAACTTCAGTTTGTCATCCTTGAATTATTAATTTAGTTATTCGTTTTCTTTGAAATACTCTTCTAAAGCGATATGAAGTTTCTTATCACATATATTTAAATATTCATTAGATTATTTATCTGATTATCCAGTAAGTTCTTTAAAAATATCTATTTATTATTATTTGTCTTAAAATATCTAGTCTCTTATGCTTTCTATGTATTCTTTGATATTTTAAGGTGGCATTCAACTGTGGTGTGGGAGAAAATAACGCATAATCTCCATCCTTCTATCTTAATGTTGAAATTTTAGTCTAAAATATCTCATTCTTTCTCTTTCAAATGAATGAAACCGTTTCAGTTTCTATTTTCATTTTGAGTGGTTGAGCTTTGCTCTTTTTTCCTTTCTTTTCTTTTGTTCTTCTCACGACTACTTCTGGTTCAGGTTCTTATTCTTCCTCTTATTCGTCCATTAGTTTTGACATGAGTTCGAGGAACATCTCGTAAGATAATGTGCCGTCCTCGTTGTCAGCCACTTGCTCAGCCATTTCGAACACCTCATCTTCTGTTATTTCAACATTGAGTTTCTCGAGTATTTCAACGAGCTCAAATTTATCAATCGTGCCTGAGTAGTCATTATCAGCCGCGAAGAAGAGAATAGATTTAGTATCGTTCGGTTTTGAATTCTGGCATACGTACATAAAGTGGCAGAACTCGTCCAGCTGCATCAGCCCGTCACCGTTCTCGTCAATTAAATCTATCATGGAGCGAATACACTCCTTATTCATCCTAATTCCAAGCTCCTAGAGTGCAGCGTAGAGCTCATCTGGGTCTATACCACCAGAATCGTCTGTATCAAGCGCACGGAATATTGACTCATATAGGTTCAAATCCACCTGCATTTGAAGTGAGAAATTTTAAACTAGCCAATATATAGTGCACACAATAGTATAGTTAAACAAAAATGAAAACAAATTTTATTTAGAATTTTAATATATGTAAATGCTACTTATAATGTTTATAACATTATTTTATGTTAAAATTACCACTTCTTGAATAATGGCTCCAAAAGCAGTTCCTAAGCAAGCTCCAGCTCCAGTCCCTAAACTATCGGAGGAGCAACAGCGTGAGAAAGTTCTCAAATAGCAAGCTTCTTTATTAAACAAGTTGTATTTGCAAACGCAGCTTGAGTACAAGTCAAAGCTCGAGGAGAAGTAGAAAATAGACAATGTTTTCATTTAATTGGATAAGTCAACTGAGTCTTTATTGAAGCACAAGGCAGAGATCACCGCTCAGATGTAAAATTTCAGGGAGGATCCGGCTGAGGTCGAGTAGATTTACAAGAAGATCTAGGACGAGCGCGAACAGCTTGAGAAGCCGCGCGAGTTAATTGAGAAGATGAAGGAGCAGACTGCGAACGTGAAAAAGCAGATCTCACTCCTTGACGAGTCCAATTCCAAGATGTACAAGCTCAACACAGTAACTCAGGCTCAAGTGACTCAGCTTGAAGCAACCAAATCAACATTGCTGTAGTAAATCAAATCCAGAGAACAATCTATCAAATCCCAGCAAAATTCTCAGCAAGAAGCCCTAAATCAAATTGAAAACCTTAAATAACAAATACAAAGCAACCAAGAGCTTTTGAAAGCCGAAAACAACCCGGAACTGTTCGACGAAATTAAACAGAAAATGAACGAAACCCAAAACCTCAGGAATTTGGCCGAAAAATTCTACCAATTTAAACTGAAAACGGTTGAAAAAAGTTACAGAGAAACGATGGAACTCAGAGAAAGAGTTCAGAAAATGAAGTGATCGTTTGTTTTAATATTCGTAAACCAAATGGTTTTGAATAAGATTGTAAATGATTATATTAAATAATTAAATTAACCTATATAAAGTATCGTGTTTTGTTAACATTATTTTATTAAAATAATTGATTAATGATGATATGTTATTATTTGATATTAACAATATACGGAAAATTACTAACCACGATTATTATATATCAAAGATTATATATCCAAGATTATTATATATCCCACTCACTTAACTTTCGTTTATACTAGTTCGGTCTTCTGTACAGGAACTGTAAGTTCACGCGAATGATCATTAGTTTTAGACATACCTATGTACGTTAGGCGCACCTCCGCAGCCAAGGCTACCAACGACTCGGGTACAAGCATCCAGGGGCGTAATGCGGCTGCTTCGTGCAAGCCGATCTATACGGGAATCCACCTGCGTCGTACCATCTGCGTTTCTAAGGAAGCAATGGAGCGGTTGCCGCTTTCCAATCCTGAAGGCTCGTTGATGGCATGCCCTTAGCCATACCGATCCTTGACGGCAGCTCAGCACTTTGAATCGGGGAATTTTACCTTCCGCAACCGATTTGGCCGAGCCGCATCTCAGGAAGTGGGATGAGGCGAGGAAACGCAACCGTATGAACCCATCATCGATCACACTAAACAAAGCTGGTATTCCAGCAATGCCTCTTCAGCTCTAGCGTTGACCGCCGAACCTAATCGTTCTAACCACAAGAATTATTAATTTTTTTACTTGGCATCATGTTACTAGAAAATTCTCCCCTTAATTTTAACATTAAATTCATTCTCCATGATTCACATTGTACTATGATATTTTATATTACAAATATTTCCAATCCACATTAATGTATAATAACCAAGCCTTACAACAGTTTCAAAAAATAACCCAAATAAATAACCCACAAGTCATAAAATTGTACATGCAAGAAACTAACAACCAGGTTGAACTGGCTGTTGCAATATACAACAAAAATTTTGAAGACTTCGTTGATATAACCGGAGCATCTGATGAATAAGCTAGGAGATACCTGAATCAACACTACTAAGTTGCAGATGCAGATAATGCACTTAAAAAATCAGGTGAAGAAATAATACCTCGTAAAAAGATAAATAGATATCATCAAACAGATGAACAGGTCCAGAAACACATTGCCTATTTCCGTGACTACTTTTCAACTTCATAAAAAATCGCAACTCAATATTTGAAAGACGCTTATTTTGACATTACTATTGCAATTAAAAAGTATTAACAGGACTAAAACAAACTTCAAAAAATCAACTGCATTGAGAACAAACCACAATTTATTTAATTTCTCAAATAATCAAGAGATCTTTTATTATATTGTGATCTTTTTAAAATATATAAATATTCATTGGTATAGATATAGAGACATTATTCAACCATTTATTTTAATATACGATAACGACGATTAATATGAATATATGTGTACTTAAATCTGTTCAATATTTCACAACTAATCAATATTGGAACTAATGTAACTTCTGTCAAGGTCTTAGTGATATATGAGTTATATAATGTATATTATTAGCAAAAGGATTTACAAATCCACACCACGCTTTAAATGTCATTTTAATATGGTGGGTAAGTTGATGGATTCAAATAAGCATCAGGTATTAATCACTGGTGGACTATAGAACAATATTTGAACGAAGCATAAGGCGATATCAGCAACGCAATATCAATATTCCTAAGAAAAATAGCTGAATTTCGTGAGGCAACTTCAAGTAATGAAGTACAAGCCAAGATACTCTTAAATAAAGATTACGATGTAGCTATAGCTGTTAAAAAATATAGAGAGTCAGTTGCAGGATTCAAATAAGCGTCTGGAATAAGCCATACATGGACAATAGAGCAATATTTAAATGAAACAGAATATAATGTTAGTAACGCAATGTAAATTCTTCAAAGAAAAATATCTGAATTTTGCGAAACTACTTCAAGCAATGAATAAGAAGCCAGAAAGTTTTTGAAATTTGATTATGACGTAGCTATCGCAGCTGAAAAGTATTTCGTAGAATAGGATAAGCAATAATAGCAAAATTAACAATAAAATGATGAAAACGAAGAAACACTAATTGCTAAGTTTATGGGTTGTACCGAATGTTCTAAGGATGTAGCGAAATAATATTTATACAGCGCGTGTAATGATATAAATATTGCGTTAAATAAACAAAAAATCGACAAATAAAACAGAGATAAATAAAATGTACCCAATTAAACTCAGGATGAGCATGACAAATAAAATGTTAATTAAACTCAATAATTTGATATTCAACCTCAATCAGAATAAATTAAGAGTAAAACAACTGGATTTTTTGGTTAGAAAAAGGAGAAAAAGGAGCCAACATTTGACTAAAAATACATTTACTAACCTAATACTAACGAAAATAATGTTTCCTCAGAAAAAAATTAAGAATAATCTACTAATGTTAATTAGAATGGTTAAGACGATAAAATTGTTGAGAACTAACCTAATAACACTTTTAAATAAGATACTAGTTATGCCTAACAGCCTTAAAATTGTGTCCAACCAAATAATTTTGTTCAATAGCAAAGTTAGGCCTCGATTCCTAACGTTCCAGTATATAATATCCAATAATAAAGTTTTTAAGCAAACCCAGCGCAATAATCAAGTAATTTTGGTCAATAGTAAAATCAAAATAATCTATTGTAAGGCTAATAGAGTTTTTAACCCAATAGCCCTTATTAGTAAGCATATGTTTAATAATCCAATAATCCAGTTCATTTTGGCACCAACTATTAAGCACCAATTTTTGTACCAAATTAGTTCAACCAACAAAATTAACAGTTTTCTCAACAAACTTAACAGTTCCAACCGGTGAATTCACCAGTTAATTAACAGTTCGTTCAACAATAGGTGAAATAGTTCTAGCCGAATAATTTTGATGGAACAAACCGACAAATATTTTCACCAAATTTCTAAGTTTTGCCAAATAATTAATTTAACTAATAAGTTAATTAAGTAAAAGGAACCGTAGTATGTGTGGTTTATGACGGTAACAAAGCTCTTATTTTTTTATAACAGCAACTTAAAATGTTTTAAGAGTAATTTTTAGTTAATCATTAAATTGAAACACTAAATGATTCAGATATTCTGACACTAACCGTTTAAGAACAATATTTCGAACAAGTTAAAAAAGCTTTAATTGATCTACACACGTAAGAAAGCTTATTACATTAACAACGCAAGAATGAAGTAGAAATTATTAAACAGAAAACTGAAAAAGAACTTAACTAACTTAAATAAGATAATGATAACTTAAAAGACCAAATTTAATTATTAAAGTCAGAAAAAGAGAAATAATATTTGGAAATTAAAGAAGTATAGTAAGTAAATCAAAAATTTAAACAATAACACAATGACGCATTAATGAATCTTTCATAACAAACACAATAAAATTATGTACTTCTACAAGAGGTACAAAAATTGAGAGATCAAGTTAATTAAATGCAAAAATAAATACAAGTTAATCCACAAATAATGTAATAGTAACCTCTTCAATCAGTAAATTCTATTTAAGCATAGGTAATGTCTCCACGCCCATAAATAGTGTCTCCATAACCCCAAAATTAAATAACTGCAGCGATCGAAATGCAAACTCAACCCCAGTAAATTCAAAACGTCGGTCAATACTTGGTGAATTTAGGTGCTAATGTACAATAAAATGGATCAATTTTAGTTATTTAATATACACCAATCTAAGCGCAAGCTATTGAGCAAGCTTTGAATGATATCGTTGGCTAACTTAGAGTCAAAAGATTGCAATGAATGAATTGAACATTTTTTAATTAATTTTTGAACCATTAACAATATAGAAATGTCAATATACGTCATTATTATAATAATCAATATACATAATATTAATTTACTGAATTAAATACTAAATGGGTTGTAATAAATATTCCAATTAACAACTAATAATTTGGCATTTGTAAACAAAGTTTCTACCATATTTCTATCAATCAACACAATTAACACAATCAACTCAATTCACTTCTTTCAATCAATTTTAAAACAATAAATACTTTTTCCCACTCCAATGGACGATTTAGTTTCACAGTTCAAGCAACTGAACAGAATTTACAATTTAGAAATAATAAACCGCTATCTGCACGAATCGAATTAAAACGTCCAAAACGCAACAAACGAGTTCCAAAACAAACTAAACGAATTCGTTCAAATCACAAAAATAAACCCAAAAACGGCCCGAAAATATTTAGAATTCGAATTCGACCTGCAAACAGCAATAGATTAATACCTCGAACAAACCGAACAAAAAGATAAATACATAAACGAAGCCCAAAATAAATCAACCCAAATATAATAATGTTAAAATGAAGTAAAAGAATAACTTAAAGAATATGGAAAAGATGAACCAAAAATATAACAGAAAATGTTCTCGGGACTGCCACGAGCACCTGTAAAACAGTTTAGTTAGAATTAAACGCAGATTCCAATACAATCGCCGTTTGGAAACAAAAATGTATTCACACCGCCGAAAATAGAATTCAACGCACCATAATTCAACAATTTAACAAATAACCAACCATTTGTTCAATAAGCAAAAGAAATAGTATGCATCGTAAATAACGGATTCAGCACGCTTTAATTCATTATTGATAAACTTTAAATGTAGCAAAACCAGCTATTATCTAATGTATAGATGAAACCTCTGAATAATAGATGCGTGCTATCATTCTAACCAGTTAACCAATATTACGATCAAATATTATCAATTATTGCATAATATATTGATAATGAACTTGAATTAGTAACTCGCTAAAACCAGGAAAATGATACAAAGATTTAATAAATGGCTAAGGAGATGAATCAGATTATTGTTCAAAACAATGAATTGCAACAAAAATTACGTCAATACTAACCATTTTAAATCCCATAAAATACAGTTAAATTTATAGACATGAATTTATAGAATGTTCCAGATTAAGTATAAAGTGTCTTGGGTTTTATGAATTAGACAGGAGGAAACCCAAAGTACTGTGGTCGCCAAGCCAACTTTGATTTCAAAAAATACTAACTATTTCAAAACTATTTTTTGTATTAATTTTAACTATATATTAACTCAATGTTTAGTAGCGTCTCCTTTCTATTTTATTACTTCTTCTAACCTTTTGGGCATAGAGTCAATCAAATGATTGATGATATCTAACGAGATTTACTCCAACGCCCTCTTTACTTCTTCATTTAATAAGTCATATGTGGTACATTCTTCAGGGGAAATGTTTGACTTCAGTGGATTCCAGCAGTGAAAAAGTGGATTTAAGTCTGGACTCATTACTGGAAAGCGATAGAGCTCAATGTTGTTAGCAGTATAAAAGTTTTTCATATACTTACTAAAATGTGTCGGGGCGTTATCTTGTTGCAACTTCAAGTTATGCTATTAAGTGATGGAAGTGTAACTTGTCTGAGAACTTAAGAATTGACAATTGAATTCATGGTCGTACCGCACGGCATAAACCATAATGGACCCTTATATCTATAGCTAATCGTACTATAGATCATGCACGAAAACAGTCCATATTTTACACTTCGAGAAAATACTTCGGATTCCACTCGTCTTTAGGTGTTCTGAGCACTCTACTCGCTCGATTTGCATAGCATTTTGAGCGATACTCATCAGTATACTAAAAAGTTCTCCAATATTCAATTGGTTGTTTCAGGTTCATTCGAGCAAAGTTCAAACTTTCCAATTTATGCTTTTCGGTAAGTTTTGGCTTTATCTTAGCAACATAGAAGCTTAAGCTGAATTTGGCCAGGAGACGAGATACCGTTGTTAGAGACATGGAAATTCCACGAAGGGCTTAGTATTTTTCAGCTATGATTCGTCGAGTTTCGAATCTATGGCTCTGGCGATATTTAACAACGCGAAAATCTCAGCTTAGTCAAATTTTCTGACACTATTATCGGCATGAGAAGCTTCTAGCTTGCCTGTAACTTCAAAGTGCTTAAAAATGGAATAAACAGTTTGGAGACTACATTGAAGGCAACAAGCAATGTATTTCTTGGTTGCAACAGTTTGTGATTCTGTTTCTCACATTCTCATCATTATGCGACGCTCTTGTATTGTGATCCGTCGGCTTCGTGTGTGCTTCGTCATTTGAAGGATGAAGTGAAAAAGAAATGAACCGCAGAATTAATTGAATATGTTATAATTAGCATAAATACAGTGATTTAATTTTCAAGCGCAATTATTACATAAACATTTGTTAAAATCAAAGTTGGCTCGGACACCACAGTATATGGTCAAACCATTTCAATTCAATATAATTAGCAAATTGAATAAGTAGTTGAGAGCGCAGTAGGTTAGGTGTTGAAAGCAATACCATAAATTCTGATAACAAAACGTACACAATGAAATTCGTATTTATATTATTTATTCAGTGTAGTGAAGGATAGGCGTCCTTTGATATTTAATAAAAATTATAAGAAGTTTCCTATTCTTCTTATTAGAAGTTTCTCAATATTGTCTCTTCTATTTTTTAGTATCGTTCATTATTCTCTTTTCGTTCATTATTCAACATACATAATCTTCCCCACAAATGGTTTAATAATATCTTATTTCCAATTATTTTAAATCCAATTATATATATCTCACTTTCTCGAGACGGCACAAACAGACTTCATTGAGACTTTCGAAAGCAAACCATAGGCTCTCGCACGCCAGTGTTTCCACTTTCAAAACGGGCTCATTTATGGGTCATTTATGCCCACTCAGTAAAGACCCAACAGGGTCCTCACGGAGTCGTCAGCGGACTCCAATTATATATATAACAGTTTTATAATATATATTATTTTATTTATTTATTTATTATTACAGTTAATAAAAACTATTTAAAGTCTATTCACTCGTTTCTGGCCCCGTTTTTAACCGAATTTCTGGCGGAACTTATTTCACTGTCGCTCTCTTGGATTCTTTTTGGTCTGTGCTCGGAGAGTTTCTCAAAAACGAGTTGTTCGCGGACTTTGATTTACCTGGACTGGATCTCGTTTTAGTTTAACTTCCTGAGCGCTGAAAACTGATAAAGAGGTTGTGTTTGCATTGGAGTGGTGAATTTCGTTCAGAAGAATATTATGTGGGTGAAGAAGCTTTTGTTTAAACAAAATAAGATTTAAGATTAACGAATTTGTTTAAGATCGAAAAGTGGTGTGAATTTGGGCGATTAGGCGTACGGTAAATTATTGTAATATTATTAATAATATTAGCTCATATTATTAAATTTTTCTGTTAAACAATTATGCCTTTTACATAATTTTGGTATATAAAATAACTCACCTAACCATATCCGCAAAACAAAACACAGAACACTAATAGGTACTGTAGTATATTCAATAAACAGTTAATTCACGCAAATTCTATCACAAAAACTTAATCAAAAAATATTTTTTATATGTTCTTTTTTATACAACCCTTATAAACGCTGTTGTTTACATTGTATTAGATATTGTTTAAAATATGTTAGTAGTTGGATGCGAATGGTAAATATTTAATATATTCTCAGTTTAATCTCACATATTATAATTAATAATAATATAATTAGACTTGTTTTAAATTATTTTATTTATTATTTGATCGTTCCACTTCTTTGTAAATGAAGTAATATAGTAGAAATCATTTAAATACGGACGAAATATCATTTTCAGATTTGAAAAAGTCTATATAAGATAAATCTCTTGAAATTACGAATGTAATTATAGAAAATTTATAATTTGTCGAATAATTTGATATTACTATTCTGAAAGTTTAATCATGTGATTTAGTTAACTTTAACAAAACACCAAGTAATATTTTGGACTTATAGGTACAATAGTGCTGCATTTAAAAGCTGAGTGGTATTGAATAAATGACTTAGTTATATCATTTGGATTTAAATTAAAACACAATAAAAGTCATATCCGAACTAAGATATCTAAGCGATTTAACATATCTTAATTTAAATTCCAATTATATTACCGATATATCCCCACTTTGTCAACTAACAAATTTGTAATAATTATTCTTACAATAAAACGATATTACTGATATTTCTAATATTCATAGTTTAACACAATTGATTAATTTAAATCTTGGGGGAAATAATATAACAGAAATAAATTCAGTTCAATATCTGTCAAAATTAGAATAATTACATTTATGGAGCAATAATATACTAGATATTCAACCATTAAAAAGCTTGTTAAATTTAAATACCTTTAACATAAGCAGACGAGGTTATAATAAGTATTATCTCTAAGATATTTCTGTTTTTCAACATTTAACACGAATTAAATCTCTCAAAATGTATTAAACTGAATTAAATAATATATAAGTGCTTTAATTTTTGTAGAATACAACATAATTGTATTTAAATGAAAATAATATAAATGATATATCATGTTTACGATATTTATCTTAAATTAACGAATTATTTTTGAATAAGAACAAGATTTCTGATATATCAGTATTTAAGTATCTAAAAAATCTTATAACTCTCAATATTAGTAAAAATAAAGTTACTGATCTAACGCCGTTGCGTTATTTATTTTCTATGAAAGAGCTACATGCAGCTAATAATTAGATAACTGATATTTCTGTAATTGCAGAATTATCAAGTCTATCTATGCTAGATATAGATTCAAATTTTATCTCAGACATTTCTGCTATAAGCCATCATCTGAATAAAGAAAGTTACTACGTTAACTATCAATTTAGGCCTTCGCTACAATAATTATATATGTCTTAACGAACAAAGAACGTATTCACAATATTTGAGAAGGTGTAAGACATTAAGTTATTTAGAACTCAAATTCGTATGAAGATAATAGAGTTCAGAAATATAACTATTTCGAACTACGTTAAAAATCTTTAAAACAATAATAATATTTTGAATTTTAAAATTTGTTCATTGTTCTAATCATTGGATTCAATGGAATCATTCTAATGATACTTAATGTTCATAATTTTGGATAAATACAAACTAATGAGAATTAATTATATTTATATATGACTTATCTATTTGTATATAAACTGATTAATTCTTATTTTAGATTGTAGAAGAAAGTGAATATGATTTTTAAATTGTTTTTAACCAACAAAATTTATAGATTTTAGTGATTCAGTTAAAATGTTTGATTTATTATATTAGTTCAAGATTGTCGTTTTATTTTTGAACCAAAATTAATCAAAAACTTTTTTAAAATCACAGTGTATGAGTTTTTAACAGCTCAATAAATTACTTTTATCAAATTAAGCGCCAATGTTCTGACTGAATAACAGCGAGTTCATTTATTTTCGGATTACAAAATGTTTAAACGAAATCGTAATTCACTTCATGTTTTACGACTGAATTAAACCTGTGATTATATCCATTACTTAGTCATAGTACTACGCTTTGACTTTCAGGTGGAGCAATTCAACATTATTATTTAGTAACTAAACTTTGTATTCAAGAACAAACTCGTTTCTCCTCACCTATATTTACTGCTCAATTAAATCTATTGCGTTACTTGCATTTTTAACTTGAACCACAATTGATTTTCCTTCGCTGTTTCCAGATGCTTAGTTGTTACTTGGTTTCTATGGAATCCTATATTTTGGATCATTAACATTAGGTGGTTATTCAATATTTTGTTCGTCTCTCGCCCTTATGAGTTACTAAATCTTTTCCTGTTTGTTCCCTATACCATTAATTCTTTAAATTTAATCCAAGTCTTGCTAATACTTCTTGAATGCGTAGAGGATATCATTATAAGCGTTTCGCACGTATGAAGTTGCTATTTCTTCTGAAGTATTAAAGTGATCACGGAAATATGCTATGTGTTTCTGTATCTGTTCATCTGTTTGATGATATCTATATATCTTTTTACGAGGCACTATTTCTTCGCCTGATTTTTAAAGTGCGTTAACTGCATCCGCGACTTCGTGGTGTTGATTCAGGTATCTCCTTGCTTATTCATCAGATGCTTCGGTTATATCAACGAAGTCTTCAAAATTTTTATTGTATATTGCAACAGCCAGTTCAACCTGGTTATTAGTTTCCTGCATGTACATTCTTATCACTTGTGAGTTGCTAAGTTAAGTTATATTTTGAAACTGTTGTATGGCTTGGTTATTAGACATTATTGTGGATTGGAAATATTTCTATATTTTAATTAAATATTACTTGATATTCTTATATATAATATTTTCACTAGTATATCATACATGTTTAACTTAAGGGTAGATATTACTGGATAATAATTTATTATGATATTAATTCGTTTATCGTATTACCTATTATTATATCTCACAGTTATCTCACTTTACTTTCATTTTACTGGCTCAGTCTCGTGTTCTAAAACTTTGAGTGCATCAAAGATATGCTTCGTCTAGAAGAAGACTTCTTTAATAGATATAATGATCATTCGCATTATAATTATTACAATAAACATTAATTTTCTCTATTAAACTTTCAGTTAAGGTTAGAGTATTATTATTGCAGTAATATTATTAGTTGAATATTATATTGTTAATTCAGATTGTGACTAGAAATTTTTAATTTATTTCCAATCCACATCATAAATGTTCAACAATTAATAATTTGTTCCAGGTTAGCAGTCTCAGTAGCCATAGGGATTTCCATAACAATAATAAATTATGTTTTAAGGAATGAATCCGTAGCAAGGTTATCAAAATCCGCCACCGCCAGCCCAAAATGCCTATATGCCATAAGTTGCTCAAGTTTCTCCTTAATTACCTCAATAACAGGTTGGTCCCAATTTACCTTAGTTTACAGCTTATAACCCGCCACAACAACAGTACAACGCTCAGCAATATAACGCTCAGCCATCCAAGGAGCTGAGACTTGCCGTTTCAAACGCCGAGCAGACTCTTAAGCAAATTGAGAAGATAACAAGCATCCCACGTGCGCAATTCCTCGCTCAAAATCCAACCATCACCACCTTGAACAAGGCCCAGGAGCTTTTGGAGCTCAAAATCAACCAGGTTCACTTTGAAAAAATTGACAGTGTCCTATATCTGCTCATTCACAAGTTCCAACTGTTGGAGACCGAGAACCAGCCCACGAGCCTCCTCGACCAGTTCCTCAGAGAACAAGAGCTGCTCAAAAACGCGTTCGTTGAAGAACCAGCTCCAACCGCTCAAATGAGTTAAAATCAAGTACCTGTTGGAAATAATCAACCTGTGCAGGGATTGAACCTGGGAGCGCAAGGAGGTGTCTAGGGAATGAATGTCCCAGGGCTTAATTTAGGAAGTCCACAAGGTCAACCAATGAATGGTTAACAGATTAATTTAAGCGGCTCTATGGGAGTAAATAACCCAATGACAGGCTCACAAAGTGGGTTCGGAAACGTTCCTCCACAATCAGGAATGCCAATGAACTAGGCACCAATTAACAATATAGTTAATAACCCAATGAATAACGCATTTGGTGCAAATATGTCTCCACAAAGTAATAATATAAATCCACAGGCTAACTATAATATGCCTCCTCAATAATCAACGAATGCACCATTTGGTAATATCGGTGCTCAGATTAATCCGGCCCAGGGAATTCCAACCTAAGGTGTACCTGTTAATCCAATGAATGGAGCTTAAGTTTAGTATGGAGGAATGCCAGTTAATAACCCACCAATCCTTCCCAACTAGTAACCAATGAATGCGATACCCTCTCCTGTACAAAAATACGCTGTTTAAGTTGGCACAAGTGCATGTCTAGAAAGTTTAAATGATGTCGGAAGTTATTTAACAAACAACTTAAAAGGAATTAATTTTGAAGTACAACAAAACGATTTAATTTTGTATTGCGATAACACCAGGTTACCTGAAGTAAGACGTTATATCAATGATATAACAACTAAATTGCCTCAAATTCAGGTGATTGAACACAAAACATAATGAGTGACTTCATTTATATTTAATATTAACAAATTCGAATTATTAAATAATTCGAATTGTCTACTTCATCAAATTGTCTACTAATATAAATTATAATATACATTCTTACATTATATTGCCCAACAAATAATAATCTAGTTTTCAACACATTGTAATAATTTTAAAATCAAATACAATTTAAACAAATTAGAACTAGACACTAAATTACCCATACCCCCTCTTTAACCCCAAACCCATTAACATTCCAAATTCCGCGTCCACTCCAAAACGAGAAAGTCAAAACTAAACTATTCAATTCAATCGATTGTGAACGCGTCCTCGGCGTAAACTCTCAGATTCCTCCCAAACGAATCTGATGCGGACACGTTAACCCTTTTTACTCAGCCCGAATCCGAGAACGAATTGTTACCTCCGCTCCCAAAACGAAATCGGAATAATAATAATAATCAGTGCGGGTAAAATGTTGAACTGCCTGAAAACGTTAAAAGGATGGGAAAATTAACGAAAATTCTGAACTAAACGGTTAATAGCTTCGTTGACTTCAATATGAGCAAATAATCGCTAACTGAAGAGAACACTCAAGATAGCTACCAGAATAATTCACAAGAAGGGTAAATAATACAATATGTAGTTACTGACGCTGAACAAACAATTCAACTACTTGAACTTGAAATGGGAATTGACAGGACACAATTTTTATGCTAGCAAGCAGAATACGAAATCGTAAACGAACAATAATAATTGCTTACCCTCACAATAATCGAAAAATACGCAGAACAAGTTAAAAACCTGCTCTTCTACAAAATTAAAACATAATTTTCATGCGACAGTGAAAACACACCAAAACAAAAGGATGACCTGGAATTATCATCAATATCAGATGACTTGTTGGAATCGTTCAATATTAAATAATTTTGCAACAACTCCAACCAAGAGATCCAGAGCATACATTTTGATTCGCACCAAGAGCAAAGTTATTCTGTCCTAATGGACGACCCACACTCGAAAGAAAAATCAAGCAATACGTTGGAAGTGCAACAATAGTTAGAAACCGTAGTATCTTAAGAGCTCTCCCATCAGTAATAAGTTCAAAGCATTCTTAAATTAATCAAAGAACAAGAGCAATTACAGTAAGAGTGCACATAAAAATCTCCAAAAATACATATAAATTAGAAAGAATAAGAGAAAATGTATAAGTAGCTAATTAAATTCAATAAACAGGTATAAAAATAAATTGCAAAGATGTAGAAACAACAACAGAAACTGCTAAATAATATCGAAATGCTAAAGCAATAAGAGATGATGATGGTAGATTTGTATAGAATGCAGTTCGCAAATAACTCGATGTTAACTCATATAACATACAATATTGTTATTAACATGCAAAATATGCCAGACAATTCATATTTGTTACTTTCAGATTGTTTCAACGAGTTGATGAAAAATATATAAATTAAACAATTGACAACTAAAGATTTATGTATAGTTTGCAACGATTCTGATTTAGATTAAGTTAAATAATATTTGAATTTAGTTGAACTTAATGAGAAGAAATTAACTTATAGGATTGATATTGAACATTACGAAGGAAAATAAAAAGATATAGAATAGTAATTGAATTATGTCGTAATTGTTAACATGAAAGGACTTCCTAAGTATTACAGTTCTATATTTTACGAACATTTTTAAGAAATTATATAATGTAATTCCATTAAAATACTAAGAAATAATAATATAGAAATAGTATGTTAAAAGTAATAACTAGAGAATGTTAAGAATGCAGTAAGTATCAAAGTAGACAACTAAATATTATAGTTTACTTATAAAATGAAGTGATTTAGACTAATTGCTCATTAAAAAGTTTCATTTTAATATTACCGATAAATCTCTTATCGTGATCAACTAAATATTACATTAGGCATACTCATCAATAGCTTAAAGAGTGGCTCGTTATTACTTGCTTACAAGATTGATAATAACTTTTGCTATTCCAGAATAAGCAAAGTATATGTCAAAGTTAGGGATTTCCATCATTATCAGAAGCTTCTAACTATCATCGTTAGATTATTCATTAATAGCAACCAAGTAACCCATGTCATATTCTTTATGTGTGTGATGTTCTATTTTCATAAAGTTAACCGTGTCTAACATTAATTATTGTATATCCTTTAAATTTTGAATAGAATTAGCATAGATAAATATATTATTCTTTTTGATTTTAATTATTTCTTAAATATACTATATTTTATTGTCTTAACAATTAATTTTAAGATGTTTTATATCATAACAATCGTAAAATATCATGTTCATTAACAGTAAATTTGTTGTTTTCTGAATATCAAAAGTGTTTATATGTAATAGTTTAGTTCGTATCATCTTAATTAACTCTATCTAGTAGCTTTGATCATTAATTTGTGTACTATCAATATTTACAGAATTGTCATCACATATAATATTGTCAAAGTATATTTATATCGAGTTTTTATCGATTTCATTTTGCTCACTATTACACAAACATGAAATAATTGCATTAGATACATGCGGTGAATATAGATGGATGTTACATTTGTGCTACCCCACAAATAATAGTTTATTAAGTGGAAATATTTCGTTTTCAACTTGAAGCCATTCGTTTAATTCGTTTTCGTCCTAATCATAAATCGTAAATCCTTGTTGAGTTTGATTTAGTTATAACTGTACAAATGTAAAAGATTCTGTACTATCATCGTATTTTCGTCCTGTAAGTATTTGTAAAATTACTAAATTAATAATTAAGCTAAAGTAGAAACCAAATTCTGAAGAGTTATGATATATTATTTAACACTTTGAGACTCCACCCACTCAAGAAAAAAGATTTATAAAACTTAAAGTAAATATTAAATAGTAAATAAATGATAACTTTTGTAAACTAAAATGTTGAATATTGAGGGTCCTTCGATCATAATTGCTGTCAAACTTTATTCAAGTTAAGCTCAAAAATGAGATTTTTGTGACCAAGAATTACAAAAACGGAAGTAAAGAGGAAGTTCGAGAGAAGTAAGCGGTCCCAATAATTATTACTACAATAGTGATATATGAATTACTTGAAGCTGGACAAAAGTTTTTATTAGTTATTAAAATTAAACTTTTAACAAATTTCTGGATTGAATTTTGACCAACCAAAAGAAAAAATTTATTGATCGAGTAGCTGGTGTGAGACAGATATAGTAGTTCATGGTCTCAAAGAGTATCGTAACAACATAGTTTAACACAGTTCATATAGACGGTTCAGAAATAAATTCTAAAGTTCGGTTAATTTTAATAACTTGAACCAGATCCAAGCTAAAAGTTTAGCACTATAAATTGTGTATGGTAGTAACTTGAAGTAATAGAATTTCACTTTAGCTTACGGAACTAGTTCATAACTTTGAACGACCATCTATCTTGCATATGAAGTTAGACACTTTTAAGATTCGGATGGCTAGTTAATAATTGCTTAAGGACGTCATGCCTGATACAAATATGCTACTGAAAGTATCAAAATATGTATTGGTTGTTGGTAGGCTAATCACTTTCTCTAAAATCCGTGTACTACATGTATGGTCACATAACCATAATTTACGGTGTGATACATTTATATTTATAAAAATATCATATTAAACAAATTTTTTTATTTAGTAAATCTAGAATTAAAAATTATTTAAATGTTTTTAACTAATGTGATTTTACATTATATTGTGTTTCCATTTCAATTATGAATCTCAAATACTAACATCTACGTAACAGAACTAGGGAAATGTCCAGAGAAATGTCTAGAAATAGTTCAATATAATCAATAATCAATTAATCTTCATAAATTAATTTAAAGTAATTATAAAATGAAAATGTTGATAACATCACTTTATTTGAACAACCAGAAGAATTAGAATAAACTTTAACTGATGTATTACCACCACGAGCAATTTAAAGTCAAAACTCACTCATACCACAAGTAGGATAATTGTCAAAAATGGCCTAATAGTATTCTTCATACTAATTTAATTATTCAGGGAATAGTTCTGAGAATAAGTCTTCATCATCTGATCTACCTGATAATTATAAATAACTTAACCACCTATCATAGTTGGCTAAAAGTTAAGCATCTTTGAATGTAAGTTTAAAAAAAGTATCATCAATTAATTAATCAGGTTCGCCTGATAATTTAAGTTTATTTATGGATAAAAACTATTCAAACAATAAAACATCAATTTTAGCTTAAAAAGCTATTAATGCTTCAAAAATTAAAGAAAATCTAGTATAGATTGTTGTTGAAAATGGAGAATAACTAGTGTAACTTATAGAATTTAGCTTAGAACTTAATAAAAGTACATTGTTTGAAGAAAGTGTTGATATTAAAATACTAAATGAAATGTAATAGATGGTATCGTTAACTATTAAAGATGAATACTTTGATAGAGTTAAAAGTATTATTTATAATCACATAAACAAAAGCAATAAACCTCCAGAATTTAGTATAGCTAATTCTAATGAAAATAGTAACAACTCCAACCAAGAGATGCCGAGCATACAGTTTGATTCGCACCAAGAGCAAAGTTATTCTGTCCTAATGGACGACCCACACTCGAAAGAAAAATCAAGCAATACGTTGGAAGTGCAACAATAGTTAGAAACCGTAGTATCTTAAGAGCTCTCCCATCAGTAATAAGTTCAAAGCATTCTTAAATTAATCAAAGAACAAGAGCAATTACAGTAAGAGTGCACATAAAAATCTCCAAAAATACATATAAATTAGAAAGAATAAGAGAAAATGTATAAGTAGCTAATTAAATTCAATAAACAGGTATAAAAATAAATTGCAAAGATGTAGAAACAACAACAGAAACTGCTAAATAATATCGAAATGCTAAAGCAATAAGAGATGATGATGGTAGATTTGTATAGAATGCAGTTCGCAAATAACTCGATGTTGACTCATATAACATACAATATTGTTATTAACATGCAAAATATGCCAGACAATTCATATTTGTTACTTTCAGATTGTTTCAACGAGCTGATGAAAAATATATCAATTAAATAATAGACAAACAAAGACGTTAGTATCGTTTGCAATGATTCTGAATTAGATTAAGTTAAATAATATTTAAATTTAATTGAAATTAATGATAAAAAATTAACTTATAGAATTGACATTGAACGTTACGACGGAAAATAAAAAGATATAGAATAGTAATTGAATTATGTCGTAATTGTCAACATGAAAGGACTTCCTAAATATTACAGTTCTATATTTTACGAACATTTTTAAGAAATAGTTTAATGCATATCTATTAAAGTACTTAGAAATAATAACATAGAAATAGTATGCTAAAAGCAATAATTAGAGAATGTTAAGAATGCTGTAAGTATCAAAGTAGACAATTAAATATTATAGTTTACTTATAAAATGAAGTGATTTAGACTAATTGCTCATTAAATATATCTTTCATTTTAATAGGACCGAAACATCTCCTACTGTGATCAACTTAATATTGCACTGTGATTATTCATCAATAGCTTAAAGAGTAGCTCGTTACTATTTGCTTACAAGATTGATAATGACTTATGCAATCCCAGAATAAGCAAAATATGTGTCAAAGTTGGGGATTTCCATCATTATCAGAAGCTTCTAACTATCACCATCTGACTATTCATTAATAGCAACCAAGTAACCCATGTCATACTCTTTATATGTGTGATGTTCTATTTTCATGAAGTTAACCGTATCCAACATTAATTACTGTATATCCTTTAAATTTTGAATAGAATTAGCATAGATAAATATATTATTTTATTTGATTTTAATTATCTCTTGAAGATACTTCATTTTATTATCTTAACAATTAATTTTAAGATGTTTTATATCATAACAATCGTAAAAAATTATATTCATTAGCAGTAACTTTGTTGTTTTCTGAATATCTAACGAGTTTATATGTAATAGTTTATTTCGTATCATCTTAATTAATTGCGCCTGGTATCTTTAATCATTAATTTGTTTACTATCAATATTCACTGAATTTTCATCACATATAATGTTGTCAAAATATATTTATATTGCGTTTTTCTCTATTTCATTTTGCTCACTATTACACAAACACAATATTATTGCATTCGTTACGTTTGGTGAGTATAATTGGATGTTCTATTAGTGCTACGCCACAAAAAATAGTTTATTAAGTGGAAATATTTCGTTTTCAACTTGAAGCCATTCATTTAATTAGTTTTCGTCCTGATCATAAATCGTAAATCCTTGTTAAGTTTGATTTAGTTATAACTATATAAATATTAATGAATATGTACCATCATCGTATTTTCGCCCTGTAAGTATTTGTAAAATTGCTTGGAGTTGCAGAATATTTTACGCATTTATTTAAATATTTGGAGAGTGTGTTATTAGCTCTCGGGCTAAATCTGTATTTAAATTCTTAAATATTGGAAATTCTTATGTCATTGAAGTGATATTTTAGACATGCAAATAATGTAATTATTTAATATAACATTAATACCACATCAATGCAATAACTAACAGAACTTGTGAATTAATTTACAAATAGCGAATAAACAGACGAATAAACGTTAAGAAAATAAATAAGTACAATAAATGAAATTATTTAAATGTAAAAATCTAAAACAATAGATAAGTTTGATGAAATTCAGTTATAATATTTATAAAATACATTTGATAATTAAGTTAAATTGAAATTAGGTAAGTTAAATTAATTAGATAAAGAAAAAATATCGAATATGTCTATAATTCAAGTTTTAGATTAAATTAATCGAGTTATGAGTGAAGAAAATGAAAGAGCACAAAATATCTTAACGTCATTAAGAGAATCTACGGATGTTTTGCGTACCATAGGTGTGTCACATGATAAAATAGCTACATGTGCTGAAACTGGAAGAGGTTTAGTTAATAATATAAAGTAAAACGAAGCAAAAGATAGACTTATAATAGGCTCATTATTTTTCGTCTTTATTATAGTTAGTATATGGATAATTTTCAAAAGAATTAGAAACGTTCTCAAAATATTTTTCTTTTGGGTATGAAATACAGTGATATTCATCTTTATTTAAGATTATTTTTATATTCACTCCAATCGAATAATGCAAAATATAGATAGTTACGCTGGTTAAGTAATAATGTGTGTAAATACATTGTTAAGAAAGCTTAAAATAACAACATAGTTGTGTTAATTAGTATAAATAACTCCAGAAATAGTCAAAGCTTTTGCCGAATACTATTTTGACCACAAAGTGGATCCGTTAATTTCTCATTTAGAAAAAACACTGTAATGCCCGTTACGTCATTTGAACACGTCTGCGTTTAACCGCGGTGATATATTTAACTGCTTGGCCTTGTGCGAGATCGTGTACAATTTAATCGCGTAGAAAATTCAGCTTCCTCCTTTCCCGGTTTTCAACGACGAGGTGGTAGAGTATCTGAAGGAGAAGAAGAATACGATGCAGGCATAGGCTGCCTGGCTTTCCGAGCACGGCCAGCGGAATCCGGCTGGAGTCCTGGTCGCCAGCAACCTCACCGACCAGTATATGAACCGCGTTCAATAGAGCAACACGGAGATAATCAACATCGACCTCAACAACCTTTTCGACCAGTACCTGAAGCCGATCATGGACAAGTACTACAGACCTTATCAGTCCGAGCGCGAGATCAAGTACACCGAGCACAGAATGCGCAGGAAGCTCGAGGACACCGTATCTCTGGCCTCCAAGTAGCGCGAAATAGACTCGAACAGGTTCTCAATTCAACTCAGAAATCTAGTCAACGAACAGTTACAACAAGCCGTTGTGATAGAACGGAGGAACTTAGTAGATGAAGCCAAGTGGAGAACGGACGAGAAGCGGTACCTCCGCTCCCAAAACAAGAACCTGAACGAAGCGCTCATGCTCAGGAAGAAGAACGAGAACGACCTCCAGAAAGAGGAGTACGAAAGAAACATGCGGCTCATGCAGGACATCAGGAGAGAAGAACTGGTGTACGTGAAGAACAACAGAAGGCAGGACGAGAAGAAGGCGATCGAGGGCATCAGGAACATGATCCTCCAAACTAAAACCGGCATGGTGGAGCCGGGCGTGTTCAAGGAAGAAATCGGAGCGCAAGTAAACCAGAGACTCAGGGTGTATGCAGGAGCGGAAAGAGAGATCATGGAAAACACGCGCGGAGACCAGGCATACAAGCAGAGAATCCTCGGACTGGGAAAGAACCTCGAAGAAGGACTCATCGACAAGTGACTGTGAAATAATAATATATGTTAATCTGAGTTGCCATGAAAATTTTATTAAAATATTAAATCGCAATCATTCAATTTAGAGAATACACAAAATATTGCAGTAGCTTGGCGTCAATCGTTATCTGCTGCAGAACGTACTGCGCTTGGTTCAGGTAGTCGTGGCTAACCACGATTTGAATATCACCGGAATTATTCGCCTGAATACTAGCGAACGGCAAGTTCTGCCGAAGATAACCCCAGATCTGCTGGTTGTACTTCCCGCACTACATATTCTCGTTCCTGATCGATATAGAGTATTGGCGTTGTTGATACTGAACATATTTAATTTAAGTTGACACTTGTGGTGCATACTGCTAGGCTTCATTCTCTTGTTGCAGCAGGTGTTGGAAGTCGGGTCCGTACGGCAAAAGCGCCTCTTCCGCGTTGGTGGAGAATTAGTTCGTCCGAACCACATTTTACTACGCTTTGGGAAAACGAGCTTTTTAGGATCTTTGCTGTTTGTTCATTGATGTGGAAACGAGCATCTACTAAATGCCTTTAAATTCGTTGTATAAAAGAAATCTCTTAATCCATAATTCCGATAATATTGGTGACGAACTTAAGGTAAGTTAAATATAATTTACAAGTTCTGTTGTAATACAAAATATAATAGTTACCGCCACCGCGTTCCGAATTAAAATCTCTAGCTTCGTAACGAATGTCTTGGAAGTTCTACACAAATATCAACAATTTTGCTGAATATTTAAGCAATGTTGGGAAATTGCTACTGGTATCGCTGTATAGTATATATGCGAAACCAGCACCCACTCCATTATATCGATGACCTGCGTCGCCTACCCCACCCGCCAGCAAGTGATCACCTCTCCTCTCGCGAACTCCACCGGCAGACAGCTCCAGTGGAAGAGCGTGAAGAAGACCGCGTGCCCGAGCCTCTTCAGCCCGGTCCAGAGCCAGCTCGCCTTCTTCGGCTCCGTGATCATGAGGCCCGCCGCCGAGGAGAGCCAGTTGCCATATTTTTAGTGAATTATTAGCATTGTACATTCTAGTTTTACATTCTATTTTTACGAATGATTTTATGATTATTTTACAAATTTCTGCAATGATTAAAATTGTCATTAGATGAATTAAATAGATCTTGGTATTGTCGATATGGTTTCAGTTAAGTCATTTTGAACTCAATTCCTCCTTGAAGTGTGATTATGAGATTGATTATGAGAGTTTTTGAAAGTGATATTAATACTAAGCTGAGATTACTATGAAGTAATTTTATTTGGATTATAATATATATTTCGTATAATATTTATATATTTATTTTCATCTTGAAATCACTTTCACGAATTTGGATAACATTGGTGACGAACTTAAGGTAAGTTAAATATAATTTACAAGTTCTGTTGTAATACAAAATATAATAGTTACCGCCACCGCGTTCCGAATTAAAATCTCTAGCTTCGTAACGAATGTCTTGGAAGTTCTACACAAATATCAACAATTTTGCTGAATATTTAAGCAATGTTGGGAAATTGCTACTGGTATCGCTGTATAGTATATATGCGAAACCAGCACCCACTCCATTATATCGATGACCTGCGTCGCCTACCCCACCCGCCAGCAAGTGATCGCCTCTCCTCTCGCGAACTCCACCGGCAGACAGCTCCAGTGGAAGAGCGTGAAGAAGACCGCGTGCCCGAGCCTCTTCAGCCCGGTCCAGAGCCAGCTCGCCTTCTTCGGCTCCGTGATCATGAGGCCCGCCGCCGAGGAGAGCCAGTTGCCATATTTTTAGTGAATTATTAGCATTGTACATTCTAGTTTTACATTCTATTTTTGTGAATGATATTAATATTATATTACTAAATTATGATTTGATTAAAACCGTCGTAAAAGATTGAATGACTAAATAGATCTTGGTATTGTCGATATGGTTTCAGTTAAGTCATTTTGAACTCAATTCCTCCTTGAAGTGTGATTATGAGATTGATTATGAGAGTTTTTGAAAGTGATATTAATACTAAGCTGAGATTACTATGAAGTAATTTTATTTGGATTATAATATATATTTCGTATAATATTTATATATTTATTTTCATCTTGAAATCACTTTCACGAATTTGGATAACATTGGTGACGAACTTAAGGTAAGTTAAATATAATTTACAAGTTCTGTTGTAATACAAAATATAATAGTTACCGCCACCACGTTCCGAATTAAAATCTCTAGCTTCGTAACGAATGTCTTGGAAGTTCTACACAAATATCAACAATTTTGCTGAATATTTAAGCAATGTTGGGAAATTGCTACTGGTATCGCTGTATAGTATATATGCGAAACCAGCACCCACTCCATTATATCGATGACCTGCGTCGCCTACCCCACCCGCCAGCAAGTGATCGCCTCTCCTCTCGCGAACTCCACCGGCAGACAGCTCCAGTGGAAGAGCGTGAAGAAGACCGCGTGCCCGAGCCTCTTCAGCCCGGTCCAGAGCCAGCTCGCCTTCTTCGGCTCCGTGATCATGAGGCCCGCCGCCGAGGAGAGCCAGTTGCCATATTTTTAGTGAATTATTAGCATTGTACATTCTAGTTTTACATTCTATTTTTGTGAATGATATTAATATTATATTACTAAATTATGATTTGATTAAAACCGTCGTAAAAGATTGAATGACTAAATAGATCTTGGTATTGTCGATATGGTTTCAGTTAAGTCATTTTGAACTCAATTCCTCCTTGAAGTGTGATTATGAGATTGATTATGAGAGTTTTTGAAAGTGATATTAATACTAAGCTGAGATTACTATGAAGTAATTTTATTTGGATTATAATATATATTTCGTATAATATTTATATATTTATTTTCATCTTGAAATCACTTTCACGAATTTGGATAACATTGGTGACGAACTTAAGGTAAGTTAAATATAATTTACAAGTTCTGTTGTAATACAAAATATAATAGTTACCGCCACCACGTTCTGAATTAAAATCTCTAGCTTCGTAACGAATGTCTTGGAAGTTCTACACAAATATCAACAATTTTGCTGAATATTTAAGCAATGTTGGGAAATTGCTACTGGTATCGCTGTATAGTATATATGCGAAACCAGCACCCACTCCATTATATCGATGACCTGCGTCGCCTACCCCACCCGCCAGCAAGTGATCGCCTCTCCTCTCGCGAACTCCACCGGCAGACAGCTCCAGTGGAAGAGCGTGAAGAAGACCGCGTGCCCGAGCCTCTTCAGCCCGGTCCAGAGCCAGCTCGCCTTCTTCGGCTCCGTGATCATGAGGCCCGCCGCCGAGGAGAGCCAGTTGCCATATTTTTAGTGAATTATTAGCATTGTACATTCTAGTTTTACATTCTATTTTTGTGAATGATATTAATATTATATTACTAAATTATGATTTGATTAAAACCGTCGTAAAAGATTGAATGACTAAATAGATCTTGGTATTGTCGATATGGTTTCAGTTAAGTCATTATGTCTATTACGAGAGTTTTTGAAAGTAACTATAGTTTGCTGACCTGATGGGAGGTAAGAGATGAAGATGAAATTTAACAGAACCTTGATATTTCCGATAAGGTTCCCGTTTCGAACTGAATCTTTAAAGTATTATTGTCGATAAGGTTACAGTTTAGATTAGTTAAGGAAGTCTATTTGGATTATAATATATATTTCTACCACAATACTTAGAATCATCTTGAAATCACTTTCATGTCTTGATCACGAACATGAGGCAGCCTATGGTGACGAGGAACGCGGCGTGGAGCAGGATGATGGCGAGCGAGATGCCCACGATCATGCCCTTGGTTCCCTTGAATGTGCGGACGTATCTCAGTCCGTGGTACACGATGAAGATCTGGCTCCAGGCGGCGCATACGCTGTATATGATGATGGCGACCGTCCTCATCACCTTCGCGGTAGTTATGATGGACGAGATAGGATAGAATATGAATATTGGGATCAGGATGGTCATGGAGTACACGATCAAGTCGAGCAGAACCATGTAGCTGATGTCCTCCATGTCCATGCACCAGCAGATGGCGCCCAAGAGAGCGGGGACTAAAAACGCGTAACCGGCGAGAACACCGCTGAATATACCGATGGTAGAAGCCTGAGCACCAACGTCAGAAGTGCTTTGAACCATAGCAGTGATTACTCCAGAAACGAAAGCGGCGAAGATTAGTGTAATAACGTTCCAAACTGGATACCAGAGATCTGGTTTAGTCTGTATAACATCAGCTATAAAGTCACCCTTGAAAATGATGAGCGATTACAAACAACGTTAAAATACTTCAGCAGTTGTGCTTTAAAAGAATTGTTACCAATATACTAACTTAAATACTTTAGTGCAGCCTTCCGGTATATTTTCATTAACTAAATTAGTAACAGCAGCTGGAGGAGCTCCCATAAGCCCTTCAGAATACTGTACTTAGGGCTAACCATATTATTGATTGTTGGCTGTAGGATCAAAGTCTGCCATATTAATAATGAAGTGGCGATATGGATTGCTTCGAATATTTTTATAATTTAGAACATATAAATTATGTTACACTCCAAGCGCAAAATGTCCAATAAAGATGAGTAAGAAGTTTAATAGGAAGAAATACTGGAATAGAATGAAGAGGTTGCAGAAGAAGAGTATGTAGAAGAAGAAATTTAATAAGAAACAATTTAAAATAATATACCTTAACCATTACCAAGTTTATCAACTTCTTAATTGTCTAAGGAAGAATTAGCGTATGGTTGCACATTCTTTTCCAATGCTCATGGATACACAAATCCACTTAACGTTGTAACACCTAAAGCGCTTTAAACTCGATTTGCTCCAATTTAGAATATGTCACTTCATGCTGCAGAAACTCTATTACGCCCACCTTTTAAACCCAGTACAGGTAGAAATTTCGCTGAGTCAAAATAGATGAAAGATTTGCAACTGTAATGCTTAGCTCCATGTGAAATTCAAGAAATTATGGATTATCGAGTAGGCGCAGGTGATAAGCAGGATGCCGCTTTAGAAAGCTTCAAATTACTTGGTGCTAAAGATGAACATGATAAAGTTCATGTAAATTAATTAGCAGCCTTATTAGTTGATTGTTATTAAAATTTAGATTATTAACTATCATGTGTTGATGATTACTAAATGCATTGCAAATACATACAAGAATAACTAGAGCAAATGGAAAAGAAAAATCCAGAATTAAAATTAACAAAGAAAAAAGAACAACCATTTAAACTTGCTCCAGAGGAAGATATTGTTGCTGTTATAAAAATGTCCATTGGTGATAAAGATTATATTTATTTAGATGACTGGAGATCATTCTTTAAAAACGTAAGCGAATTAGTATTTCAAGATTATAGAAAATAAATTGAACGGAAGTGAATTCATATAAATCACATAATTTTAAAAATTATACATATTTAAACATAAAACTCAAGCTTAAGAAAGAACTCTAGATAAATGTTCAGTTACCAAACGTTCAATTAACTTATTGATCGTTGGATGGCTTGGAATCAATTCTTATTTAACGACTTTTCTTTGTTTTAACATCTCATAATTAATTTTTCCTTTATGATATTTTACAGAACTTGCATTTAACGAATCAAAAATATTTGGGTGACTAGATTCTTAAATTAATGTTTCATAATAAAACATGTCTGAATAAACAAGTGGTAAACAAAAATCTTCATGTTTAGTGGAGATTTCTTGACCATAAAGAAGATAAATGCATCCTTTTTTATACTTCTTTGAGCTAGCATTAAGGGCATCAAAAATATTAGGGTGATAAATGTTCATTAAGATATGTTCGTAATATAGCATATCAGAAAATGATTGTGGCATAATAAATTAATCGTTTTGCTCATGTTCTTTCTTATACGGTTAATAGATCATACTGAGTGAAACTTTTCCTTTGCGGTACTTATTTGAATGAGTAAGTAAAAGTCCTACTTTAGAAAACATCTAAAAAAGAATAGTTACTATTTATGCAGGGAAAGTATTTAAAAACGTAAATATTTATGACTATTTTGTTGTTCAACATAGAGAAGTGTATTTAAAATTTGATCTTTCTACAAAAATTTGTATGATTTTGATCATTTTCATTTCACTTTAAATGAGTGAAAGTGAGATGCCGACGAAATAGTGGTATGAGTACGAGAAGTCTCAGTTGATTGATATTGCTGAGTCTTATGGCAAGAATCGTATAAAGTGGAAGGATGTGTGTATGTCTTTTCCGGGCACGAGTCCTCATTAGTGCAAGGTGATGTATTACACAGTGTTGCGTAGGAAGGACTGTCCGTCTACTAAGTTCGAGGACAGTGCCTTTTCGATTCCTGAGTTGGAGAAGTTGGCGATTGCGTACATGAAGATGCGCGAGTTTGGTCCCGAGCTCACCATGGAGGACCGGGAGCTCATTTACTACACTTGTTTCCCGGACAAGGCCTACAACACGATTGTGCGCTCCACCTCCGAGCACATGATCCGCTGGAGGCGCTACCAGTACCAAATTAAGATAATGCTCGAGGGAAAATATCAGTTAGTGAACCAGTAAATAACCCTCAAACTGTTCGAAGCGACAAAAAACGTTATTCTGAACGAAACGGACATCGGAAAACTCTACACGAAACTTTTTGGCGATGATGAACGACTTCAAAAGTGGAAGGAAAACACGAGAACGTGGTACGAAACTGTCAAACTGAAGGAACTGGACTGATTTTTATTTTAAACTATTGTTTTAGTTTTAAATTAAAATTAGTCATTAATAATTGATTGTCATTTATGTTTAGGTTTTATAACTATAAATTTGAATCTGTTTTATTAAATGATACCATTTAGAATAATATAAATCAAGTAATAGATACTAAGTATTTATCAAAAGTAAACCAAGAATTGTTGGTAAACAAGGAGTTATTAGACTCAGTGTTGAAATAATTGATAAAGCTATCCAGTTTACCACAAATAAAAATCACACACATGAATACGTTTCTGACACATAACATTTAATATTGAAATGTAATTAGTTATATATATACTTTATGAATACCTATAACGTTTTTAAATTCAATACTGTACATTTTACCTGTATTTTTGTCTAAAATACATCTAGTTCTAAGAGATAATAAAATACACTGAATAGTGTTTTTGTAGATTGGTGAAATACAGGATATATTTCCTGAAGCTAGTTAATAAAGCTATTTTATTAATTCTATCGCAATATTATTAAATAGTTATAAATAGCATATTGACATTTACAATCAAATCTTTAAGATATTGTCTATATTTCAGTAAAATCATAATAGATACATAAATATTAATATATCTCCCCACTTCTAATGACATATTAACTTAAAGCTGATTGTATTAGCCAGTGTATAAATGGACACTGTTAGTTAGCTAAAAGTTAAACTAAATAATATCAATGTAAATTAAATAGCAATAGCAATAACAATAGCACATCTGGTTAGACTTTTATTTTAGTATTTCTCACTCCTGTATTTATAATGATCTTTATGACTTTAGTATTTAGCTGTTGTAAAAAGTAAAAACTAGCTAAACATAAGAAGATTAATAATAATGTTGTAGTTAGTTAACCAGAACAAAGTTTGGAAATATATTTACCTTCACCAATATTTGTTGTTGAATACAAAACTGCATAAATATTACCTATAGATTTGTGTAACTAGCAATAATTACAAATGCCTATGATGCCAATTATGAAGTGAATGCAATTGAAATCTATATAATCTTTTCATTATATTTCAGATATAACAGTATTCGTCAAGCCATTTACAATTTCTTTAATAGACTATTAACATTTCTAGAGTTAGTCAAAGAATCCAGAATTCCACAAAACGACTTTTGATTTTACGCATCCAGTAACAGGTCCAAAGCAAACTGGGCAAGTCATTTCGTTTTTGCAAGAAAAGCATACAGAACATCCGCATGGTTTAATAATGAATCTGTCATTGTGGTTTTAAGCGCCTAAAGTTGGTGATTTCCGTTCAGGAACAGATTCGAACGGGATGTACGAAGCCTGCGTGAGATATGTTGATTATTCGTTGGTTGATTCTACTCCGGATTTAAACGCGAAGTCATTTTCCAGCTTTATGAGTGATTTTTCTGTTTGCATGTATTATTGTATTTTGCTTTTCTTGCATCCTGCGTAGGTCATGCATCCTTGGCATCCTGTGTTTCCTTTGAGTATGTAAAGTGAGTTGAACGCTGCTAGTTATATGCTGATCATTTATAGCGCTTTTATCATGTGGAAGTCAATTTGCACTCCGTAGAGTGCTTTTACGTGGTTTTCTGGCATTCCGGTTACGTCAACTATCTTTCTGATGCGTAGGTTCCGCAGCATTTGAATCTCTCTGATAGCTGCTTCGTGTGCCGTTCCAATTTAATCTAAAACCAGATTCTTCTTCCTCTGAATTGTGTTTTTGAACACCTCCAGATTTTGTGATTCTTATTTTGATTTGGCATAAAGTTTATTCTACAGAGAGCTCTCAATTGTTTTTAGTTTTATTTTAAGTTGCTCTCTCACTTGATTGTTGATTGCGTTTTCGTTAATTATTTCTTCTTGAACTGTTTTATTTTGAACGGGAGTGGTTTTAAAAGTTTTATTTTGAACGTATTCGACCGATTTTGGCGGTTAAAACGGAGCAAAAGTTGCTTTTGGGAGGAAAACGGGCTCCTTATTTTATACTTGTTTGTTTTTTATCGTTTAATTTATTATATTCGGGTTCTAGTGGTTGATTTTAAGGGCAGATTTGGAGGACTGAGGGCGATTCTGGAGCGGAATGAACTCCTGCTCAATAACGCGCAGTTTTTACACCGAGGACGAGTGGATCGACTCGTGAAGGGAAGCCTCGTCGTCGAGCTTGGTCTGGAAGAGCTTGGAGTGGTTCGGAGCGGGCGGGTTATTGGAATACAAGAGAGAACTGGAGGAATTAGTCGTTTTTATCGTCATTGGCGTGTTCTTCGGAATCAAATACTGAGACTAGAATGAAGGAGAGGGCTCCACAAACTATGGGCGGTGATTTTTCTGTATTATTTACACTTGAGGAGACTATGCAGATTTTTAAGGCTTCGCAGACTAAATCTGCCTCTTGTAGGATTAGGGGCGCGCTATTTTACTCTGCTACGGTTCGTTGTACTGCAAAAACGGAGTCTGCATGACAATACCAGACTTATTGGGCTCAACAGTATTGCTGGAAGCCAAAGTCAAAAAATTCTTGGCATCTAAACTTTTTTACGCACGCATTGGAGTAGCTTAGCGTTTATGAGGTGCAACTTTTAACTCCAAAATTGAAGGATCATTATACAATTTTGCAGCTATGTCAAGCGAATTTATAAAAAACGGATTTCCAGGTAGTTGCGTTTGGAGTGTTAAATATCAATAAAATATAACAATAAAATATTAAAATAGTTAAACCATGTTTAAAAGTTCAATAAATAATCATTAACTTTGTTTTCAACTATCATTAGTCCCTGCTCTCTTGGGCGCCATCTGCTGGTGCATGGACATGGAGGACATCAGCTACATGGTTCTGCTCGACTTGATCGTGTACTCCATGACCATCCTGATCCCAATATTCATATTCTATCCGATCTCGTCCATCATAACTACCGCGAAGGTGATGAGGACGGTCGCCATCATCATATACAGCGTGTGCGCCGCCTGGAGCCAGATCTTCATCGTGTACCACGGACTGAGATACGTCCGCACATTCAAGGGAACCAAGGGCATGATCGTGGGCATCTCGCTCGCCATCATCCTGCTCCACGCCGCGTTCCTCGTCACCATAGGCTGCCTCATGTTCGTGATCAAGACATGAAAGTGATTTCAAGATGATAATAAGTATTGTAGTAGAAATATTATAATCATAAATAAACTTACTAAACTGAAACCTTATCGACAATACCGATGTATTTAATCAATCTATATTTCACGATAAATTGAATCATATCATAAATTTAGTAGTATAATCATAAAATCATTCACAAAAATAGAATGTAAAACTATAATCTACAACGCTAATAATTCACTTAAAATAGGGCAGTTGGGTCTCCTCGGCGGCGGGCCTCATGATCACGGAGCCGAAGAAGGCGAGCTGGCTCTGGACCGGGTTGAAGAGGCTCGGGCACGCGGTCTTCTTCACGCTCTTCCACTGGAGCTGTCTGCCGGTGGAGTTCGCGAGAGGAGAGGCGATTACTTGCTGGCGGGTGGGGTAGGCGACGCAGGTCATCGATATAATGGAGTGGGTGCTGGTTTCGCATATATACTATACAGCGATACCAGTAGCAATTCCCCAACATTGCTTAAATATTCAGCAAAATTGTTGATATTTGTGTAGAACTTCCAAGACATTCGTTACGAAGCTAGAGATTTTAATTCGGAACGCGGTGGCGGTAACTATTATATTTTGTATTACAACAGAAATTGTAAATTATATTTAACTTACCTTAAGTTCGTCACCAATATTATCGGAATTACGGATTAAGAGATTTCTTTTAAACAACGAATTTAAAGGCATTTAGTAGATGCACGTTTCCACATCAATGAACAAACAGCAAAGATCCTAAAAAGCTCGTTTTCCCAAAGTGTAGTAAAATGTGGCTCGAACAAACTAATTCTCCACCAACGCGGAAGAAGCGCTTTTGCCGTACGGACCCGACTTTCAACACCTGCTGCAACAAGAGAATGAAGTCTAGCAGTTTGTACCACAAGTGTCAACATAAATAAATTATGTTCAGTATCAATAACGCCAATACTCGATATCGATCAAAAACGAGGAAATGTAGTGCGGAAAGTACAACCAGCAGATCTGGGGTTATCTTCGGCAGCACTTGCCGTTCGCTAATATTCAGGCGAATAATTCCGGCGACATCCAAATCGTGGTATCAAGTGACTATCTGAACCAAGCGCAGTACGTTCTGCAACAGATAACGATTGATGCCAAGTTGTTGCAATTTACTGTGTATTCTCTAAATTGAATGATTGCGATTCGAATATTTAAATAAAATTATTATGGCGACTCAGATTATTATATATATTTATTTCACAGTCACTTGTCGATGAGCCCATCTTCGAGGTTCTTCCCGAGTCCCAGGATTCTCTGCTTGTAGGCCTGGTCTCCGCACGTGTTTTCCATGATCTCTCTTTCCGCTCCTGCGTACACCCTGAGTCTCTGATTTACCTGCGCTCCGATTTCTTCTTTGAACACGCCCGGCTCGACCATGCCCGTTTTAGTCTAGAGGATCATGTTCCTGATGCCCTCGATCGCCTTCTTCTCGTCCTGCCTTCTGTTGTTCTTCACGTACACCAGTTCTTCTCTCCTGATGTCCTGCATGAGCCGCATGTTTCTTTCGTACTCCTCTTTCTGGAGGTCGTTCTCGTTCTTCTTCCTGAGCATGAGCGCTTCGTTCAGGTTCTTGTTTTGGGAGCGGAGGTACCGCTTCTCGTCCGTTCTCCACTTGGCTTCATCTACTAAGTTCCTCCGTTCTATCACAACTGCTTACTGTAACTGTTCGTTTACCAGATTCCTCAATTGGATTGAGAACCTGTTCGAGTCTATTTCGCGCTACTTGGATGCAAGGTTAACGGTCCTCGAGATATTTTCTTCATTGAAGATTTATATTTTTATATTTTTACTTTTACGTATATCCATTGTACCTAAATTGAATGACGTATTGGATGTAAGATATATATTCAGTATCATACTTAACAATCAATATACAATAAATTAACGTTGTCTAAATTACAATTTAAACTTCAATACTTTTACTATAAACACTTAGTAAACACTCAAACACTAGTGTATAGAAAAATATTGTATTTAACTATTTTCCAATTTATTTTACAACAAATGAACAACATCAACGATCTTAGTCAAAGATTGTCATAAATACTGCAATACCGTTATTTACTCTCTTATTCACCTGTATTTTTTCACACTCCAATGTTAACCAACACAACAACTGCTACCCCACTTTCCTCTTTCACAAAGCTGAGGAAGCTGAATAGCTGTGAACTCAACACTAGACAACAGAAAGTGACCGAGAAACTTGAGTTCGATACTTTAATCGAACAGATAAACAAGAAAGTAGTTTAATTCGAAGGAGCAGAACTCAAAGAATCAACTTCTAATGACAGTTTTTGTCAATGCTGCGTTAACGCTAGTACTTCGGAAATTAAGAGCGCCAGAAAGAATATTTAGTGAGTACTGGTTTTCAATAGAATAAAGATAAATATTTGTACAATTTTAGTTAGTTTTTCCACCAATCTTCACAAAAGTTTAAACGCTAAACAATTCGTGATATTTTAGTAGAATATATTACCACTTTAATACTTTAATTATGCAAAAATACTCAATAGAGTAATTTGAAAATATGTTCAAAGAAGCAGATGTTAATAAAGATCATAAAATTTCTTTACCAGAAATTATTAGTTATTTGTTATCTAAAAATATGAAAGTTAATGAAGATCGTACAAAAAAGTACTTTGCTATGTTTGATAAAGACCAAAGTTAATATCTTGATATAAAAGAATGGGTTAGACTTATGGAAGTCTTATATGGTGATGAATGAAAATTTACGAAATTGTAGAAAGCGCTCGTTCAAATAATCTTTTTATGGCAAATCCAAATTATCAATAGTGTTCAAACTGTTATATTAAGATATCACAACCTGTTATTAAACGCAGTATGTTATTATATGTAATTATAAGCTACATAAACGTATATGAATGAGATATTGTATGATATCATTTTTATATTTTATATTAAACATTAAAAAATTATTTTCGCATAATTATTTATAAATAAATTCCACTTTAATCCGCATGAAATACTCTACTCAAGACTTTGAAAGACTTTTTGAAGAAGCTGACTTGAATAAGGACAAAAAGATTAATTATATTGAATTATAGGCTTTCCTCAAGTCACATAAAATGGAACCGAATCCAGACCGTCTCAGAAAATATTTCGGTATGTTCGATAGAGATCAAAGCGCCAGCTTAGACATCAAAGAATGGGTTAGATTCATGGAGGTCCTGTTTGCTGATAAAATCTTGTGAGACATGTATAAAATATCTGAATAATCAATCTATAATTAAAAATTACTATAAAACATTATATTATAAAAAGAGCGCTAATGATTCTAATTTTCTACTCAAAACTAATTAATTAATCAATAGTTAATGATGTTGTTCATGTTATCTAATGATGTTATTAAGCTACCACTTCACACAGTCTATATTATATATTTTTACAGTACATGTTTGTTTATCATTTTCACTTCAATTTATCCAAAAATGCCAGAGAAAGCGTCTCGCGGTGGTCGTTCGATGAAGGCGTATAGTTACGCGGTGGCTGATGTGTAGTAGATGAATGAGGAGATGATTGTGAAGTTGTACTAGCAGTTAACGTTTGAGGAGCCTTCTTCTCCGAAGTTCGCGCAGAACATGGTAATCGTGCGCAAACTGGCCGACTACGGGATGCGCGAGCAGGAGAACGTGCACGAGGTAGTTTCCGTTATGGAATCCTCTCAGGATTTGGTCATCAAGCACGCGATCGCATAAAATAAAATGACCCTCGTTCAAAAGCAACTGTGTCTGCTGTTGATGAAGAACCCGAACTACCAGGACGTTTGCGACTACCTGGTCCTACTCAAATGCTACACTGACGTTGTTGAGTCGTTCAAGCTCTTGGATAAGAACGCTCTCGTTTACATTGTGAACGAAATCCTTAATATAACCGTTAAAAGTGAACAAATTACAAAACTAATTACAATTAACACGTACGTGCTCTACAACATATTCAGGTACGCGAACATGCTGGACATTGGACAGGACGACGTGGTCCTAACGAACGTCTCCAAATACGGGATCTTCGAGCGCGTGATGAAGCTGTGCATAGACAACGAGCACAAACTGAACGAAGAAACCATCATCACACTCGTTGAAGCACTCGCAGCTGTGAGCGACACGGAATGCTTCATGGACTACGTAGAACAAATGCTCAGCGGACACACAGCCAGAATGTTCATCACATTCTACGACAACTTCGTCATCCCACTACTAGAAGACCCAGAAGAAAGAGGGAAAATGCTGTGCTTCGACGACGTGCTCAGCTGGATCAGAAGAACCAGACCCGAAGTTGAAGCAGAATGAAATAATATACACATACTAAATTAATATTGTTACATTCGAGAAATTGTTACAATTGCATCATGTTATAATCAACTGCATAATATTTTAAATATATTCTACTATCTAATCAGTTATTTAAGTTATATTACTACTATATTTTTAAGGTGTCACACCAAATCAAATGTAATAATAAGACAACTCGAAAAATACTAAACCACGTGAATTTAAATGCAGAACTTGTTCCGCTGTATTAGATACTCATGATTAACTCACGGAACATATTAAAACTCACCCAATCATCTGTAAACAATGTCAAAATACATTCCAAACTACTTAAGAGCTAAAAATGCATTTGGAAACCGCCCATGAACAAAAAACTGAAGCAAAAACCAAAATTGAAGAATTTAAATGTTAAACGTGTCCAAAAAGCTTTTCAACATAAAAAGCTTTGAACGCACATATTTAAAAGGAACATTAAGTCGTTAAATAACCTGCGATTACGTTTAAGTGCTAATATTGCGCTTAGATCTTTTAAACGGTGAAAGAACTGAGTGCTCACAACAAATAGGAACACCCAGTATAAACTGTTTAATAACCACAAAATGAAAATAAAACAGATTAAAAAGTTAAAGAGATAATTTGTGAAAAATGCAAAGAAATATTCAACAACAGAAAAGAATTGAATATACACAAAAGTCAAAAGCACCCACAATGCTTTAAATGCAAAATTGAATTTGAAACAGTAGAACAGCTAGAATAACATAAATTATTATAACACCCAGATGTTCCAAAGGCTGCTGAAAATGAACCTTTAATAAAATAAGCTGTCCAAAAATAAGAAAAACAAAACAGAAGAGAAAATACAAAATAAGATGCTTAACCAGAAAACCCGGTAAAGAAACCAAATGGTAAAAATAGAGAAAAGAAATAATCTAAAGTAAACGGAAAGCAAGCATTAGAAGAGTAAACAAAACAAGACAACACGACAGTAAAAGCTAAAAATTAACTAAAGGTTGATAAAAAGGAGACGAAACAACCTTTAAACACTTTAAAAAAATTTGTTGCTTTAACTGCTAGGATTATTGTTTATCTAGATAACAGAATTGAAGAAAATAATCTTTTGACACACTTAAATAAACTTAACAAATCAATTTAAATTTAAATTAAAGAGGACTCACAGTTGCTTGTCGATTGTGATGTAATTGATTTAGAAGACGTAAAATAATAAATAATTTCGTATCAGAAGATATTAAAGTATACTATCATCATTTATGATAGTATACTGTATAATAACACCAATTCTTATGTGAATAACTAATAATAAACGTAAATAAATAACAATACTTCTTGTAAAAAATAATAAATTATGAATACTTACTAACAGCACGCTTTTACAGACATTCAAAAACAACATTTAAATGAAAATGGTCAAATTTAACAATATGATTATAATATAAACAATATTTCTGATGAAGAGAATCCTCCTGGTTTAAACAATGAAGTAAATGATTGTCCCATCGTTTAAAACGAAATTTTAAGTGAAAATGAACAATTTGAGGACGAAGAAGAAGATGAAAATGAATAAACTATATTCAAAAGATGAAATAAAGTTATTAAAACCTGCTGGGTCTTTACTGAGTGGGCATAAATGGGTTGAGCCCGTTTTAAAAGTTGAAACACTGGCGTGCAAGAGCCTATGTTTCGCTTTTGAAAGTCTCAATGAAGTCTGTTTGTGTCTCGAGGAAGTGATATATATATACTTATTGATAATTCTATCATTAATATACAGTGGTGTGGGGTCAAAGTAACATTGGCTATTTACTATGTGAGTAATTTTATAGTAAAATATTTGTTGGAGATTATTTATGAACTACTCATTAACACAAACGTGCTAAAACTATGTTAAATATCGAATTAGATCATCACAGACTATCTGGAGTTAGTATCCATTATTCCAAAAAGTAAAAATTCTCAAAATACAAAAAATGATTGTATTTTTATTTCTTGAAGAATGGATTCAAGTGGGCTGGTCAGGCCGAGCATCAATTAATATATTGATGTTACTCCAAAACAACAGTTATTTTACTTATTATCTTCCACTTCCATTTAACAATAAGAAATCCATTTTCTTGATTATTGAAATATCTTAATCGCTGCAATGTTGAAACTTGATTTATTAGTATTTATAAGTGTGTATACTAATATCGATTTACAAGAGCTAGCCACGACTTATATAAGTTAAGTTTCAATTGACTCACTTTTAGATTATATACAAAATATGATACTGGAGACGTTACTGGAGTGATATATGTTCTTACAGTTCATAACGCTATTAGCAATTGATTTACTATTTATAAGTCGATTGCTTAAACAGAGAGATTTTACGTTATCCCTAGCTGTATCAATGAAATTCGTAAAATCTCGTTTTCGTCAGTATAAAATAAATACATCGAAAGCTTTAAAAAAGATTTGAAAAATCAAGTTAATATATAGATGTTGAATTAAAAGCTGTTAAAAAAGCGATGTCAGCTTTAGAAACTTAACTATAAATGAAAAGAAAAAAGTTTTTAATAGGATCCGAAATCTATAGAGGTTAATTATATAACAGGTCACTTTTTAAATATGATAGTTTCCTTAGATATCAGTTCGAATTCTATGATTATTGGAACCCACACAGATATTATAAGCTCAAGAATAGTCCATTTTGTTAATAAAAGGACTAAAAAGTTTTTGTTCTGTAATTATTGTATCTATATTGACTATTGTTTATAATAGGTTTCCAACAACTGCGATATGTACTTAAAAAATTCAAATTATTAAAATATGAGGTTTTCAATATAACTTCACTAATAATAGTCTTACGCCGCTAACAATTATATAGTAAATGTTTAATATTATATACATATACACAACAGAGTCATCTTCTTCTATTCAATCTTAGTGCTTACATAAGCCAAATTCTATCATATTTTGACTGTTTTCATTTTGTAACAATATTGAACTTTATATTTATAAAATAATAGTATATATCAAACATGCAATGATATATAATATTTAAATAATTTTTGTGAAAAAAGTTTCCGAATGTACATTTTGTTAACTCAAGTTTAAACCTCATTGGAGTACCAGACTCACTAATGATGGTGTTGACATATCACAGTGTAGAGAATAAGATTATGTAGCATTATCTGAATTGAGTAACTTTATTCATTCCTTTTGGGCTTATAGTGAATACTATGAGCGAATAAATCAATTTATAAACGAGTGCACAGTGAAAGAGCCACCAAAACAAAAGTAGAAGTAATGGGTTTTTTAAAGATTAAAAATGAAATATCTATATGTATATCAATATGTATATTTACAGAGCCACAAACTGCCAACATTAACACACAATCGATTTGGATCTAAATGATGATACAACGATTACCAAACTATTAGAGTGCCTCAGAGAGTAAGAGTAATTGTTTCACTCAAGGACTCATCCTATTTGGGTTTGAACAAAATGACATCTACTATAGTATAGTAGTATATAAATAATGATTTATGTTCACTTATTCTTCAATATATGTGATTTCATACACGCTTTATGAAGAATCTAACTAACTTCCCCAACTTAAATTTTTTTAAGAATAGTAGTTTTGCACTACTTGATTCCACTCGTTGCTGCTTGAAGAACCATAAAACCAACATTGTTCTCTTATTACAAACGCAAAGTTCTGAAATAATAAAAGTTGTAGTTGCAAAGGCTTACAAAATTTAGTACTTCAGAAGATGTTAGAACGGTTCAATATGTGCGACATAAATGCAAGCAGCAGGTCGTGGATACAGATATTTCATCAGGATTCAACAATTTTAAGATCATACTCAAACATCCACAAAGTATTCAATGAAAGATACGAAGGCCAAGATCTATCAGAAGATTGTTTTCAAACACAACTTAATTGCGTGCATTCAGTTTTGATATCAAGGTCGAAAGTTTATTAAAACTTGGGCTTATATAAGGGTCAAAAATGGACATTTTATCCAAACCTACGTAGGATTATTCTCACTCAAGTATTTTGAGATATATTTTGAGATCAGTATTTGTATCTTCTTTTTATGTACGCCAGGCTAAAATATTGAATTAATACATAATGTTTTTGTGCTATTTTGAATCTTATAACTTAGATCAAGTACATCTGATCACTCGACCTTCAGCTAAATAACCTTTCCCTCCTAAAACCAGCGTTTGCCCCTGTCCGCATCCCCTTGCCCCGTCCTCAGCCCAATTATTCCGAATCCGACAACAACAAAAACGAGAAACAAACAAATTATAATTTACTCTTTAACCACGAACCCGTTTTAACCCTTTGACACCTCCGCTCCCAAAATGGAGGAGCAAATACTCACAGTGAGTGCTGAACCGATTGTTCTAGAAACGGTTGGAATGGCTCCAATTTGAGCGGCGAATTTGACCGGAACGGACAAGAGAATGAGCGGGTAAACAGTTTAGTTTATAATCGTAAGCGAAATTGAGAACAAAACGTAAATAATAACCGTTGAAATGAAGGCGTTTGCGAATATAAGGGCGAAAATTAGGAGAATTATGTTGATAAGGTACCCAAATTGTATAATGTGCTTGTTCAAGAAGATTTTTGTTAACGATGGAATCAATACTGAGACAATTAGTGAACCGACTGCGTTAACGGTTTAAATAAGACCAACCGTGGTCGAATTCAAATTGTAGTGCTTGAAAGCCTGCGGAATGAGATAGTTGAAGCCGGAACTGGCGAAATACTAAGTGAAATTCACTAGCACGTAGTCGGACACCGGCTACTTCATCAAATGCAACGGAACCAACGCGTTAGGATTGTTTCTCTGACTAAAGACGAAGAAAACAATGAAAAGCAACCCGGCCGGAAGCAAACAACCGAATAAAATATACTTAGCCTCGCCAATGAACGTGAAACTCAAATCAATACACGCAATGGCTATGAACAAGAAAATAGAACCGTAAATATCAATACGCTAACGCTACTCGCTCTTGGTATTAACAAACGGAATAATCAAAAATACAGATAACAATGAACTACTCGCGTTAAAAATCAAAATGTAACGCCAGTTAACATCAATTATCAACCCACACAGTGACGGAATTATAATTGACACAAATGAAAGAGTCGCCATGTTGTACTGAATATATTGTTAAGCTTTTGACTTTGGAGACAGTTTTCTCACTATAGTGGTTCTCCCAGCCATCGCTCCACTCGCAAGAGCACCTTGAATGAAACGCAAACTACAATATAAAATGAAATTGGTTGTGAAGAACATTGAAACGGTTACAATTGAATGAAGCCAGCAAAACCACATTATCGAATGCTTCTAACCCAATATTTCTCCCAGCTTTGCTAAAGGAATTGAAAGTGATGCTTGTGACAAATAGTAAATTGATTGAACCCATTACGCTACAGGCTAAGATTTATTAAAATCTTATTATATGTATGGAAGCGATAAATTATTCCCTGTTGTATCCAGTAAAGAAGAAGTATATGCGACCAACAAGAAAGGCAGCAAATAAACAAATTTTACACTAATGTCTTTTTCTTGTTGAACTTATTCAACTGTAACTGGTTAATCTTCAATGTGTTTTTCTTCAATTAATTGTTCTTTTTCTGAGTCACTCATTAGTTTAATGTGGTTTATTGAAATTTATATAAATATCGTTTTACGGTGTTTAATAAAATACCGCACCACTTTATAATTATGAAACAAATTTCCGCACAAAAACCGCATGCGCTGTAGCTGCCTAAATTACAAAGAAAAGAGCCTGAGATTCATATAGAGCATAATAACATGGACTTTGAAGTTGAGTAGTAAGAAACATGGGAAAAGTATTTAGTAGCAAATCCGAAAAACCTATTGCGCAAGCCGATTGTGCCAAGAATATTAACGCGTCCCTCTTCAGTTCAGCTCTCATTCAGGAATGCGTAAATTGACTAATCGTTCTAAATGTCGTACTAAACCAAGCCGCATTTTTAAACGACTTCAGTTTTTCTCTCAACTAGGTTTTGTGTCTCAACCGGATTTGACGGGAAAACGGTTATTCATGATCTGTTAAATTAAACTTAGAACGCGATTTAAAGCAGTTATCCAGTATTCTGCTCAAAAGTTGATGATAACGTAAACTCTAACTTATTTGCATATGGCAGTTTATATGGAAATGTACACGTAACGAACTTTAACGGTGATGAGATATTCAGCGCCAACACAGACAGCGCAATTCTATCACTCGATTTCAAGCAGAAATTAGCCGTTGGAACTGAATCTGGGATGTGCGTGATCTACGATATAGAGCGCAAAACGCAGCAAAAACTGATTCAACACTACGCAGAAGTGGTTTAAATGCAAATTGAAGGAAATCTGTGCTACACAGCCGGATTCGATGGCGTAGTCAACAGGAATGATCTTAGAGCACACGCTGAAGAAACAGAAGGCTTACATAATTTCGAATCATCGCTAATATCGCACAAATCACCGATCATTAAAATGAAAATAGTGAACAATAAACTGCTAACCGCATCATCCAATCAAATCAAAGTATTCGATTTGAGAAATAATTCTACACCGCTTTTTGAAACAACAGTTGATGATTTACGCACTGCAGACATGAACTAGAACTGTCTCGCATACTCAGATTAAAAATAAACAGCCGTTTTGAACAAAGAATACTTCAACACTTGCGAATCTGAAATCACCTGCGAACACATGCAATTTATGGATAGAATTAACGACGGGCTTATTTGCACTTCATCGAGCAAAATTTACAGAATACAAAAGGAGGAAGTACACGAGGTGCATAGTATTTAAGGAGAACTTGCTGAAAAACCTGAGTTTAACATCTCAGCACTCAGCATGGGCCTAGACGGAAAGAATTTTGCAATTGGAAGACTAATAGGGTCATTAGAATTGTTTGATTGAAGTAGTATTATTTTAACTGTATTTTTATTTCTTTCTATATTATATTATAATCATTAACCTAAAATTTTCTCCACTCACTTTAATGAAAATCGAATCAATATAACTTGCTCATTATCCGCCACGCGTGAAGATAAATTGTGTAAAGAACAAAAATGTGATTTAGTCCTAGGAATTGTACTTGCCACATAAATGCTTCTTGCCCTCTTGGCAAGACTATTTATTGAATCATTCCAGGATTTTGAAGTACTATGAGGAAAAACTAGCCTATATTCTCGATTTGCTTTTATAGGGCCAAAATTCATTAAATAATAAACAGTTCAAACTACATAAATAACACATTCCGCATATTTGTTAGACTACCTCCATTTCCCTGTCTTCATCTCATATTGTATCCACCGGCTACGAGGGCAATGTTATTATCTCTGACACTCAACTAAATAACGAGCTCCACTTTAACACTCAGGGCCCTACGTTTTGCAGCTCACTTTAAAATAATTATTTGGTAATAGGTTCATTAGACGGTTTCGTGCGTGTGTTCGATCTCACTTTACGTTAAAAGTTCTCAGTGCAGAACAAGGAGTAGAGCCCAGTTTTATGTTGTGATTTTAAGGAAAATAAATTAGCCTACGGATTAGAAAATGGATAAGCCGTTGTGTACGACATTGAGGATAAGCAATATGTAAAACTCTAATAGCACGCTCAGGAGGTGGTTCAAATACTTCTTCTAGGTGAGTACTGCTACACGGCAGGTTTCGACGGGTAAGTATTCAGGAATGATCTGCGGGATCTGAAAACAACCAGTAGGCTCACCACCGGCTCAAACAGCAGCGGGAAAACGTTTCAAAGTTTTAATGAACCAATTCTGTGTATGAAAATAGTAAATTAGTTAATGCTCATCGCATCAACTAGTGAAATACGAATTGTTAATTTAAGTAATGGGCGCGCAAAGATGAAAATAAACGGAAACAACATAAAATGCGCTGACCTAGCCTGGAATGGGAGTGTTTTGTACTCAGACATTGAATAGACAAAAGTAATTAACTGTGAATAAAAAATAGTATTTGAATGTAAGAAGAGCTGCGAACACGCACTGTTTCTGAACCCGGGTGCAGACCAGAACTTGATACTAGTCATCAAAGGGCAGATCATGTTCAAAACAGAAAACGGAAGCACGGACGTTATTGGAAACGGAGCGGACGTTACTGGTATCGAAGCAAGCAGAAACGGGCTTGAAATCGTGTGCAGCAGATCAGACGGAAGCGTAGAAGTATACACAACGCAGTGAGATTAGAATTTTTTCATTTTCCACTCCAAGTATAATGGATTCATGCAGAATATGTGAGCAAAAATTTAAATACAAAGAAACATACTATGTAACCTGTATCCAGTTTCAGATTCATAAAAAATGAAAAATATATGAACGAAAAGCAAATCGTGGAAAACGTTCCAATTCCAAGTTCAATTGTGAACAAGGATTTCTGAAAACACAAATATTGATCAATGATAAACACAGCTCCGCTTAAATATGATGTTAAGGTTTTTGCTATTCTTGTGTGTGAATCTCATTATAAATATAATGTAAAAAGTTATTTCAGTACATTTAATACTATAAATAAAATATTCCACTCCTGTTAATGAGCATACCCAAATGCAGTTTTTGTGGATAACTCTATGCTACCACTGCGCTGTTGAACAGCCATATATAATAAAATCATACCCAAAAATCATAATCAGATCAAGTATTCACATGTAGATTATGCAATCAAGTATTATAAACGAAAGAAACATTACTTGAACATTTATCATTGTTTCACAGAGAAGAAAGACAAATAACTTGTAAAATGTGTAATTAAATTTGTGCTGACTACTACAACTTAAAATAGCATTTAAAATAAGTTCATCCGAAAGAATAAGGATAAAACTAGTAAATAGCAGAAAGACTCAGTTATCCAATATAATAAAATAACTAACCACATCCTTAAGTTCTTAAACAAACTAACAATCCTAGTAAATTAGGTACCACACACGTTTGTTATACTTATGAGGATCCTGAGGCATTATTATAACAAATGCAAACATATTTTAATTTAACTCGCGAGCAAATAATAAATGGGAAATATTCAACAAGTGTTCTGAAAAGTGGATTGTTAAAAATTTCTATGTTCATGAAGAACGAATTTAAAGACTAAATTATCAGTATTTTTACACCTGATCCAAAAATTGAAAAGCCCTAAAAGGAATAAGTTGAGTACAACTAAATAAATGCTCCTTCTTTACCAATTAAACAATAGCTATTTGTAAATAATACCACTTATTATCCTACGAGCCCAGTTCAGAATAGATAAATAACTCCACCAGTTATATACACACAATCTACACCTAGTAATTAATGGAAGATCACAATCCCATTAAGTACTGCTGCACAAGGACTACCATAACAATTATATTAGTATTTACTTTAAACAATTGGTAATATTTCTGTAATATAATTGTTACCTGATTAATCCATAATTATTTAATGCACTATTTCAAATTATAGTAATGTAATTAAAGTTGTATAAGTAATATAAGTCTATGGCTAATCTATTAAATACAATGTAGAAAGGATGTGATAATTATTCAAATTAAAAATATAAATCTTTTATAGACATAATATACATAATATTCATCTTTTTAACAAAAAATACAATATATGTTATTACATATTGCGTACTATTTATATACAAGCAAGAGTAAGAGAACCTGAACCAGGTTTACGACCTTGTTCCTGCTCTAAATTTAGAAGCAATCCAGAATTAGTTTTTAAGAATTCTTGTTATAAATATATAATATATTACGTTTAATATGAAGCATATTGCTTTGTAAAACTTTTGCCTCTTTAGTCATAAATATTATAGTAATTTCCAGAAGTTTATGTTTAGCTGTTAAGTTAGTCGTTTCTTCATAAATGCAGGTACCAGACTACGTTATCGCGTTATAATTTGGTTTTGGTGTCGCGTGTATACGCGGTTTTTTCAATAGGGGACAGACCCCTTATAAACAAAAATATGTATCATATCAAAAATCGTCTTATAATCAATCCCATATTGCGTCCAATATACGCCATTCCCGCTAAATCATAATATCTCCCCACCTCCCAAAAGTAATGCGAGCCTTCAATCAGTTGTTAACCCAGTTCTCTCAGAACCAGATTGAAAGCAACAACGCGGATTTGAACAAACTCCTCCCAAAGTTCTCCCAGTTCATTTCAGTTGAAAACTCTGAACTAATCGGATTCTACGTCTCAAAAACGCTCAATTGTATTGACCTAAATTAATAACTTAGAATTTAATACATTCAGTTTATAAAATAAATTATTAATAATAGTAACGGGAGCTAAACGGGATTCGAACCAAACGAATTCACACAGGTTGGAATATAATTCGTGTCTGGGCTACACCTGGGCGGATTCATTCTATTACAAACAGAAAACGAGCTAAAATAGAAGATTCTGAAGCTCTCACTGTACCAAATACAAGAAAACGAAATTGACATGCTGAACGAGCTCAGCAAAGAAGAAATAATGGATATAGTTAGAGGAGACAGCGAAAGAATCCTGCCAAACGAAGAATTCCTCGAACAAATCGGATGGAAATACATAAAAGTAAAATAATTCGGAGGATACGAAGCCGTGTTCTAGAACCCACTGAAATTCATAGAATTCGCACCTGAAGACGTTGAAATGACCATCGAAACCAATGAAGACGGAGAAATACCACAAACAGTAGTTATAATTGGCGAAGACCACATCAGCCTGCAAAAAATGAAATACAGCGCTGTAATGGAGAAATTTGCCGACAAAGCAGAAATGATGGAAGTACTTGTGATACTATCACTAAATTGTGATCTGCAAACACAAAAGAGAATTATTAGATCTGAAATAACTCCATAAGTGTGCTAATTGTTACTAATTGCACATTATCAAATTTACATACAACTCGAAGAAGAAGATATTTAAATATTATGGTAAAAATCTACTGAATGGAGAACTATTGAATTACTAGATCAATTTGCTGCAGTTATTATTGAAAATGAATTTAAAACATTATTTAAGCAAATGTGTTTAGAATGGCTCCACTCAGATTAACTTAAGCAATCACAAATATTTTAATATCTTACCAATGAGTACAATGAAAATTTCACTCCTTAATTTTTACAGTTTATTTGTGATGAAGTCCTTTATGAGTAGTTTATTATAATTCTTAAACAAACCACTCAAATAGAATCAAATGACATTACCCCAATTACTCCAACAAAAATTACACAAAAAGATTAAAAGAACATTGAATAAATTGTTGGCAGTGTTCATTCCTATGGTCTTATGTATGCACTTGATCTAGTAAAGTAAATTTTTAGATTTATTTAATACGATATTGTTAATGTGATCGTAGAACTCAGAAATAACGAAATTATTTTTACAAAAGAATAATTAACAGAATTAAAAAGTCTTCTAACAACCTATTTAAGATATAATTGTAAGTCTCTTTCAAATTTATTGAACACAGAATTAGATACAACAACTATTTTTATTTGGTGTCTTGCATTATGTGATAAAGAAATTGTGAACAAAAGATTTACTGTTGAGTTAACAGATGAACTAGTCGAAGCACTATATAAACTTAAACAAGAATAATTGTTAAATTAAGATATTATTGATGTTATTCACTCTTTATGTCTTGGACAAACCAATTTCTTTGGCAAGTACTAATTTTAGAAGCAGGAAATGGTGTATTATGATGTAAAAATCGCAGACATAATCAACAAATTAAATGATACTTATTTAATGAACGTATTGTATTTCTCGCACTCTACTGAGATAGCATTACCATAATATGCTACTTTTAAAGCAGTTGAACTAATAATTAATGAAAAACTAAACTTTATTCCAGATATTTACCAAATTGTTAACAATTCAACAATTTAGTTCACAAATGATTTCATGAATAAAATAAGTATATAATAAAGTATATAAATTTCATCAATAATTTAATCAGACATTGTAAATAAATCAATATTAAATCGAATGAATGATTTTGATGAAAGCGACTGGTTATTATTGGAATCATTAACACCATAAGCCGGATCTAATAAAGTGATTCATAACGGCGGATATTAGGTCTCTAAAACGATTGACTTAAGTACTAAAACACTCACTGTTTCAACTCAATTTAATGTATAAGATTCAAAAGATTGTTAAATTTTAACTATAAATTTGTAAGATGGGGATATTTCATTGCAATAACTTGATAATAATATTATAATCAAATTGACTATTAATGGAAAATAAAAAGAAGAATATTTTATAAATATTTAACAACTAATATCAAAACAGTGTTATAATTCAATATAAATTATTGTGGATTGTAAGAAATTATTAGGAATAACCATTATATTAGAAGAAAAAGTTAGATTTTCAGGAATATACCCAGTTAAAAACTAATCAATTTAGAGTTTTAGTATATTTTAGGAAGCATTATTTTAGTCAGTTAACTATGTAAATTATTGTGTTCCTCTTTCAGTATTACGCTAAAATAATTTATAGTAATAAGACACAGAAGTACAAAAATTATCAGATGTTGAAGAATTTACATTTGCTAGTTCTGCAGTTCCGTATTCATTATATATATTTAATAAACCCACAGATTATTAAACTACTTCGTAAAACATAGAGAAAATTATTACATTATAATCTGACGAGCTATATACTAATAATAAGTAGTTGAAAGAACTATACTCAATGTATTAAGAAGCAATTTTAAGTTATAGACCTCTATCCATCTAAATAGAAAAGAAAAGTTAAATAGAAAAAAGCCCATGTAACATTCAACAAACATGTAAAAGTTTTGATATTAGATTTGCTAATGAAAAAATAATTGATATTATTGAAAAATAACCTAAATATTAAATTTGTCAATAAGATTAACTATTAGTAGGTGTTGATATTTAAAATTCAAAGTAAATTCAATCAGATTTTATTAATATCAAATTAAATAATAAATAATTTTCTCAAAAGGTCATATTTGATCCAAAAGTACTATTATAATTCTTTTAAAATGTTAATATTTCCAATAAATAGCATGTTATGTAATTTATAATTTCTAATATTTTTAATTCAAGCTTAGACGAGTCTTCTAAGGTATAATTATTACACTAAACAATAAATTAAAATAATTAATATCTTTCAGAATGTGTTGAATATATTTTCTAGTAGTAATAACGTTATCTTCATCTTTTATTGAGCTTAGATAATTATGAGCTTAATGAACAAATATTTTATGTATTATCAACTTAAATATCATCTATTTCCACATAATAATAGTTGGAAAAAGTACTTCTTGCCTATGATGATTGTAAAACGTTAAATTTATTACTGCAAAAGTTTGATACCTTTGTTAGCAATTCAGAATATACTACTCTTATTGAAGCTTTAATATTTTTAGTTGGAAAACCATAAGATTTTTAGATACTAATTTAAAATAAATAATCAGAAATGCTATTGTCATTAATTTAGCATTATTATAAAACATCTAATAATGTTATTTCAAATATTGATCATAAAATTATTTAGTAATACATTAAATAATCATTAGATTGTGCATAAAATATGATTATAGAATAATCAATAATTTTCTTAAGTTCATAGTTGGATATTGCAGCATTTAAGTTAATGATTTGGGTACTAAATCGTGACTCAATAGATAATTAAATGAAAACTCAAATATTTTACAAATTATCACTGAAACTTGAGTAAAGCTAATACACTGAGAATCATGAGTCATTTTTCGAAAACGTTTTGTAATATATTTCTTCAAACTAAGAGTTCTTTTAATTATATTTAATATTTGAGCGTTATGTTAAAAATATGGATATTATTCACGAAAATAATATTATTTTTGAAGAAGTACCATTTGAAATTCAAATAGCAACATAATTTAACAACTGGTCAAATAATTATTAAATTAACCCAGTATAAAACAGCATGTAAAACCCTATTTCCCAAGAAACTTAAATATCCAGTAATAAAAATAATAAAGTTATTCTGTTGTATTTAGAAAAGTTTGATCACGGATTCCAATACAATATTAATATGGAAAAAGAACTGTCTAAAGTATTATTTACAGCATCAGATTTATGTTTAATTCTGTAAATAAAGTAACTTAATAATTAACCAAGCGAAAAACTAATTAAAATAGTAGCAAATCATTTTACTGAACTTATTTAGCTTAGTAATGTTAATTTAGCCCCAACATAATTTTTCACGCTTCTTTATGCATACAATTAATCGAATACCTCAAATACTTAAATATTACTATAAGTCATTAAGTAGTTCATCAAAAACGATAATATAAGTGTTTTAGATAAACGCTCAAATTTCACGGCTTTACACAATGATCTTTAATTATGTTAAACTAAAAATTTGATCTTTTTCACTTCTCTCTTCAAATATATTTGGATATAAGTATCGAAGAATCTATAAAATAATGAAAGAAATAAAGAATTAGAAGATGCCTTTATTCTTTTAGCAAGTAAAATAGGTTTGAAATACATTAATGTAAGAAAATATTTTGCTTTAATGTTTGTGTCAGTTACGTAGCTAATACCATTTTCCGATTTTTGTTAGTCTCTTTTAGAACTTTCTCTTACTTTTGATTGGTAATAGGACAAGAAATGGACGTTGGCAACTAAAGTTGGAAATAAATACAAGTAAGTACTTAATGAAATATTATTAAAAATAGAAAACTATTAAGAAACTGAATTTTCATTGGAAACAGAGAATGCATCAAAGTAAGACACTGAAATAGATAATATAATTTATGAAGATACTGCTGAAAAAGAAATCGATTTCGAAATATTTATATTTATTGCTTCTATTTGGTAGCTTTATTATGCACAATAAAACTAGGAATCATCATAAAACTAAATTGTTGAATCATACGCTAAATAATTTACAGATGGAAATGCAAATAAAATATTAACATATCCATTTTAGAAGAATTAAAATGTGGAAGTTACTCAATAGTCCAAATATTTCAACATATTCAATGATTCCCTTCGCGTGATATCTAAAGTATGGATTTAGCTTGGAAATAGTATAATATAAGCAGAATAACTATATTATGACAAGATTAATGCATAATTAAAAATAGCTATTAATTTACAAATAGAACAATCAGACAAGCATGTTGTTGATAAAAATATATTGTCTTAGCTCAATAATATCATATCAAGGAATTTGTTAAAGTTTAACATAAATTCTGAATTGCAACATAAGTTAGAAACTGGGAAGTGATAAAATATTATATCATTATATTATTATTCATATATTTTAATCACTTCACAAATGGATTCTGATGATTATGACGATTATAATGATTATGATAACTATAATGACTATGAAGACTATAACGACTATAATAATAACTATGATTCAGATTCTAATAATTTTGATGAATTTAATGATTTTTGTGACGGAAATAGTAATTAAGAAGAATATAGTAATAATAATAACGATAATAGCAATGATATTGATTCTGTTTATGACTCTGAATATGATTATAATAACTATGTAAAATAATAAACAATAAGATAAGTAAAAACCTAAACTAATAACAAAGAATCACTTAAAACTTAAATTAAAAATACAACATAATAAGGTAAATTATAAACTGAAAATTGTGAAATGTAGCATTTGAAAAAAGATCAAAACAAAATTGATTAAAAAATACTAAATGAAACTATTAAAAGTTTGACGTTGAAATTCACAGTATCTAATGCTGAAGAAATGATTTCTAAAATTGAAAAACGACTTGGTATTAAACGCGATCAGTTTATGCATGGAAATCCAAATATTAGTTAAAAAAATTAAAAGATTAAAAGGATGAAAAATAATAACAAAATGAAAAAAGTAAAGGATAATAAGTTCTACAGTTTTAAGTAATATAGAAATATAAAGAACCTATTAAACGATATTTCTGGTAATAATTAGATCGTGCTTAAAAAGATCCAAGCATATAACAACAAACAATTTAAGAAAGTATTAAATTTACTGTTTCAAATGCCAGTGTTACTATAAAAAAACTATTAAAGTATCTCAGTTGCAAATAAAAGAGGTTAGGGATATTAGATATTTCTACCGTAAATTCTGGCTAATAAATCATAACTTTTAAAGCTACTGGCGAAATAGCTCCAAGGATTAAACAGTTTTTTGAGGACAAAGCTTAACAAATTGATTAATCTAAACAAAATAACTATTTACTATAAGTATCTAATCCAAGCGAAACTATTAATTTAATATGTTAAACGATTGGTTAACCTGAAGATGTAATATTACCACGTAAATATTCAATTAATAAACTTAAAAATGGATTTTATAATCTGTAAATTTGGGTTAATAATAGTTTTAGTGAATAAATACTACAAACAGTTAATGCTTAACTTATTTAAAATTCTGAAAAGCAATAATTCACACCAATAAGATTGATAAATATAAATATGGAATAGTTAACTTCTAAATTATTTTAACTTCTAAATTTACCATTGGATCTAATAATACGGGGAGATCCCAAAATATTTACATTGAAAAAAGACTAAATGATATTTTTTGAAGCAAATAGTAAATATAGCTAATTAATTACTTAGTGCTTCAAAGATAATATATATTAAAAACCCGAATAACTAACGTTCATTACAACAGATGCGAACACATTTTTAGAACGAATTTAAAATAAACTGGATACGAACATAGATAGTTTTAAATATGGAAGTTTAAATATAGCATCTCGTAAAAATGTACAAATAGTGTAGTTTTTTGTTCAAGATTAATTTAAAGACCAAATCAAATAAGCTTTTTCTGAGGAATTGAAACAGAAGAAACCAATTCGCATGTACGAACTAGAACAGCTTTGTTTTAAAGTTATAAACGCAGATTAAATGATAAAATAAATATAACATGCACTAAATATTAAATATAACGATTTTATGATTCTATTTTATGCATGGAAACCCTTCAATTATTTAGAAGAAAAACACATAATTGCTTCAATTTTGGTGCAAAATAGCATATAACTAATAAATCAAATAATATTTCAAACAATATTTGATGTAAACAAAACAGTTAGGTTCAAAGACAACCACTTTTATTACTCATTAAAATATAAACTTGGTTGCATAAATGGAATAAAAACTAAATTAACATTAATCAACATTTTTATTGTGCACACCAATTATTAATAATATAGGTGACAAATAATAAATATCATTATAATTTAAAGCAAAATACACAGATCTTCTTTCCAATATTTTCAAATAATACTTACACATGCCCAAATTCTAACTTTCAACTTCTAAGTCTGAAAATAATATTGAAAATAAAGTTGTTTAAATTTCAAAGAAAAGTGATCAGCCACTTAAACAATACTGTCTTAAAAAATACTATCTTAAACAGATAGTTGTAACTGTTAAAAATGCCGAATAATTATTAATCAATATTGAAAGTTATTTAGGTATGAAAAGGGTTGAATTTGTGTAAGGAAATCCATCAATTGTGAAAAACAAAGTAGGGAAGGAAGTTCTTTCATTTTGGGCAAAATAACGTTAAAATGAAATATAAATGTTCGTTTCCGAAATAACTGCTAAATAGAAAAATAAATCTATGAACAAATTAGGAAAGAAAGCATATTAATAATTAGATAAAGAAATAGATAAATTTGTTGAACAGTGAATTATAACTACATGCCATTTTTTAATATCTCTTTTTGAATCCAACATTATTTTTAGCAGTTTACTGACTCGCAAAAATACCCACTCACTGATTCTGCCCGTCGCTCAACTTGATCAGGTCCACCACATCGCAGAACAGGCCCTTCGTAACTCCAAGTACCCCCTTCATTTTATCAACAAATTCCTCCCCCTGAATGTTAACCCCACTCCGCACCACTTTAATAATGGGGCCGAAACAAACGGGGCATAAATCCCCCTCAAGGCATTATTCACAAACGGAGTCCCCGCAGGGGAAGAGAACGAATCTGTTCGAATCTTGGTTCTAAAAAAGCTCCGTTTTCTCAAGGGAGTTTATCTTCGACTTCAACTGGGATTTGGTCCTGAAAGGAGCATTTTACACGAAGCGGTACTCAGCCAGGGGTTGGGATGGGACCCTGTTATTTTGCCTAGACTGCTCCTTAGAGGAGGGGACGAAGGGGAACTCACCAGCCGTTTCGAGCACTTGGATTTGCATTCTCGAGCCGGGCTTAGGGTACAGCTCGTTGTGCTGCTGAATGCGCGCAATTTACTGAGATATGGAGCGCTTGGCCTAATCGAAAGTTGATTGCGGAATGTCATTCAATTTCTGCATATTCGTTGATATTTACTGTTGTGATAGGCCGCAAGTGCTCATGCAAGCTTAGCAACCGGGCGCTCCGCGCTCAACCCAGAGACAAAAAGAGCTCTGCAACTTGGTTAAGCAATGCTACAATTATTTAATTAGATTAGGGTCAACCTGGATCACCTTTTCTTCCTTGATCCCCTTTTAAAACAAGTAATCGGCGCGATACTAGCGCAAGAAGTACAACTCGGTTGAAAACTGCTTCAGCTCGTCCGTATTCTGCGCAATCAGCTGCGTTTTCCGCTTCAATAGCTCGCGCTTCAGTATTTCCAGGTCTGAAAACTGCGTTTTCGAACTACGCGTTACGTGCTGGTCCAGAGTCTGCTTGACTTTGTAGAAATTTTTCATTATGTTCTCGAGGATGATGTCGTCAATTTGCTCTTTCGGCTATTCGACAACGCTGTTGTACGTATTTGTCACTACGTTGTTACTTATGTCCGGGCTTGGTTGAATCCTGTCAAGTTCTTGAATAGTTAGGTCCTGCTCAAAGTCCTCTACGCGGCTGGCTGGAGGTTTTGTATTTTACATGTGCACGATGGTTGAGGGGGCTTTTGGAGAGGTTGTTGGGCTGGTGAGAATGGGAGAGTGAACGCTCAAATCGTTCACATCTACTTTAGGATTTTGTTCGTAAATAAGTGGTTCTTTTTGTTGTTGTATTCTTGAGTTTTTAAGTTTTTGAACGAATGCCGGTTCTTTCGGCTCTCTCCTTTTTGTAATTTTGTGCTCTTCTTGAATTTGCGTTTCCACAATGTACCTCTTGTAGCTTTCTTTCGTGTTCTCGTTTAGTGTGTCGTTCATGCTTTAAAGTGAGTCGTTCATCAAGGTTGACCTTTTAATCTTTTACGGGTGCTACTTTTATGGTGGGCGCTCAACACTGGGTTAAGGAGCATTTTACCCATCAAGTAGCGGCTTTTATTTGTTTTTGTTGTTAAATTGCGTGCGAGCGGACTAAATAAACGTAATTTATGGCAAACACGCCGGCTTACTCAATTTGAATGTTACTGGTGCATTCTTTCCTTTCATACACGTCGGCGACTACACCGGAATATCCTATAATGTATTATTTATTTGAGTTAACGTTGCATTAACTTTAAATCCAAATTCAGCTGGTTACTCTTTTACAGGAGACGTCTGCGAAAGCTGTTTGGGAATAACGCTTTTCTACTTTTAGTACTTATCGCGAATATCATCTCCATACATGCACGCTGCCAAATTAATGCGATCCATCTAATTGGGATTTTGCGTCAACTACATTTCTAAGAAGTGGATTATTATATATATAACATTTATTTCATATTATTCATCGTCAAAAGAGAAAACCTGATATTGATATGTATTCTTTGTACAAAAATATAAAATGACTCACTTAATTGATCAGGTATCTTAATTGTAACCTTATCATCTACTAAGTCTCAATTTAATCATTCCATCTTCATCTCGTAAATCATGACAATCCACAAATTCCAACTTAGTTACACAATAACATTACCTCAAAACTAATCTCTATATCATACCTCATCTTCTAGGATTTTAACTCTGAATAGCCTCCTCAGACAATATCGGTCAAACATTATCTTAGACTAAAAAATAATAATATATCACTTTCCGACACATAAAGAAAACTTCAAAAGTGTATTTGTAATTAATATATTAATATATTATTAATATATTATTATTAATATATTATTAATATATTATTAATATATTAATTACAGGTTGTTTGAGAGTAAAGAATAAGTAAAGAAGATGATTAAACGAATATGGTAAAATAACTAGTATATATTTATATATTGCGTTTAGATGTATTGTTGGATTGTTGCTGTTGAGTGAGTCATGTTATTAAACGAATACATGTACATGTTTTTTAGTTAGTTGTAATTATTATAGTTAGTTAAGTGAGTTGTTACATTAAAATTTAATTTCACTTCATTAATTAATCAAAAGTAATGTATATGAGACATATGCAATATACTTTAGAAAAAGAACGTCAAATGTATCTGACTGTGATTAAAGAGCATGCATATTTTTATGCTGACAATTACTGTTACAAATGCGATTATAACCAAAACGTTATCGAACAAAAACCAATAGATTTTCCTTATTCTCTTAGAAGTGACATAGAAAATTTCCCAATTTTTGGCCATGACTTCCCTCAATTGTTCAAATCTCATGAATGTCAGGGTCGATATTTCACAAATGTGTTTGATACACTCTATGAGTTTTCAGAGTTCAAAGTAACAAAACGAATGACGCTACCTGACGTAGACCCACATTAAGTGCAAAACAATAAATGCGCATCTTGTATGGGTAGACTATTTGCTACAAACGGAAAATAGTTATTTGAAGTTCTGATAACTTAAGATTTTAAGCTATAAGAAATTTAAACCTTTGGATTTAAATTTTAGAATTTAAAACTGCATGTTATGAATAATAATTTATTCTTAAGAGATCCACATAAAGATTAATTTTGCAAACTCATGCTAAATGACTAAATTGCAGCATTACGACTCGATTTTGATTATGATGAAATAGTAATAGACAACAAAGATATTATGTTATTTTATCTTGATAATAATGTGTACTACTTACTTTATTTCAACTAAGAAATTAAAGTGTTGAATTATACAGTTAACTATTCAATAAGAAATTAGAAATAATAATATATAATAACAAATAATGGATGGTCTATTAATTACGATATTGTGAATGAAATAGTAGCCGCTAATTTAAAATAATAAGAATTTGATAAGAGACAACAAGATGATGATTTGTAATTTAAATAACAAGATTTTACTTGTCTTAATTTACTCAATTAAAATTTGAAAAATTACATCCAATATAATTACTATTTTATTGTTTAATAAGAACTTAATCCTCTATAGTAAACTGATTTTATTATATATTTAAGCTTAACCAAATAATATATTATATTGAAGTAATGCATTGATTAAAATCGATTTAACAACATTCTTTGTTTTGATTTTAAACTATTAGAAGACTTCTAAGATATTAAGTGTTTATCGAAAATACTTTATAATGAATACTTGTAAAATTCTTTTGTAAATACTTTTATAAATAACCCTCAATTTATCACATTATAAATTGGTTTTTAAGCTGATATATTTCTCAATGATACAGTCACAAAAAAATTTAGATTATCATAATTTCTAAAAAATTCTATACTTAAAGATAACAACATACTAATTAAAATAATAATATACTGCTTGTAATATAGAAAATATAATTATTTGTTTTAAGTACTAGAAACTCAATAAATATTTATATAATAAATGAGTAATACAGATTTTTCTCCATTAGAATATATTATAAGTTCAAACAATATAATGGTGATATAAAAAGTTTATGATTTATTTCCAAATATGCGAGATGTAAATAGTGAAACAGCTTTAATGATAGCTGTTCGAAAACTTAGAGATATTCCTCAATTTTTATTAACATAGCTCCGTTAGTAAACTATAACAGGTGTAACAGCCCTGATGATTGCCGCGTCAACAGGAAACTAAAAATTTGTTGAATAATTATTATATGAACAAAAAATGTAAACAAGAAATGGAGAAACAGCCCTATTTTTTGCAATTTATTGTCATAACTGGCATTGTATTCAGCTTTTATTAGATGAATCCTAATATTAAGTTTAGGGTCTACCTATTATACACTATATGGTAGAATAAAGCAAATTCTTTAACAAAAAATGTTATAGTAGCATAATAAACTAAATGTATAATAAAATAAAAGTACAATTCGAGTCATACCCAGTTAAAATCGAATATCTTAATAATAAACATACAGTTACAAACTAAGATATCAATAGTAAATATATTCTGAGGAAATTAATTTATTAACGAAAAAATATTGCCTTAAATGAGTGTGAAGCTAATTATTTTTAAGTTGGATTTGAGCAGTATTATTGTTTGATTTATGGTAAAGCAAATTAATTGAACAACTGTTTTAGTAAGTATGCGGTAGAAGATTAATTGAGTTGAGAGGTTTATTTTATGTTATTAATTTTGTTGAAACGAAATAATGTTAAGCTTGTCAGTATTTCCACTTCGCACCTAACAAAAATAATGCCAACAATGAATGAAAGCATCTATGAAACCCATACATAATTATTTACTCCATAATTCTACAATAACATTAAAACTTTGACTGAAGTAAGAAAAATGTAGAAATATGGAGGGCATTCTAGATTAACTAAATCAGAATTCGATAAATACTTAATGATACTATTTACAATGATGATATCAGGTAAAGAGCGAGGATCTGTCTAAGATAATTGGTCTAAGAACACTAAAATACGCAATTAGTTTATAGCTGATGAAGTTGGAATGTCTTGCAGAGAATGGGAGGAAATACATTCGAATGTCTGTTATGGTCATATTAAATTGTTATTAGATTAACCTGAAGAAGAAATCGATACAAATTTAGACGGTAAAGACTTGGTAAAGAATTATCATAAAATTTAGAGAAGTTGTAATTGAATTAAGTTGTTTAATATCCTGTGTTTAAAGAAGTAAAACTAAAGAAAACGACTAAATAAGTTCTAGTTAAAGATGTAAACGTCCTTTAATGGTAATGCAAAAAGTAGAAAACTTTAACCATGATATATACAAAATCAAAATTTGTGAAATAACCCTGTTAAATGTAAGAATTTGTAAGTTCTCGTGGTATTCCCAGAGAACAACCTGAAATAGTTCGTTACTACAATAATAATTATAAAGGAGTTGATTACGTAGACCAACTTACAAAAAATATTAAGTTTCCAGGACGATGTACTCGTTGGACCACAAGGATGTTTATTTATTTTATGTAAGTAATATTAGTTAATGGGTTTTCTTTGATGAAATTATTGCATCCAGAATATAAAGAAATTAAAATAACGGATTATGTTGAAAGCATAATTGATTAAATGAAAATAAATCTAACAAAATATGAAATTAAAGCTACACCACGAAAAATTGAAGGTTGTAACCAACCAGTAGTAAGCCCAATTAAAGGACCAGTAATAGAAGCATATAAACACTATCATGTATATACAAAAGTAAGTGCGTAATGTGTCGGCTGCAAATAATGTAATAGCAGATATGTGTGTTCGTGCAAAGGATATCATTTGTGTCCAGAGTGTTATAAAACGCATATTAGTGAATAAAATGACATAAGAGGGTACACACACATTTATAAAAAATGAATAAAGTGATTTAAAATACGAATAATATGTTTTAATATATATTGAACACAAAAATAGTAATTTACCTATTAAATGGTTGAAGTCGTTTTCGAGAATTTTGTTAATTATTTGCGAAGTGGAAATACTGACAAGCTTAACATTATTTCGTTTCAACAAAATTAATAACATAAAATAAACCTCTCAACTCAATTAATCTTCTACCGCATACTTACTAAAACAGTTGTTCAATTAAGAAGTTAATGATGTATTTGGACGAACCGCTGCCTTATGGTGCTAACTGTCATCATGTATTCAATAATAGTACAGTAGCTAATAGTACATGGATGACATCTGATTTCCGCTATAAATCGTGATTTAACCTGTTTTTAATTGTTTTTAATTTATACTAGACTTAACATCTAGATTGCAGGGATATTAGGGGTTTGTGCAATAATATTATGTAATGCATATAGTACATACGTTTTAATCGTTATTTTTTATTATCAATTTTAACCACTTCATTAAATATGAACTTCAATCAGTAAAATACAATGAATTTCTCTTCGCACTCATAATTTACTCAAAATTAAGTTGTAAACGCGAATAATGCCTTCAATCCTGCCCCGTTTAACCCGAATACTCCACAAGCGTAGTTCAATCCCAATATTGCTTAAAATCAAAGTCCTTTCTAATCACCGTAAAATACCTAAAATTAGTTCTCACCTAATTTATTTCAGACGTAATTAAACCACAATTAGCACTTTGTGCCATCACCACAATAAACGAACATCTTTTCAAATAACTAGCGTCCTACTTTCTCACCAAATTCAGGGAAGCCCTTTATTCCCAATGCGAATACGACACAGTTCTAACCTCAATAGTCTAACTTTTTCGCTCCTACTTAATCAAGCCCGAATTCTGGCAAGCCCTTTAGCCCTAGTCCCAGCGCATAAACACAATTTCAACCTCAATTCAAGCCAAACTCTCCATTTTAACCCAAAGTTGCACCAAATTAGTAGTTTAATCCAACTAATGGTCAATTTAATACATATAACAACTAAAATCATCAAAATAACACTTTTAATACAAATAATCAATTTACTCAACAAAATAACCTATTTAATCAACCTAATAGCTTATTTAAACCTAACTAACAAAATCAACCATTTATTCAACCATTCAATCCCAATATTAAAACAATATTAAATAATCCACAACAAATGACCTTCAGAACGAACAACGCCGAGGATTTAATAAAACAATTCGAGGAGGTCCTTAAACAGGACTCAGAGGATTTCATAATCGGAGAACCGATCGCGAGCAAAACGCAACTTAAAATCTCCGTTTTTGAAAACGAAAAAAGAATTTTACTTTAAAAATTTTAATATTTGGTCGTTCAAAACGAAGTTTTGGACGAAAACAAACAATTTGAGGACGAAGAAGAGGAAGAAACCGAAATAAATTGTTAAAATGAAGGAGAAAATGAAGGAATTGATGAGGAAAGTGAAAATAATTAAGACAATAATGAAGATAATGGAGGAGACAATTTTGAACAAAATGATGAAAATGATGCTGAGAAGGAGCCAGAAGAGGAGATTGAGGTAGAGGAGGTGGATAACTCGGACACTTGGATAGTCACGGTTGATTTGCAAAATGATTAAGAGGCTGAACAATTCGAAGACGAACTCAGAGACAAAATAAAACTTAAAGTTGAAATCAGAACCAGCCTCAGCGGAAACATCATTATTAGATGCACCGAGAAAAAACTACAACAAATTGAAGACGTGCTGAAAGAATATCAGAATATCAAGTACACAAAAAGAATATTTAAGTGACTTTTCACATTTCAATAAGAAGACTCAAATACTACATTACCTTGCTTGTAAGGGAGGTGCTATTTCGCTTATAAGGGAGTAGGTCAACTTACTTATAAGGGAGTTCCATCATGCAAAACTCCCTTATAAGCAAGTGACAAATAACATAGTATTTAAGCACGTTTTTTGACCATAAATCATTCAAATTCGACATTTTCCCAAGATACATTTTGGATACATTTTTGCTTATAAGGGAGTTGAAATCGGTAACTCCCTTATAAGCAAATAGGCTACTCCCTTACAAGCAAGGTTATGTAGTAGTTATTTATCTTATTATTTTGTTGATATTACTTGAAAATATAAAAAGAAAATGAAGTATTTATTGTTAGTAATTAATTTTCACTTTAAAATTTATGAATAATTTAATAACAAAGAACTGTTAAATAACAACACATCAAACATATCAAGGGATAATTCACGTATATTCGTGCAAAATTTGTAACTTTAATGTAAATGACATTCAATAATTCAATTAGCACTATAGAAACTAGCATTATTTATAATATTAACAGGAGCAAACTTAACTACATTAATAAATTCCGTAAGCATAGAGTACTTGTTCATATATACCTTCAAGTTAAACTTAGTAATTTATTCCAATGTATGGCTAGATAACCAATTAGGTGTAACGAGTCAAACAATAAAAGGCTCCTAAATAAAACAAAATTCAAAATAATGCAGATCAATATCCACTGTTATTCAGCTTTGAAACCGAAGAAGAATTTTTTAATGAACTTGAACTGAGAACTGGACTGCCAAGATCAAAACTGATAAAAGGAAAACATTAAATTGTAAAACTAAAAACTGGTGAACAAAAAATACAGGTTTTCGCCATTCCAGAACATAGAGACTTAATCATAAGATAATTTAAAGGAGAAGTAAGAGCTAAAGACCTTGAAGTGGAAGAAGCAAATAATTAATAAGATCAGACTCTGATTAAATAAACTCAAGATACACTTCTTTAATTCAATTTTACAACAGCAGCATAATTTATTAGCGATCTGGAAACAAAAACAGGATTACGTCATTCTCAACTTATGCGCGAAAAATATAAAATTGTAATTATTAATGGCAGACAAAAACTATAATTTTCTCCAGTTGCATAATACAAAGAAATAATATTAAACGCTTTTGCAGGGTAGGTTGAAGAAATTCAGAGCACTAAGTAATCAGAAGAAATCTGGGTTATTTATATTAATTTAAATGATATAGACGGGCAATATCTGGTAAATGAAATTTAAAAACGTGTCGCACAAAATGTAGAAGTAAGAAATCACATAAATTACATTGCAATTAAATGCAAATTTTATTAATTATAAAGTGTTAAATCATTGCTCGATATGTGCGATTTAAAGCTTTACTATACTGAAAGTCGCTTAGAATGAACAATTTATTGGTTAAGTTCTTTGAATGCTTTCAATATTATATTTATTTAATCGTATATGTCTCTTTAATTAAATATTTATATTTCCACTTTAACAACGAAATCTAATACAAATATCTGGAATTAGATGTAACAGTGTGGTACACGTAAGTAGCAAATATCAGTATATAAATGTAATACTTGCAATTAAACATATAATTCTTACGGTGCGTTAAATACTCATTATATTAATGAGCACAAATCAGATTTTAGCACCAATAATTATAATTATAATAATTAAGGTGTTATTAATAAATTTACAAATTAAAAATCGTTATGTGAAGATGAGGATGGTGAAATCGAAATTTTTTGGAATTTATCAGAAACTGAACAGTAAACTTAAGAGCTTACTCTTGTTTAATCGCCTTAAACTAACTATTAAGCAATTTTAGATCCATATTGGCCTTCTATGCCCACTTATGACTTTTCTTAAGAGTACAATCCTATTTCTTCCGATTTAGCTCCCAAACCTAACTAAATAATAGAACCGGCGCGCTCAAAATCTCCTTTAATCGAGGTCTTGCCTCCAAATCCAGACCCTGACTCCGAAACCGAGGAGCTCATCCTCTCTTCCTCTGAGTCCACCGACATTAAATATGACAATAGTAACCTCTTATCCCAACAAACCAATCATTCGTTAATTCATCCAAATCCACCAAAATCCAAACCAACCCCGAATTACCCCCTTTTGTTCCCCTTTTCCACTCCAAAAGCGTTACTTCTCGAGATTGAGCACAAAACGGGTTTGAAAAGAAGTGAATTTATGAGGGGGAAGTTTATAATCGTTCGCCCAAAAACTGGTGGGGAATATTTGCAGTTCTTCGCGTTTTAGGACTTTCGGCCCCTTTTGCTCCACATTTTTAAGGGCGTTGTTCAGTCAAAGGACATTAATGGTTCAAAAAATGATTTCAATTAAAATGAAGAATAATTTTAAAATGGGTTTGAAAATGAAGATTAATGTTAAAATTGCTTTTAAAACGAAAATGGAAATTACTAAAAATATTAAAAATTTGATTAAAATACTGAGCACGTTAACTACAAGCACACGAACAAGAAAACACTCATTAGAATGGAGGTGAATGACGCAGAGGAAATGCTATAAATGATAGAAAGAAGGCTAGGGAAGGACAGGAGCTTCTTCATACAGGGAAAACCGAACATAAAATACTGCCCAAATGGATAAATTCTAACTTTTATCGGGAAAATAAAGCTAGTATCCATAATCAAAAGAGAGTTCAAAGAATACCTCACAGAGTGATCAAAAGGTTCATCATTTTTACTTAATAATACATTCGGTGTGGCTATTATTTAGACAAAACTTCAAAGGTCAATTTAGTAACAGAGTTTTGTCAGTTTAATGATTGGATACTGTATGATTGGATATGATTCAGTACCCATTATGTATTTAATATACTAACACACAGTATTGACTATTTTTATCTTTTTTATCTTAGTAATATTGGTGAAAGTTCTGTGTTATTTAAAATCTATAATTCGTAAATTATACAAATATTTCTTCATATTATACTTTAAAAGTAAGTTACTTTGAATTACGTTTAAATTTAAACAGAGTATTGAAACCAACAAAATGAAACATTTTTATGAGACTTCATAATGTTTTGCTTATAGATAATCAAAACTAAAAACATATTCACCACATCATTTAAATGATATCATTAACTCCAGCAACTAGCTTCGTGTTGATACCACCATTTATCATTATTCATATGGCATTTCGCTTTTATTTTTAAAAATTTGTTATGCACTACTTCAGAAATAATAAAAATGTGAAAAAGCTCTCAGAGTGTATGTTTTATCTGCTACAATACTCTGTTTTTACGCTAATTTCATCTACTATAGTAATAAAGAACAAACTTTGGTGACCTCCTGGTTCAAATCGGATACATACATGGATACATGGAGTGTGAATAAAATTTATGTGATATTATTAATCCCTTAAGTATGTATGAGTATTTATTGTATCTATAGCCGTCCCAATGAAATATTTGTGTTCCAGCTGTCAGAAACTGGCGCATTTTCCCCCACCCCCAGAATTAAAACTAATTTATATAATAACTTGGAGCAGGGCTAGAACCACGCAAATTTATTTGGGTGCATGTTATATAGCTTAATATAAGCCCATGACGTGCAGAATTGCTAGGATATAATCAAATAAAGTAGATGTTGCAGATATCGTAAACGTTGGTTCTAATCTATTAGCTGAATTACGCACGAATTATATTTACGATAGCAATTAACATATTTATATTGTTCGAATTGGCTATTTTGCATTACAAAGTTATTAAATGAAATAACTTCATTTTTTGATAGAGAGAAAAGGAGTGAATTCTATTGAAATATTGAGTATATTACTAAAATTATAGTAAAAATTATCATATTATTAAAATTGAAATTTTGATTCATATCATCGCTCTATTTTTAGATTCTATAATATTTAACTATATTAACTAAAAATTGTAATAATATTTCTCCACTTCAGTGAAACGACTTTGATTTAATAAATGCACAAATACACTTCATTCTTTTATTATTTAACATAATGTTTTATCTCTTTAACTTAAATTTGATCTATATGGAGTCTATATCAATAGTAGCGTAACAGTAATGCATGGCCACATACTAGAATTTCTTGTGATACTGGCTTCTCATTAAACAATAATAGATGTACAATTGAATATAAATTTACATTAAGATCGGCTTGAAAAATGCATCCACGTTACAATTCTGTTGCTTATACCGGAGTCCTAGGTTGTTTTGCGTGTGGAGGTGCATCTAACGTACAAATGGTGTTGTACATAGTTAATGATCATTAAAGTTGTACTTAATGTTTCCTGTACAAAAATTATAACTAATTCTATTTTGAGCTTGGTATAAAATTTGGTATGTTTTCTTTTATTAAGTGATTTCTTTCTGTTATTATAATTATTAATATATAGTAAGGATTTTTATTCCTAGTATTTAGAAACAAGCATAAATAGTTATAATTACATATATAATACAAGAAAATATATTATAATATTTATTTTTATAATAGAAAAAGTATATATTCATTAATTTGATTAGCATTTTAAAGTGGAAAGTTTCTATACTGCTTCTTTAAGCTTATATAATTAATTTTATCCCAATTTATCCAAAACCAAATCTAGTTTTACACAACTTTGTAAATCTCAAAAACGTTGGTTCGTGAGTTGATAATATTTTAGTTTTAAAGCGTCCAAGGCTCTATATACAATTTATTAAAAATTCAGTCACTTCCTATTTTGATTAGCGTTTTAAAATCAAATTGAACCGGGAGGTCTTTGGTGGTTAAATTACGAAAATCTATTTTGTGAGAAAATTTACATGCATTCATTCAGTACTATGACTGCTTGCTATTTAATGTTGGAGCTTTCTGTTTGCATTTCGACGGCAATGACTTGGTGTTTTGAGACCAGAAAAGAACATGCAGATTTTATTATGATGGTAGTTCACCACGCATGTACGATCTCACTTATTTGCTTCAGCATGTACTCTAAAAACTACAACATGGGTGTCTCTACTGCAAACCTTCATGATATATCAGATATTTTCCTGGAGTTTTCCAAGATGATTTACTATCTTGGGTTTACGTAAACTTCAAAGTAGGGCTGTTATTTGGCTGTATGGGTACAGTATTGGTCGATTTTTGACCTGTAGCTGTATACAGTTTGCTACAGGACCTGTATGAACCTGTATGAAGTTTTATACAGGTTTTTGTATTGGCTGTATAAGTTTTGAAAATGGAAGCGAATATTAAAATATTTCAACGTATTATAGATTATTTTATACTTTACTACATTTTCTAGTATCACACCAATTTTTGTGTATATTATTTGCGCTTAGTATTTTCAGTTTCAACATGTCTCCAGTGAATATATAGAGTATGCTATAGAAATATATGATATTGATCATTAAATGAACACTTTTGATAATTCGAAATTTAATATTACAATTAACTATGGTATATCACAACAATATAACATCAATACTATTAATTTAATACAAATATATTAACATGTTAACATCTCCACTCCAAATACAATGTATTTTCAATAATATTTGAAATATTTACATATTAATACTTTTCAATTAGGTAATAATGTCACAACATGCTTATATTTATTGATGACATACATAATAGTTATAGATAATTCATAATAATGAAAAACACTAGAAATTAGATAAATATATCAGTTAATTATAAGATACTTAAGTCTTTATGACTTAAATATATTTAAATAGACCATAAAAGAGATTATATAACACAATATTGATAATTGCAAAAATAATTTTCGAAATTATTGTTAAATTATGTTAAAACTGGACAAATATTACGTTTCTACATATGATTTCATACAGTATAGAAATTAAAGCTGTATACTGTATACAGCTGTACAAGGTACAGTTTCCAAGTAAAACCTGTATGGTACAGCCAAATAACAGCCCTACTTCAAAGGTAACTTTCTTTTTATTCGGTGTTTCCTTTATCATTCCACGCTGCTATGTTTTTCCAAAGTTCTTAATAATCCCATTTTATAATGGATAACTGGATGACACACTGATTAAATTGGATTCCAATGTCGATCTGTTAAAAGCATATTCAAAACTCGAAAGAACATACATTCCTGCAGCATTCACCGTATTGTTTATTTTAAACGTCATATGGACTGTTGCAATTGTTAATATGGCTTTAAAGCTCTTGATAAAGAAAGAATGGAGAGATGTTAGAGAAAAACAGGTCTCTAAAACAGATTGATACACAGTATTATTTATTGGTACTTATAGATTTAAATAATCGTTTTCTTAATAAATTATCAATAATTGTAATAAAACATCTTCAAACAAAGACCAAAATAAGTTTATAATCATTTATTATTGTATAAATTACTTGACTATAAATTTTAAATATCTCAGATGTGATCCAAGTGTAAGTCACACACTAATTTTCATTATTAATAAGCAAAAATTAGTTTGATCACCGCTCTAATATCTCGTTTAATCTACGAAAACTATTTTGATTATATATCTCACTCTCTATTCATCTTAGCAATTGCTTATTCAACGTTTTTCTTGTTTTCAGCATTAATTTAAATCTTTATCTGGTGCGTTCCGTTATTCAGAACCGTATCTTGCACAACCGTCAGTATTTGGTTCCTTTCCACTCCCAAAACCGTTTCGAGCTCGGTTATAAACTATTCAACGTCTGGAACTACAATTGTCTGGTGCGGAGGTAATTCGACTAATTTTTCTTGAATTATTTTTTCTTTATTTTAATCGTTTTCTGAAAGTTCTGAATCTGAAATGTTAAATTCAATTTCTGAGTCTTCGTTTTAATCTTATTTCATTTAAGCGTTTTATTATGTTGTTTATTCGTTGGAATCGCTTATTTCAATGTCAAACGACTCAGAACTGGACGAATTTAATACCTCTTCATTATCAATCGGATTAGCTTATTATTTATTATTATTATTTTGCATTGTATTTGACTGATTTTCTACAGCAACATTACTTTAACTGGTTGAGATAGCTGATTAAGACTATTGATTATGATTTTTGCATTCTTTGGCTTGGATTGGTTCTTTGATTGAAATACTGTTTAAGAACTACTCTGCCTAAATTTTATATTCAGAAATTAAATTAATAGTTAATTCCTATGGCTTCTTTTTTCTTGAAACAATATTTACTTTTGAGCAAAACTAATCTTACTTTAGATTTAGATGAGTTTCGAGTTTCTTCAAAGCATCTTGTGCATTATCGACTTTAACAACAATTTGTTCCAGTTTTAATGATAATTATTCCGACAACAATTTTACTTAGTCAACATATTCAGGTTTTACAAAAATTGATAAAGAAAATCCTGGTTTCTTTATACCAAAGCTTGGCTTTCCATATAAGAAAGTTTATCTTGAGTTCTTTAAGCTTTATTCAATTGAATTTAATGTTTCCTCACAATTCAGCACATGAAATTATATTGAAGCACGAGGAATAGCATTTTATTGAGTTGGTTGAACATCATTTGTATTTTTTATACACTATTATGCTAATTTTTTACTTTAGTAGTTACTTAAGTAGTTTATCTAGATTAACTACTTAATAACATTAATGATTGAGTCACATACTTTGAAAGAACCATTAATGTTAATTTATCTAAGTTTCCGTTTAATTTTGTAATAGATGAATTTGCACAAAACTTATCTCTGGTTAGATTTAAATACGCTTCTAATTTACATATAGTCTCTTCACAATTATCTGTTATACCAACTACTTTTTCAAATTTAAGAGACAATGACTCTTGTAAAGACTTCAATAACTCGATATGGTTTTAGTTTGCAACAAATTGTAACTAATATCCGAATTATGTTTGTGTGATAGTTTATTATCCTAACATGAAATTTTCTCTTTTTGTATTAAGAGAAGACTCCATAAATTTCAATGCTTCTTCACAATCTAAAACGTGGAAACTTAATGTTTACAAACAATCAGATTTTACTTCCGATTTGCTAATTTATGGACACTTTGATTCAACTGCATTACTTTCTGATGTAAAACTGTTCAAAAACATGTATGCTTTCTACTTGAATATAGAAACAATAAGAATTGCTAATTAATCATAGCCATCTTTTGATTGCTTTATCGATATTTATGAGCAAAACTAATCTTACTTTAGATTTAGATGAGTTTCGAGTTTCTTCAAAGCTTCTTGTGCATTTTGAACCTTAACAAACATTTGTTCCAGTTTTAATGACAACTATTCCTGTAACGGTTTTACTTAATCTATATAGTCTGGTTTAACATTGAATTACAAATTAAACCCTGGTTTTTTTGGAACAATTATTGGCTTGTCATTCATAAATTATTCTCTAGGGATTTTTAGAATCGATTCTATTGATTTTAATACTCCTTCGCAATTCCAAACGTGAAATTAAACTTAAAATTTGGTTTAACCTTTGATAATCGGATTCTAAATTTTCTTTAATTTTTCTTATTATATTTTACTAATATTTTCCATCTAATTCTAACCATTATATAAAAAATTGCTACATTACTTACATATTCTATCATAATACTATTGTGACGTCATTAATTATAGAATATATTTACCTTTATGTTTTTAAATATTAGGCTGGCCTTATATAAAAACGGAACGTTATACGCCTAAAAACTGTTCTATTTGCAATAAAAATTGTTCAACATTATCAATTAAAAATGTGATAGGCTTTACAGATTTCTTATCCTTCTTTGCTTTCGGTACTATTGCGCTATCTGGTTAAACTGATTGAATTTATTTTTTAAGTGTTAGTAATTCTTATAACGGCCATATCAATTCATAATACTATGGTTTTACATAGAAAGACAGAGACACTCCTGTTTTGCTCGGACTAATAGATGCTTTTCCGTGCATAAACTGTTCGCGATTTACGTTCAGTATAGACTCTATCTTTTAAAATGTTTCTTCGCAATCTTTTACATGAAACTTAACTGATTTCAATTATGAAGCCAGTTATTAATTAATTTAGGAATTAGCGTCAATAAGTGTTGAATTTATAATTTATTCTGACACTTCTTTGTTTTCATCTTTTTCTGGACCCAGTTGACGATCAGGCTGGAAACTAGACATGCTTGAAAGCTCTTCCTCTTGGTTTTCCTCTTGTTCTCCATACTATTGTTACTCATTTAAATACTCTGGGTGTTGTTACACTTGTTCTACACTGTCAGTCGACGATAATATTATCTCTTCGCTTTCGGATTCCATTGAAATGGAGTGGTATACGCAATTCTTGAATAAAATAACATAGCTTCAACTATATTTACAAATAGAAGGCAAAGAACTTAAGTTAAAAGAAATTATTGATTGAAATAATTATGATTGAAATAATTCTGTTTTAAATAATAATTTTTTATTATAATGAATGCAACTACAGCATCCTAAGAATTTTATGAAGTTTGGGTGTTGAATTTCATTCGATAGATAATTTGTCAGTAGTATACATATAAATATTCATATAAAGGAAACTTAGAAAAAGAAAGAGGATAAATAACTTGTCTTAGAGCCTGTCAAATCATAGACAAAAGTTGGTCTAAATGAATAAAAACGATAACTGACGCAAAATAGGAAACTGATAATAATTATAAAAATATGGTATATACAATTATATTTACTATAGTTGTATTATTGAATCACAGTACTAAATTACCATATCACAATTCATTAATAAATAGTGTAATAGGGTCGTCCAACCCCACTTTAACAGGGAGAATACAGTAATATTTTATATATTCATATTATTATTTACTAGTTTCTACACTTAACTAATTACACTAATCAATTTTGCTCCTTGTATTCTAATACAAAATATATTCATATAATAAATAGAAGTGGTAACAATTATTGTTTCTGAAAAATGAAAACTCGTCATTATCAAAATTTCTTTGTTCTTCAAATTAAATTATATCATTAAAAATTTAAGAAAAAAACGAAACTGGTGCCATTATGATTCATACAATCGATTTCATGGGGAATTTATCATTGGCTTACGTACAATATCAATGAATCATTAGATATAGTTACGATTAATAATCATTTTTGATGCGGAAATTTTGAAACTCGATTACTGTATTGAATCATATTTATCTAACATCTCAAAATATAATTTGATCTTCTTATTTCACTGCATCCCAAGCATCCTCATGATATACAGCTGGATTTGCTCCTTAATTTATGGTGTGTGTGCTCTCAGGGTAACAGTTTCAGCCCCGTTTCCTCCCTGAATAACCGGCATGGCGCTGAAAAGGTTCTACCAAGGCGTTTAAAATGCGTTCAAAATGTCATTTATCATCTGGTTCCCATTTTAAGTTTAAAACTGGATCTCCAAATTCTGAGGCGGATTTTGATTAAATTGTTGGTTAAAAGTTTGTTGTGGGTTGAATTGAGAGCCGAACGGTTGATTATTCTGAGGATTAAACGGAGGTTGAGCGTTAAACGGTTAATTATTGAATTATTATTAGGAGGCAAACGGCTGTTGAGCCTGATTCGGGTTGAATGGTGGAGGATTAAAACCTGGTTAGGGCGGCATTCCTTGAGGTTAGCCGAATGGAGACTGAGAGTTCGCAAACGGAGAAGTTACTCTCGGTTGAGGTGGGCCGCCAAATGGAGCGCCAAATGGTTGTTATTACGGCTGATTAAATACAGGCTGTGGTGGCTAACCGCCAAAAGCTGTGTTAAACTGCGGATTAAAGCCAGGTTGAGGATTGCCAAAAGGTGAGCCAAATGGTTAAGGAGGTTGTGGATTAAACTGACCATTTGCTGGTTGGCCAAATTAATTTCCAGGCGAGTTGATCCTAGGTCCCTGGTTGAGACCACCAAATTAAGCTTAGTTAGACGGTTATGGTGGAGTTTACGGAGCAGTGCGCAATTGTCTGGTTATAATTCTGAAAAATAGAGAACTATCGGCCAAATCTTCCATATACAGAACATTATCCGGATTATCAGCGCAACACCACGTTTCCTTGTTTATGGTACATTCCTAAACATTTTTCAACCCAGCTTTATTTATAATGTGCCCTTAACTTCTATCACAATGGATGAAAATTCCATATTCCATGTTACGATTATTTAGTACTTATTGAAAATCTCTTTCCTGCATGAATGTGAAGTGGTTCCTATATTTGTTTATTCACCTGAAAATATAATATCTGTAAACTTACTAACCTTAACGATGGCATGCTTTTCTTTTGAGTGAGTGAGCTCTAAAAAGCAAACAAAATATATAATTCTTAAACAATACTTTCACTTTTACTTTTTACCTTTGCCAGAAACTTCCGTTTTAAGAGCAGCGTGTTTAGTTTCTTCGATGTGTTTAAATAGTTTAGTTTTGCTGTCGAATTGTTTGCTGCACACAATGCATATGAATGCTTTGGTTTCTCCTTTCATTTATTCGAGTTTTGCGAGGTCTTTTTCTTGCTGTTGTTGTTTGAGTAGTTCTTGTTGTTTTACGACGTCTTCTTTCTTTTGTTTCTTTTTGGGCATGTCGTCATCAATATCTTCTTCGTCTGATGTGTTAATTATTTTGTTGCTTCTTTTCTTCTTTTGTGATTTGAGTTGCATTTCCGGTTCTTCTTTTGGCGGGCTGACGTCAATTTCTTGTTCTTCTTCCGATTCTTCTTTAATTTTTCTTTTGTCTCTGCTTTCTTTCTTCGTTTTTGCTTCTTCTGATTGGTTCTTTCTTCTAGCTGCTTCGTCTTTTTCAGCTTCAGCCACTGCTGTTCTGTGCCTCTTTGAGTTCACGTGTGGTTTGAATTCTCCGATGAGTCCGAATCTCTGGTTGCAAATTTTGCAGTACAGTTTATCATTTTGGTCCAGTGCGACTCCTTATTTGATCATTTCCTTGTCAGCGCCGAAGTCCTCAACCCTTTTTGGCTTTTGTTGCTCCTCCAGAACTTGTTTTGCCGTTTATTGGCTTCTTTTTTCCATTTGTTCCCATTGTTTTACGATTCTGTCAACTTCTGGGTTGCTTTTAACGGTCATTTTCTCCAGTTCGAGCATTTCCTGGGGAGAAATGGACCCCTGGTTCAGTTTCTCGGTGAGTTCCTGAAGTTTTGTTAGTTTTTCCTGCTTGATTTTGATCGCTAGTTCTTATTGAAGTTGTTGTTGCTCTTGTTGTTGTTATTGTTGGAGTAGGAGTTTTTACTACTGTTGGGCTGCTTCCTCGGCTGCGAATTTGTCCAGGCGTGGGTCTCTGCGTTTTATGTAGAGAACGAGGTCGTACACTTTCTGGTTGAACTCCTCGCGGCGCTGAGCGCGGTACTTCTCGTTCTCGTTTGAGATGAGCTTCCGCATCTTTGAATTTTCCTTCTCGGATGAGTACACGTCCGCGAATTAGAACTGCTTTATCGTGCTGAAGTTCTTGTAGTACTCGTAGAAAGCATGCACCTGGGCTCTCTTTGCGTTTGAATCGCCGAATGAAGGCATTACTTACGTAGACTTGAATGTAAGTAAGTCAGCCTGCTTTTGATTTAATTTCTCGTTAGCCAGTTGTGTTACTGCTGCACGATTCTCCTCCTAATTCAACATGGTGAAGAAATTGTTGTACACGGTGTAAAAACCATTCGGAGCGTCATCGAATTCCTGATACGCACGCGATGAACGAGCTAAGTTGAAGTTTAAATGCGTTTCGCGATCAGCAAACTCGTCCTCTGACTTAATATTCAAGATTTTGTGGCGATTTCTGTCGTAATAAGCTCTTTCTTGTGGAGTTGAAATAGTAGTGTACGCTTCAGAAAGATACTTGAACATTATATGTGCATACTCCTTGTCCTCACATCTATCCGGGTGATATTTTAAAGACGCACGCAAATAAGCCTTTTTAATTTTAGCCGCATCTTGCTCTTCGATAGATATATCCAAAAGTTTATAATAACAAAGTCTTTGACCTGTTTCTTGATCAATAGTCGGATCGACAGTAGTCATTTGCTTGTAATAAAGTGGAAATTATTATCCAAATAACAACAAAATGAGATATATTTAATAATTATAAATTCTTGTTAATTGAAGAAAGAATCGATCTTTAGAAATATAATCATCCAAATGTTATTAAGTGAACCGTTTCATTAATATCCAGTCACTAACAATTATTAGCTGCTTAAGGCAGGTTAAATATTTTCAAGAAGCAAGAATACTGTTTAATAGCAATCAAAACATATTCAGAAGAATTTAATAGAATTGTTAATTCATATGATATTAATATGAATAATAGTAGCAATAATATTTGATAATGCTGTTGTATTATGTATATTAACTATATCTTATTAAAATATATAGATCTTAAAAATTGCGGTATTAATAGATCGTTATTTATATACATGTATGCTGATATGTGTAATATATTTAATATTAACGCCACTTTAAAATGGATGTGAATCTATACAAGTATGAACAAATATTTGCGGAACTTGATTATGAAAATAAAGGCTATATGACTCTTGATTAACTAGAAGAAGCTGTAAATGATCAAATGAATCTTTCAATCAATCGATTAACTCTAGAGTACATGTTAAACATTGTCGATGATAACAATGATGGTGTTATGTAAATGGACGAATTCTGCTCGTTTTTGTATATTTGCGAGAATTCCAATTACAAAGATGTTAAATCTATTCTGTTTTACGCCGCTGATGCAGACTATTCTGGTTCTATTGATAAGTTCGAGGTGCTTAAGATATCCAAGAAATTAAAGATGAGTGTTACGTATGAGGACGTTTTCCGTATCGTGGAGGAGCTCGCAGATAACGACGATAAATCTTTGAGTTATTCCGTCTTCCAGGATGTCATGGACAGGCTGGATAAGCTGGACCAAGCTCAATTTTAGATTACCACCAGCGAAAACACATACAATACCGAGCAAAAGCAGCTTGACCCTGATATCTCACTTTAAAACGCTTAAAATTAACCTGAATAGCTCGAAAACGGGCCAATTTCCCAAAACGCCAAAAATATCACTCAAAAATCCGAATAGATAACTTAAGATACCAAAATCTCAAAGATAACTAATGATACGGAGAAAGTAAAATATTTTGAACCGTTTGACGAAGCGAAACTGGGCAAATAAAACAGTTTGAAACTTATCCCGAATTTTGAGCCGAAATTGAGTCGGTAACAGTCGATGCCCGGGAAAACGCTCAAAAAGTTGTTCACAGAAAACGATTTCATTTCGTTTATCTGAATTTTATATAGTTTAATGATTAAAGACTTAATGGAGATGTAAAAGATAACATAAAAGTGAATTAATTGATTATAATTATTTTTCACTTCAACAGTCGCTGTTTGCGAATATTTTAAGTTCACACTCCTGATTTCTATATATTTTGATATATTTTAAACTTATGTGAAAATGCTGTATAATATATTTTTTTATATACTATTATAATGATGCTCCACTCCATATATATCATAATATGAATGGACAAATTTTTAAATGCAAAGTGTGCAAATCTAAATTTCCCACTAAAGAAATCATGTTGAAACATGTGAAGAAAGAACATCCCAAAACAATAGCATGCACCATATGCAATGAAGAATGTGCAAATTACGACTAATTATAAGTCCATCTTAAGAAAGTGCATCATCAATCAAATTAGTGCCAAAAGTGTGGATAAGTATTTAAAAGCCGTCAAGAGGTTGTTGAACACGTAAAGTAAGCACATTAGGAAGCTACTTGCAGGTATTGTAGTTAACAATTTGATTCATATAACATTCTTCAAGAGCATTTAAAAGAAACCCACTACAAAAATGATGAAGGTTTTAATGGTTAAACGGAATCTTCAGCTCCTCTATAGTCAAATGAGTGTTAAAAGTGTGGACAAGTATTTTAAAATCATCAAGAAGTTGTTAAGCATAATAATTAAATGCATAAACTTGTTTTTTGCAGGTTTTGCAGATAAAAAGTAGCTTCTTATGACATACATTTAAAAACTATCCACTAAATTGAAGATAGACAGAGTTCCGATACTGAACACGACTCGAATAATGAGCAGGAAAAATAATTTTAACTCAAGGAATTCACCTCAGAGCTCGATGAATATAGTTCCGAAAATAGACACCAAAAAATATAAATAGATTTAAATCACATTCCGTGCAATTTTCCTCCTAAATGTAGTAATTTTATTAATTAATGCGCGATTCAGACACTGGATAAAAATGTTCAAATAATCTGTTAACTTTAATCTCAAGATGACCAGACGGTAATATCAGTGGTAACCAGCACAAAAGTAAAAAATAACTTTAAATTGAAGCAGAAATGATGTGAGATTCATAAATTTTATTTGACTAATCAATTTTACGTTTAATTAATGACGTTAAGTTAATAATTAAAGCTATAAGAATTATTGAACAAGAAAAAATAGTAATCATTATTCAACATCGCCTAATTCATTATCTATTTCGCACATAAGTGAAATACTATTATCCACTTAACTTTTAATAAGTTTCTTTGAAGCTTACATATCATTGTTACTCTAAAGAACAGATTCTATTTCTTAAACGATTTCATTTAATTTTTAAATAAAATTAGGGTCTATTTGATCTATTGTATCTTATATTTCAAATAATAGTAGTCGTGCTTATTCAAACCGTTACTATTCAGTTTCATATTACGATTTGTATTAATTTTCATCAAAAATCATTTATTCGAAGTGATCAAGGGGTAGTTATACAATTTTAAATTCATTCAGTTATTTTAAAAGATTGTTTATTTCTACTTTTGTTGATTCAATTGCTACTTAGTAATTATCATCCATTAAAAATTGAAGTGTTACAAATCTAAAGTTTAAATTATATTTAAGATTAATATTGGCAACACTCCAAACTTTAAATTTTATGGACGAATCATATCATTCAGATTATTCAAATGTTGAATAACTGCTTGCAGCATAATCATCAATGATGACAGACACGTCTATTTCAACATATAGATCAAATGCATAAACAAGTGTATATACAGACGACAAGCCTAAAAATAATTATTCCTACCAACCTAATCCCATTGTATATTCTGGTAAATAATATAAATATGACAATGGTGTAAAATAGTAAAATATGGACATTAATAATTAAATCAATAATCAAATTCAATATTAACCATAATAGTAAATATCATATAACTAACAATCTCAATAATAAGTAAATATACCAACAACATAATAATAAAATCGTAATTTCTAAAATCCATATTCGCCGCAATATCTTTAGCTTTCGGAAGTAGAAAGACTTAGAAATTTAATGAATAAATTGAGACAAAGTTTCCAAAATGGTTAAATACCTGAAGAACTGTATCGAATATAATATAAAGAAGTAAAAACGCTATATATTGAGGCATTGGAAGATGTTGTTAGATGAATAATAATATTAATGAAATTGTTAATTATTTTAATATTTTTATTTTAAATTATATATAAGAAAACTTTTTGCTAAATGTGAACATGTCTAATGCTCCCATTATTGAATATCGTATCGATAATATCGTAAATTTAAATACATTAAAGTTGTTACATAAATGAGGAAGCAGAATCACTTAGATTGAAACAAAGATGAAAACCATTTAAATTAACTGGAAAATTATCAAAAATACTAATATAATATTATTAATATAATATTATTAAAATATATATTATTTTTACTTGGTCATAGTAAAATAACTAGTATATATTTATATATTGCGTTTAGATGTATTGTTGGATTGTTGCTGTTGAGTGAGTCATGTTATTATCGTATAAAGAACAACACATAATACAAATGACTCACTTAACTGTATCATCAGTACTAAGGCTCAATTGAATCATTCCATCTTCATCTCATAAATACATCAGGACGGAAGTGATATTTGTAATCTTTGGAAAATTACGGGATATGAATATTGGGAGTAGTACATTAGTATTGGGAGTGTATATAGCAGCACGAAGCAAATTTAGAGCTTAAGAAACTAAAGTATGCTTTATTCCGTTTCTTCATGTTCATTTAATATCGTAGTCATTTAATATCTTATAAAGGAGAACAAAAGACATACGCTTTGAAGGTTGGGAGACTTTTTTATTGATTCAATAAAAATGTAATTTTTACACGAAAATAAAAGAATTATATATTAAGTAACATATTGAATTAGTTAGTATAGATTATTATAGATATTATGAGATTTCGCTATATTTATTATACGCTATATATACGTATTACAATATCAATTCCTTTATTAGTATACAATTATGTATACTTCTGTTTGAATAATAAAACATTAATTTGAAATTTGTATAACAAATTTTAACATATGTATTTTCTTTTTATTAAGATAACGACGCATATAGTTTAACCACTTCAAGAATGACATAAGTTGATTAATCTTCGGTTACACCACAATTTCCAGACTTTTTTCTCAAGTATACAGCACATAAAGAAGATTCTAAATTAACTAACAAATTAAATTTGATGAAGGAAGCTATTAAAATGCGCAAATTATAATAAAGCCCTTAAAGTACTGATATATTAACTCTTCAGAAAATAATTAAAGAATAAGAAAATGAGATTATTTCTTTAAAACTATAGCTTTAACAGAAAGACCAATAACTGTAAGATTTATAAGAAAATAAATGAGAGACTATCATAATATACTATATTATATGTTAATATTGGTTGGATTAAGAATCCTCTTGGATTTCGAGTAAAATACTTGTATATCTTATTTGTATACTGAATGAAACTCGCTGAAAAGCATGAACATAATTTATCATAATTATTTAATTCAAACAAACATATAATAATAAATTTACAATATCAATGAATTATATATATTTCCATTTCATTTATGGAGGATCTAGATCGGTTTAAAGAATTCATAATTTAAAAATATAAGTATGTTGATTTGGAATCGTTTGTACAGCAGGAATTTGACAGTCACATATCCAGATAAATTTAATGTGATATTAATCGTGGTATGTGGAGATTTAAAGACATTTTATAGTGTGATAAGATGGATATGTGTGCGTAGATGTAAACGATATTTAACGTGTTCTTTTGCAAGTTGTGGCATATGACTTGTGATGCGATCTTTACAAATTATTTTTAGGGTATTACGGATGTGTTTGAACTTGTGTTTATCAGTTTCATACAGCCGTAGAGTTTGAATTTGTTGTTGCAGATAACTCCGATAGAGAGCATTGATTTTTCTTTGATTTTCGAGAGTCCTCCAGTCATTTTCAACTATTGTTTGTAGATTTTGGATTAGTTGTATTAGACTCCTTCTGGTGCGTATGTGCCCAAGGACTGCCCTTTGTACGAGTTGAATACTGTTGGTGCGGAGGTGTTAAATTTTATACAGAAGTTTGATGCTCAATCGCAAACGCTGATTAGCATCGTGACCCCGTTCTCCGCCCAATCTCTATTACTTAAGTACACCCTCAATAACTGCCTGCACGTGGCCAAAACGCTTAAAATGGGGATATGCCTGGCTCAGATCCTCCTGTCCTCGGACCAGGTCAAGCAGGGCTTCATTATTCAGAATCTATTCAGCGCCTCAGCTCGGATTTACGCCCCCTTACTGTTCACAATAGAAGCCGACCCCGTTTTCGATGTAAAGTATCATTTGTTTGTTAACAGTGGGCAGAACATAAAGGAATATTCTGAACAGGTGTTCGACTGCGTGAACAACGCGGTCATGGCCGTTCTGGACACCGCCGAGAACGAGGACATAATTATTCAATACGTAAACGAACTCTCAGAGGACTACGAGAAGCTGAAGAAGAGGAAACCGTTCAAGTACGAAGCTAAGTGAATTTTTTGTGGTTGATTAGTTTATATTTATTTAGAAATTAATGAACTGATGTTAAATGCACGACGATGTTAAAATAGTAAAGTAATTCTACAGTTATGGGAGGTGGAATTGCTTTTTCTTGTTTACTATGTGAGTAATTATATATTAAAATATTTTGCCACTTCTAATGCGGATGACAAATTCCAATAAATAATCTCAAGTTGGAGATTATTCATGAACTACTCATTAACACAAGAGGGCCAAAAATATGATTTCGATCGTATTAGACCATAATCGACTATTCAAAGTCGGTATTTAATATTCCAAAAAGGAAAAATAGAAATTACCACATGCAATAAAAGGACGGCAATGACAAAAATAAACGCGGTAGAAGATGTTTAGGGAAGGTCAACTAATTCACTTAACAAACTTAGGCGGTTCTGAAGCGTTTGTATTCTCTTCATTTCTGGGTCCAACGGATGAATTCATAAAATATTGTACCAATCTGAACTAGTTATATCACTTGTTTAAGATGTCCCTGTGTAATTTCTACGTTTTAGTCAACAAAACTAATTTATGAAAGATTTTATCTCGAAAATATATGGTAGTTAAGCCTGATTGGAGAAAAGAATAAGAGGATCCAATGATTGGTATACGGACGCAATATGTAATTTATAACTAGTAGCGCAAGCACTGGACCTGCAGAGGACCTCAGTGTTCATCTTCAACTGGGTCAATCTGAACGATTTTAGGTATTTCTTAATCACGAAAAACAATGGAGGACTTTTTCTTTCAATCTCAACCGGGAGCTCAAGATGAAGTATTGGTACTTCGCTTAATTAGAATTATAATTCAGGTAGTTACAGTCACTTTCATTCTCAATATTCAAATAATGAATGCATTTTTGTTTCTTGAAGAATGGAATCAAGTGGGTTAGTCGGGCCCAGCATTAAATAATATATTGATGCTACTCTAAAACAACAGTTATTTTACTTATGATCTTCCACTTCCATTTCATAATGAGAAATCAATTTTCTTGATTGTTAAATTATACAACGTTAGGTAAAGTTGAAACTTATTATTGAAGTATATACAGAGTTATATACGTTAATTATTGTAGCACAGCTATCCAAGGCTCAACCAGGCCTTGATGTGATTGAAGCACTTTACAAATCAATAGTAAATAGAGTTAATGAGTGTATTGATGAGGAGGGAGAACACACTCATTATTGAGCCGGGCAGTGATATAAGTAAGATTCAAATAATAAACTTCATTCTTCTTCCTAATTCAAAAAAGCATTTCGAGGGCCCACCACTGTATGCATCTGTATTTAAACAGATTTAAGTCAAATTTGCAGGCTCAATAAGTTTACTTTTGGTATTATGTGTTAAATTTAAAGGAGTTGTGTAAATGGTACGAACAAATCGGTTGTGGTCGTTCCAATTGCAAAGAAGAGATATTATTCTGCCTATTTACATGAAATAATTACTAATTTTGTTATATTATGTATATTTATAACGTTATTTTAACAATTCCACTCCGTGATGGAAACCACAAGCAACTAGACAATATCATCGTTCGAGTATGATTAGTAAATATAAACCTAAAATATAGTATATTTAAATTATTAAGAACATGAACAATGTCAACAAGAAACATAAGAAAATGAACTTTCTAGCAATGAATAATAAATGATTTAAGAAGAATGGTTAAAAGAATATAATATTTCATAGATGCTTTAAGATTTTAAAGCTATCGATAACGAAGAAACTATAGAATAGTAAGAAGAATAATTCTTTGAAGAAGAAATGTCAAGTACATAACAATTACAATAAAGTTGTTAAATAAATTATGAATATAACAAAAGAAAACCAGAATCATCGCTATTTTAAGATTCAAATGAAAAACCTACTATATTACTAAAACCTATTATATTTCGGGTATTAAATTTTGAGGAAACCATGGAAAAAATAGATCAAATGCTTGATATTTCCTGGAAGTGTATTGTACACAAAAATATCTCAATTATACCTCATAACTCAGGTTATATTATATCTTTACTTGTAAAACCATAATATTACGACTTGATATTACCATTATAAGATTTGCTATCCGTTTCGTTAGATGATGAATGCAAAACTTTATAAATGTAAAACACTAACAAAAGCGATATGAACAATACTCAACTTGTAAATACTGATAAAAGTAATTAATTGACAGTAAAAGTAACGACCAGACGTGCAACAATGTTAGTTGATCACGTTGAGTTATTCATGTCTTAGGTAGAAAGCGCCGTAGGGCAACACCGCTCGGCATTTATGAACGGAGACCCCAAGATATCCTAACACCCCTCAGGTAAGTATTTGATCGCGTTGGATTTGTTTGAGTCGCACTCCGATGAGATTCTGTCCAAATTCGGAGACGTTATATACGCTGACAAATAGCAATCGTAGGAAAATCAACCGCTTGAATCGCTTCCGATTAAGTAAGCGTAAACGGAACCATAAGTCCCAAGCTAAAACGCAATACTACAAGAAAGCGACCAGAAAGCTGAAGCGCCGTCTCAACTTGTAAACGCATCAGAAAATACTGCAGCCCAAAAACAAAAAGCCGAGCCACATACACCGAATCGTGAAGCCCCGGTTTAGACATCCCACCCAGTTAAATTCCATGTTAGGAACTGCGAAGAAACGCTGAAGGCCATAGAATCTGCGCTAAAGATGCCACGCGAAAAATTCATTGACGGGAG
>CAXDID010000725.1:0-24602 GCA_963988835.1 Hexamita inflata
TTCCTCGAGACGGCACAAACGAACGACTGTGAGACTTTCGAAAGCAAAACATGGGCTCTCGCACGCCAGTGTTTCCACTTTCAAACGGGCTCAACCCGTCATTTATGCCCACTCAGTAAAGACCCAATAGGGCCCTCACTGAGTCGTTAGCGGACCAGTTTCACCTGATTCGCTAACTTATATATATATAGTCATACAAAGTTCAAAAGTTCAAAAAATTTAGTAAATACAAAAGAGATTTACTATATTAAATTCACTTACAACCCCTTTTGTAATTCAGTTATAGACACCTTTACTATAAAAAATCGAAGGTGTCTGTATCTGAGCACTTCGGGGGTGTCTCAATTCGAGGTTATGTAGTAACTGATTACATCAATATAATTACATATTTCATTATATAATTGTATTTGTGTAACAAACTAGCCTTTTCCGCTCCATTTTTCAAAAACTAATTATGGATTAAAGAACTGTGTAAACTCTGCAGCTTTTGTAGTCTGCGGTTCCTTTTGACCAGCTTTACGGCTTCGCGTTGACTCAGTCAAATTTTGCCAAGTCTACCCTTCCCGAGCGCTCGGCCATTTTGCATTATCTTCTATCTATAATTGACAAGACTCGCTCGGCTTCCGTTTTCAAGCCGCTGTTAACCATTAGACCGTTCAAACTGAGAGATTCGGAGCAGTTCAAATCGGTTGCTTACGCCTGGGTCGGAGAACTATCTGGATTCGAGCAGCCTTTTAAGCAGGAGTTCCTCTCTCCAACGCCCAGAAATTAAAAAATGCTTTATGTGCTTGCTCACCAGTGCTTGGAAATGCAGATTCAGAGGCTCATTCGCGAGCTGGGTGATTAAACAAATGTGAAAGAGCTCTCTTGCACGTTCAATCAACTAGATTTGGACAACGCAGAGAAAACGCTCAGGCAGGAGATGTACCAGTCCAAACTGGACTGGGACGCTGCCGTTAGCGCAGCTCAAACGCTAAATCAGAAAATCGGCGCTGTTGAAAGCGAAATAAGCAAAAATAAGAGAACTGAAGCGAAGAAGAAGGCCAACGACCTAGACCAGCAAATTAAAACCGCCTTCGAGCAAATAAACCAGATGTTCAAATTCAACGCCCTTGATTTGTCCGTGAACCCTTAATAGCAAATTATAAACCTCTCTGAATTAAGATTCCTCCAGCAGTCCACCAAGTAAGCCCTCTCTGAGATTCGGCTCCAAAACGTGTTCCAGGGCCTGAAAATGTTCCTCCAACACGAAGCCAAACACGAACTCCCTCAATAAACCCCCGTTTTCCAGGCCGAATTCAAACAACTGAACCACCAAAAGACCGTTTTGGCTTAAAAAGAGAGCGCCTGGAACGACAAAATTCAAGCGCTGAGAGGGAACATGCTCGGCTACTACAAGCAGGAAATTGTTGGATTCAACAGACAGGAGTTCAATCTGCTTAACAGCACAAGACTGGCCGAGAAAATGATCGAAATGGGCTCGTAACTGAGGGAGTCAAAAATATTCACCACACAAATATTGAATGAATCGCAAATAGACACCATGAAAAGCAGCGACATGATCCAGGTTAAAGAAAACCTAGCCAGTCGGCTCAAAAGAACGATTTAAAGCGAAATAAAAGAATACACGATTTTCAAAGGAGGAGACGTTGAAGGAGTCAGAGAACTGCTAGACGCACAGTGAAATACTATTTTAAGACAGATACATAAATCGAGCCTTTGTTGATTTGTTAAACGTAAGCCAGTATTTATGCATTGTATTTAAACAATATTTTTAAAGTATTCAGTTAATTCTTTGAACCATATAATTCCCAATAAAAATAAAAATATATAGTTTATATTTTAGCCATTCATAGCACACAAAACTAATATAATAATTAAAACATTATAAAAATAATAGATTTATATTTAATAAATAAATTTAGCGCTAACATTTCACATAGTTAATCAATAACACTTAATTTCTTTCTTTTCCATTTCCCTATTTAGAATGCAAAACAATAATTTCAAACGAAATCTTCCAAAAAACAATCCTTTATTTTATATAGACGAAAATATTAAACAATCTAAATAGAGTAAGAAAAGAAACTTAAAAGCAATCCCAATAGCTTTATGTGTTATAGATGAAAATTCTTAATCAGATTCTGATTCAGTTCCAAAATCATGTTTGCATTCAAAAAACCTCAGTCAGAACACAAATAACTCAGATTCACAACATATTTTCTGGGATGAAAGTGTAGTACAAGAAGTTAAACTTCTTCGCGTTTCAACAACCGAGTAGGGAAAACGTGATATTCAAGAAATTCGAATTTCTACAATTAAATAAGCTAACGAAATGAACAAATAAGAAACAGATATTTATGATCTATTATTTTGACTGTTTTACATATATTATCCATAATGTTATTGCATTAAAAGCCACTATTATAACGCACAATGTTATTACGCACGTGAAATACATTTTTTACGAAACAAATAATATATAAATAATTAATTAATACTAAATTAATCAAATTAGCCTTGAATTTCACTCACTTGCCCAATCATATTGTTATTTAGTTAATTTGTCGTAATATTTAAACTATAATGCGTCTAACATTTCTACAATCTGTTAAGGAGAATAATTATCAAATTGCTTTGAAAATTCAGTACCTATTACACAGCTTGGAGCTTACGTAGCTAGTTTTAGTAATTTTGGAATTTAGATTGCACTCATTTTAAATTATACTCTTTCTTTAAGTTTATCCGTAAGTTTTTTGTAATATTTTGAACATGCTAAGGTACTGCGGTTGATCATTTTACCTATATCTTCAAATGTATAATTCTCTTTGACCATAACACATAAAATACACGTTTACTGATTTGTCCAATATTTTTAATCTTATTTTTACATTATTGGTTCTCTACCTTAGTTTCCTGTATGCACTAATTTTGAACTCGATTAACCTGAGTTAGCAATAACTGATAACGAAACACTAATTTCTGATTGTAAACTAGTTTTTTGAGACTGATTGATCGTACTATTATATTTGCATTATTCTATTTTCAATTGTGACTCGAAAGCTAAAAGCCTTTAACGGGTCCAAACTTAATTATTTACTTCACATTTTATATAAAATAAGTCTTACCTATACTAATCTTGATGCTTTACTGATTCTTTCTTGAATTTATCACCTTAATAGTCTGATATTTCTTTATTAAATTTATATTGATGAAGAGCTTGTCGGCGCTACAATAATTATTGCAAGGATTGTTCCTATCTTTCAGAAGGTGTTAATTAAATTAATTAGTACTCATTAATACTGTCATTTGATTATACAGCTAATTATATACTTTCTTATTCACTCATTCGACTTCCACTATTTGAAAGGTTTTCTTTTTTTAATTGTTTTAACTTATCCAATATTTATATATTATTGGATTCTATCATTTGTGGAGTGTTACTAAAAATATTTTTAGTTTTAAACTTGAAATATCTAGATAATTCCTAATTTGTGATTATTTTCACAGAAATAATTTTTATTTTAAACTGACCACCTTTAATGACAACTTAATAACTCTTCGACCTAATAAAACACCGATTTTAGGTTTTAAACAAGGAGCTCGACTCGGACAGCAAGTGTTTGTTATGTGAAAATCGAATGACCGAACACGATATCAGGTGCAACCGAAATACCGGAATCCGAACTGTTCGTCACGACTACGTTATGAAGAAAGTTCTAGCCAAGATAGACCATCATCGTCCCAGAAATTAGTGTTTCGTTATCAGTTATAGCTAACTCAGGTTAATCGTGTAAAATTTAAAGTACGGACAGATATCGTAATTACTTATTTTGAATATTATATTTAGATAAGGATAATAATAATTAAAATAAGGAATTTTACAAAATACTAATTTAATATTTTCTAGCAACCAAATATGAATACCTCACACAGCTCCCGCTTTTTTCCGCACGAGTGCCCATTTATCTCCTTCGAATTCTGCGCGTGCGATCATGAGTTTGATCGCTTCTTTTATTCCGGCTGTGATTTCGTTTTGGCATATTTGCACAATTTCCTCTTGAATGTTTATATCTGCTCCGAGCAGTTTAAGCTGATTGATAATGTTTATTACTTTCTCTTTAATCTCATTTTTAACGTACATGTTTTTAATAATCGCCTTGAACACGTTCACTAGCTCCAGTACAGCCGCGTAGTATATTCTGCTGTGTAATATGCAGCTGTGAATGAGCTCCAGACAGCCCTTTGAAACGCCCTTTGGGTTTGTTTTGATGGCCAAAATCGCCCTCATGAACACGTTTTGGAGCTTTTCGTAGCAAGTTGGGCCGGACCTGTTCAGGCTTGTTCCGAGCCTAAAGAGTTAATTGATAATAAGTTCGTTTTTGAACTCTGAAAAAATTTCAAAGAAATTATTTGGGGTATCTTTTATTATCTTCAGCTCATAAAGAGGAGAAGTTTGCGCTACTATAGAGAGGGTGTGGAGGGCGTAGTGGACAGCGCAGGTTTTCTGATTCAAAAACTGCTTGGACACGATGTAGTTGAAGAAGGAGGAAGATAGGCCGCCAAACTGAACAAACTGGTGCGCGAAAACTTATGATAAAGGTGACTCAACAGATAGTAAAAAGGACAACACTGAGAATGACAACGCAATGGACACAGACTTGGACAAATACTGAATCAAACAGAGAATGTTACGCACTGACCCATACTCAACACAGGCAGCTATGAACAACGTTAGATTCTGCGTTTAATTGCCTATCTTGCTAATCAACTGCAAAATTTGCACTATAACCTGCTCACACAATTCCTAACCGTAACGGAGGAAATTCTGCTCCAAAAAACTCTGCTCAAGCACCTAATTCAACAGAGAAAGCACCTCTTGTAAAATAAGAGAGTCCAAGCGTTCCTCTAGCAGTAATTTTAACAGCAATTGCGTGTAACTCGCAACTCCTTTGTACGTTAGTAAATTTCTATGGTGTGGCAGCTGAGTTTATTTTACTTCTTGTACGTATTCTACTCCGTTAAGAGCTTGTAAGCACGATACGCACCCTTCGCAGGCGCATTCTAGCATCATGAGGTCGTTGTGCCTGGCTTTGAAGCAGCTTTGTTTTTATCTTGATTTTTTGTTTTCAAACTGCAATAGTGCAATTGAAGTGAGTTTGTTGAGCATGGTGACTGATGTGTTGTGGCAGTTCATCAGCTGTAAGATATTATCTAGGTATCCATTTTATTATCCTGCATCATGTAGTTGGGTTATTTTTGGCGCTTCTGTTACATAGCTATCCAGTTGCGTTTGTATTGCATCTTAGCAATCGACTTGAGGTAAGCATAGTGCGTAATCAACCATTAAGCTGAAGTACTTATTCTACCCGTTTTCCCTATTGGTCATAATTATTGTTCCCGTTTGTGTTTAGAATTGAGCGTCGTCAACCCAATTCGAGTTCCATCTGTACGAGTATTTAAATGGTGTTAATTACAATTACAGTTTAAGGAGGAGTTGATTCTGAAGGTAATTCGGCTTCAAAGACATTTTTTATTCGTCAACTGTTAGTTCTTGGAGGCCTTGTTTTAAGAATAATGTGATTAGAACAAGTTACGCTTCAGTTTCCTCGAATGGGATTACAAAACATAAACATTAAATCATTAGAATGGAAACGAAAGACAATTTCTCGTTCCCAAACTATATTTGCAAAGATTTGAACATGTTCAGGATTTGAGTGTTATTCTTACATAGAATGTAAATTAGCTTCAAAATGTATGTTCGGTTCTGCTCAGAGGTTGTTTGCACCTAATCAAGCTACTACTTCTATTTCATGTTGTTTATAGACTAAAAACACTTCTGCAAGAGTTTGCTGTCAAGTAGAACCACCTTCTGCGCGAATCGGCTCATGTTGCCAATTACACCAAATATATACTAACTTGAAAAGGTCTAAATAGTTTACGCGTTCAATGCATTGTAACGGTATATCATCTCAGGCACCCTAAACTAGCCGCACTCAGTTGAAAGCACCAAATCAGCATGCGGAATGACCAAATAGTTACGCGCGCAGTTACGAGCCTTGTTTATCAACTACAAACTGTTGGATAAACACTCCTAGCTTATTTTTTCAGAATATATCACTATTTAATTCTAATGCACTTTACCATTCTAATTCGCACTGAATTACTTGTTGTAGAAATACTTTGACATAATGCTCAAAGATAAAGTTGAATAAAACTAATCCTACGAATCAAATTTAACAAAAGCCGTTGTAGACACAACCGCAGTATAATACTTTTTAATATTACTAACATATTATCCAACTAGACTCTGTTAGTCCCTACACGAATCAATAAATTATTAATATGATGTAAGTTGCATCGTCTTAATTAATGCTTATAATTCATGAATAGAATCGTTATTGCCACTAAATAAATTATTTGGTTTTTGAATAGCTAACAATTCACAGTTAGCGAGATTATTAGATGAAGAAAATTCTACATTTTGCAAAGTTTCAATGAATTATAAAAATGTTTAGCGTATTTGTCGTATCAATGGATTTTTATCAACCATTTCTTAATTAAAATCTTTAAACATAACTTACTATTAGTCATAAATGTACTGAGGAATATTCGTTGAGTTTTCTCTCCTTCGAGAATAAATTGTTGATATCATTTCTTCTAACATAATTTAAAATCCCTCTTCAACCTATTAATTCAAATTAAAATCAGTTTATATTTGTAATAGTCTTCTAATACTAGCAAATACAATATTGCCTATGGATTCTATATTATCAGAAAGTACTTTTTGTATATTTCTATTGAATGGAAGTTTTTCTGATTGGGTATACAAATATTTTGATGATATATTAAAATTACACCATTGTGGTTAATTTACTGTCATCTAATTTATACTACCTAACTAACATAGTATTGATAGAGTTAACATAAGTATATTGATTTAGTTAAGTTTATCTTATGTTTGTGTTTCTATTACTTTTGCTTATTACTTTATTATTTCTATCAGAAGTTGAATTAAGTCTTAAATTTCTGATTCGGCAGATTTTTAAATAAATTTAATTAAAATATGAAGTCTCTAATCTGTGTGATAATAATGTGCATCAAACGGAAATTCTAAATCGTTTCCAAAAGTTTCTGGAAGTTCTCCCTACACTGCACAACCTACGTGTAAAGCTAATAATCTAAGCAATAAAATCAATACTTAGCGATCATTTTATTCATTTTTGCTTAATTTTACTAGTTCTGAAATAATTAATTTATCTAAATCGAATCTTTAACATATTAGTACAGTAAAATCAATCATTTATTACAAGTCTTGTGTATCGTTAATTATCTAATGTTCTTTTTAAATTTTTTCGTCTTTGATAAATTCAAAAAGACTGTTAAATGCACTAGTATCACCCTTTAAAAGTTAAATAAGTATATTGCACTGAATGGTTTTAATATTCAATGTGGACCAGTAATTATAATCTTCGGTGGCATAACTATTTTCTAATTAAGTACTATGTGAGTCAGTTCCCACATACTAAGTATTAATTATTTTCATCCATTCTTTTTTGGTTTATTATGAAAGTAGTTTCATCATTTAAAATTTTTATGAATCTGGATTCAAAAATGGGTGTTCTAATAACTTTTAACTTGTCCATCTTTTGTCTGTGTTTCTTTAAAGACACATTTCAACGAAGTCCAAGAATATTGGATTTTCTTAAAATACTTTATATTTGTGATAGGGTACTTACAACGTATCTTACTGTAACATTCTTAATAACTAAATATAATCAGATGCTATAAAAGGAGGTTTTTATGTTGCTAATTCAAATAGCATAACCCCATAACTCCAAATATCAGATTGTACATTGTAACTTATTCCTTTTGCAATTTCTGGTGCCAAATATATAGGTGAGCCTTTTATTGAATTTAAAGCGGTTGATTGAGCTGATAATTGATGTGCGAATCCGAAATCACACAGTTTACAGGCACCATTATCGCATACTAAAACATTTTATGGTTTAATATCTCTATGTGCAATTCTATTCGTGTGCAGAAAATTAAGCACTTAGATAATTTAATATGCAATCTTTTATATTTCGTTGACTGGTAATGGGCCATCTTACAGAATATCAAATAGATCTGTTTCTGCTAATTCTGAAGAGATAAATATATTTCCATCTTCTTCAAATGACTCGAAAAATTATATGATGTTTTAGTGCTTAATTTATTACAAAAGTTGAATCTCTTTGCGTAATTACTCTATATCATTTTTTGATTTTCCATAAGTCGAAATAACTTTTAGTGCTACAAATTATCCACTGTATTTTAATCGACATTTAAAAACAGTACCATACGATCCTCTTCCTATTTGCTGCAGTTATTCATAACGATGCATGATTTTCATGGAGTGTAAAATTTATTGAATTAATATATAATGCATTACTAATAAATTTGCACTCCACATATTAGATGGAAAGTGAATAAGTAATTTAATCGTCTATAACCTAAACTTAATATAAACTTATTAAAAATATCGGATCTGGTACGTATGCCCAGTGTTGGTCAGCCTTAAATATTGAAACTAACATCTAAGTGTGTTTGAAATTTGTGGATTACTATTTAATGGATGAAAATTAGTAAGAATCTGCTCGTCGCGAGGCATAGTTACATGTAACATTACTAAATGATTGTATAATTCGATTTTTAGAAACATTTTTTCACTCAACTGATACAGTGGTGGGCCCTCGAAATGCTTTTTTGAATTAGGAAGAAGAATGAAGTTTATTATTTGAATCTTACTTATATCACTGCCCGGCTCAATAATGAGTGTGTTCTCCCTCCTCATCAATACACTCATTAACTCTATTTACTATTGATTTGTAAAGTGCTTCAATCACATCAAGGCCTGGTTGAGCCTTGGATAGCTGTGCTACAATAATTAACGTATATAACTCTGTATATACTTCAATAATAAGTTTCAACTTTACCTAACGTTGTATAATTTAACAATCAAAAAAATTGATTTCTCATTATGAAATGGAAGTGGAAGATCATAAGCAAAATAACTGTTGTTTTAGAGTAGCATCAATATATTATTTAATGCTGGGCCCGACTAACCCACTTGATTCCATTCTTCAAGAAACAAAAATGCATTCATTATTTGAATATTGAGAATGAAAGCGACTGTAACTACCTGAATTATAATTCTAATTAAGCGAAGTACCAATACTTCATCTTGAGCTCCCGGTTGAGATTGAAAGAAAAAGTCCTCCATTGTTTTCGTGATTAAGAAATACCTAAAATCGTTCAGATTGACCCAGTTGAAGATGAACACCGAGGTCCTCTGCAGGTCCAGTGCTTGCGCTACTAGTTATAAATTACATATTGCGTCCGTATACCAATCATTGGATCCTCTTATTCTTTTCTCCAATCAGGCTTAACTACCATATATTTTCGAGATAAAATCTTTCATAAATTAGTTTTGTTGACTAAAACGTAGAAATTACACAGGGACATCTTAAACAAGTGATATAACTAGTTCAGATTGGTACAATATTTTATGAATTCATCCGTTGGACCCAGAAATGAAGAGAATACAAACGCTTCAGAACTGCCTAAGTTTGTTAAGTGAATTAGTTGACCTTCCCTAAACATCTTCTACCGCGTTTATTTTTGTAATTGCCGTCCTTTTATTGCATGTGGTAATTTCTATTTTTCCTTTTTGGAATATTAAATACCGACTTTGAATAGTCGATTATGGTCTAATACGATCGAAATCATATTTTTGGCCCTCTTGTGTTAATGAGTAGTTCATGAATAATCTCCAACTTGAGATTATTTATTGGAATTTGTCATCCGCATTAGAAGTGGCAAAATATTTTAATATATAATTACTCACATAGTAAACAAGAAAAAGCAATTCCACCTCCCATAACTGATAGTGGCTAAATTATGTTGGTAATTGTAATGGAATTGGGTGAATGTTCTCTTGACTCTTTCTTGGCGGAGCATAGTAGCTATTTTTCACCACAGTAATTGCTGTAATTCGTGCAGGATATCGTTTAAGCTTTGCGTTATCTTCATGCACGAGAAATTATTCACCGGGATTTGTCAACTAAGAATTTGTTGGTATTTTCGCAAAGCAATCAGTTACGTTTAAAGATCTGCGATTTTGGTGTGTCAACTGCTCTTCCAAAGTCTCATTTAGCGAATACACAAATTGGAACTCCACACACAATGTCCCCTGAGATATTCGATGCACAGGGTTACGATGAGAGGGCTGATATTTGGGCTGCTGGGTGTGTATGTTTCGAGCTTTTCACGCGGGTTGCTTTGTTCAAGGGTTTGAATTACTTAGCGTTGATAAAGGAGCTAGAGAAGTTTACTGAGCCCTAATTCCCCACATCCACTGAGAAGGTGTACTCTGTAATGTTCTGTGCGTTCGTAATGGAGCTAATCTGCCTCATGCTCAAAGTGGACCCCAAGCAGAGGCCCAGCGCGAAGCAAATCGAGCTCCTGATTAAGAAGAAGAAAGAAGCAGAAACAGCCGATTTCTGGGACTGGCACGAACTAAACCATTAAGAGGAGCCCGAAATTGACGTCGAAGAAGTCAAAGAGGTTTGGATTGACCACGACGGCGAAAACTTCACCGTTAACAGCGTTCCCCCGAGTCAGCCGTTCCAAAAACCCCCTCAGAAAGAGAAACTGGAGATCAAAATCCCGGACGTAAAACAAAAAGAACCGGTGGAAACGCCCACAAAACAACAGAAGAAGGGGCTCTCAATATCCGAAATGAGGAAATAATACAAAGGAAAAACGAGCAAGAGCTTCGAAGTGGAAATATTCACCGGACTAAGCCCAGAGGTTGAGGAATAGATGAACTAACGCAAAAAGTGAAAGTACTAATATTATATAAAAGCAAGCTTTTATATCATATCCAGTCGCTTTTGTACCAAGTGTATATATTTCCACGTTTTTAAATATGCATATGACTCCGTTTTGACACGAACATCCTCCGTAACCCAGTAGAATCCAGTCCCGTATCCATCTTCGTATCGCACTTACCTTTATGTAGTGTTAACATAGAGGTGATACCCGTTTACTACTTAACAGCACTGCTCTGTTTAGCAAGAGCATATGTTACTCGCGCACTCACAAGAATTCAGAGTTGAGCTCCAAATCAAAGCCATAACTAGGATCCGCATGCGTTATTATAACACGATTTTTTTGTCAAAGATGTGGACGAGTCATTAAATAGAAATTCGCCAATGTCTGAACAATTCTTCACGCAGGTTTAAATCCGCGCTCAAAAAATACGAGCAAGTGCACTTGCCATTTTACAAAAATATTTACAATGAAAATAAAGATTCATATCACTGTTAATCTGTACTTGTATGTTGACTGAATATGATTTCAATCTTCTTGTTCATCACCTGGATCTGCTCGTTTATTTTTAACTTGATAGATTCTTTCTGGCGAGTTAATGACTCTCGGAACTTTGAAACTCTTTTCTCAACTTAGCTGAGCTTTGTTATTTGCTTGCGGGAACAGTGAACTGAAAGTATTTTGTTGTAGAACTTAAACTCGTCTGTAGTCGGAACTTCTTGAACTGAAAAGTCATATTCTGAAAAATTTTTGTGATGCTTTAGTGTATTTACATTAGTTATTTCGTTATAGCTAAAATCCAAGGTACATTAACTGAAAGAGGTCTTCAAATTCCTTCTGACGAACAAAAAGGAAAACGGAGAGCCGCCGTTCCCGCCCGAAATTCAGAAAATATTCGATGAACTGGAAAACACGGGCGATTTGAGGGAATTAAAAAGCGCTAAAAATCTATTGGAACTCATTTGAAGTCGTTTTAAACGTTTAAAAGGAATAGTTTTTGCTCATAAAGTGAAAATAAATTATTAAAAAAGTGACATGAATTATATGATAAAGATAATTACAGTACTGGGACAAAAGGATTATAAACATTTTATAAAGATTGAAATTCGTAATTTCATTTTATATTATAAATACTCCATATGCCCACGTACTATAATTATCTATATAATTCATTTTCCACTTCTAAACTTTGAATTATGGAACTGTTTTCCATTATACATGTATATCAATAAATAGGTTAATTTTCAATTTCCAAGTTTATAAATACCTAGAAGCATTATATCTCGAGTTAAGTCAGATTTCATCCAATTAAATCGATAAAACTGAAGATTTGCGATTATCAACTCTGAAGTGTGAATAGCTCACCTGCATTCAACAGAAATCCTAAAGTTAAAACATGATTCAAGAGCATATTTGGTGTCAAAGTTGAGCTCTTATATTTCAAAACTTATAAAAATGAAAGGAAGTGAATTTTTACTCAACATATGAATCCTCTACCTTGGCGCGAGGTCTCAACTATATTGAGTATTATCATTAAGTGCACCAATATAGAGCGAATTTCACCAAAGAAAAAATCCAAAGTTATCTAGGTCTTCGTTTTTGTACTTGACCTAATGAAAGGAACCAGAGAAGAACTGAATATCTGGTCCAAAGCTTAAATTAAGAAGTACTAGTTAAAAGTAATATAATGGTAGAAAATAAAGCATACCACTGTAAATTAAGAACTCAACCAAGGCGGGAGTTACAAAATGGAAAATAGTTAATTGATTTGGATAATTCCCTCTGTTGAATCAGGTCTTACTGCTGAATTCAATTATAATATGACTCTATATAACATTGTTGAAACAAGGCCTAGATTGACTACAAATTGTAATATATTCCACACCAGGTATTTGAATATTTTGTTGATTCAAGTTAAAACATCATTCACGTACCAGACTCAATAATGACGGCTATGACTTCCCACTGTGTCCAGAATATAATGATTGAAAATGATCTTCACACATGAATTCTCTAGAATAGCTCAAGACCAATTGAGATCTAGTAGGTTCATGTTTGGATCCATCTGGTGAAAACAGATTGCTTATAGCACTAGCTAACATTTTTGAATGTTTTGACTTATGTTATATTATATTCACTAACTCAGAGCACTATATAATACTCATTGAAGTGGCACTTGTAAACGACTGAAAATGGATATGTGAAATAAAATATATTACAAGTACAATATAAGTAATAATATATTATAAAATAAGTCTCACAACTTTTCTCTAAATATATTTTATAATTCTTTTGTCCCAATACTGTATGTTAATATATCCCACTCACTTAACTTTCGTTTATTCTAGTTCGGTCTTCTGTACAGGAACTGTAAGTTCACGCGAATGATCATTAGTTTTAGATATACCTATGTACGTTAGGCGCACCTCCGCAGCCAAGGCAACCAACGACTCGGGTACAAGCATCCAGGGGCGTAACGCGGCTGCTTCATGCAAGCCGATCTATACGGGAATCGACCTGCGTCGTACCATCTGTGTTTCTAAGGAAGCAATGGAGCGGTTGCCGCTTTCCAATCCTGAAGGCTCGTTGATGGCATGTCATTAGCCACCGATCCTTGACGGCTCAGCACTTTGAATCGGGGGATTTTACCTTCCGCAACCGATTTGGCCGAGCCGCATCTCAGGAAGTGGGATGCGGCGAGGAACGAGAAGCGCGATCAAATGAACCCATCATCGATCACACTAAACAAAACTGGTATTCCAGTAATGCCTCTTCAGCTCTAACGTTGACCGTCGAGCTTTATCGTAAACATAATTGGATATTAGTAAGATAGTGTATACTAGAATGATTACAAATCTCATTTTAAATATGATTTGTGTAAATACAATAAATTGTATTGACGTGATAACGAGAATGTTTACATATCCTGTTATTAAAATTCACTTCACAAATGGGAGTGTCGTAATGCTAAGCTTTAGAAACTGCTAGTGAAGAAAATTCAATACAGATAATTAATCTTAAAGTAACTAATTTATCCTTATCAGACGAATATAGTGAACAGTTAACACGATTGGAAACATATTTAAATAAGTACAATAGAAACACATTTAGTTCAGTTTAAGAAACAACTGGATTAAACCAACAATCTTTGGAATTTGATTAATGAAATTTTTATAACTTATAATTGTCGCTCTTAAATTATTCATAAACCTCATTATTTATCTTAATAACTTGAGCATGTTACATAACTCAACAGCAACAATCCAACAATACATCTAAACACAATAAATATATTTCATATTTACATAAATAAAATGACTCACTTAACTGTAACCTTATCATCAGTACTAAGGCTCAATTTAATCATTCCATCTTCATCTCGTAAATCATGATAATCCTCTAATCCACACTTAGTTACACATAACGTTACCTCAAACTAATCTCAATATCATACCTCATCTTCTAGGATTGTCACTCTAAATAGCCTCCTCAGACAACCTAAGTTAGTTCGGCACTTGAACTAACATTATTGACCTCGGAAGTTATCTTTGCAACTATCTTTGGGATAGCTGGTTTAAAAACAGACATATATAATTTGCTACTCTGGTTATTCTTTTAATTGTTTTTTAGCTTCAAATGTTTGTCAATGCTCTAAATAAATAGATTTTGATACCTCGATTTAGATACATGTTTCATTTGAGCGTTTGAATGAATTATAATTGAATTATACCAAATCAAATCAATGTATAAAGTTTAATGTGTGTATGAATCTTGGGACTAGCGTATCAGCGGCAATGCGTAGTGCTTCTAAGTTTAGAGCGGGGAACAATGTCATAACTCTTTAATCAGTTTCTTCCTGTTCAGGCTCATTTACTCTTGAAAGTGAAACCTCTGCAATATTTACATAAATATATATCATTTATATTTCTGAATTTATAATTCAAAAAATAATTATCCACTTCAAACAAACTGATATCTAAACAACTTGAAAATTCCAATTCGTTTACCTGCAATTCTCCGGCGGAAACTGTTAAAATCGCTGACAAAACCCCAATTTTCAACCGGTACGCGTTCGAGGTTGCGAAAAAGCTTCCAACAAACACCACACCAAAGCGGAAGCTATTCTCTCAGCCCGCCTCCGCTCCCCCTCTCCCGAACACGAACATTCTCGTATTTTCAGCCTTCAAGCGCTCAATTTTCATCAAGGAGTCCTTCACCGTTTCTCAGCCCGAAAAGTAACAACTACAAACAAATTTGAAGCGCATTTTCAACAATCAACAGGTGCGTCCAATATCCTCCCGCATAACTTAGATAACAACCTCCCGTTTACTTTAGGCTGCTCAAACGGTTCAGAGCATCAAAAACGAGAAAGAGGCCGAGATAAACGCGAAAGTTGAGAACTGGGCCTTGCAAGTGAACTACAACCGCATTTCTCAGGCCCTCTCAAGCGCTTTGATGACTCAAACGGATCAAATATTCTGTTCCCGCTTGATTAAAGAAATAGTTAATAGCATTTAAGAGACAACTCAGATTATTTATATTTACAAAGACAGAGTGCGCTTTAACCCGGAAATAGCTGACTTTAGAATGTTCTCCTTCAAAATAAACATGAAATATTTATGTTTAGGGCAGCTGTGCCAGATAATACAGCTGTTCCACGAAGCCATGGTATAGGGGACGCACACAGTGATCATATGCGACTAAGTCACCAGTTTGAATTTAGTAGTTGGCGCGATTTACTACTACATCGCGACAGTGACCAACCAAATCTTCAACGAGAACAAAATACTATACGTGCTCAAGCTCAGACTCAACTTCGTGCCGAATAAGTCCCAAATGGCGTACCTGGAGCAAATCAAACGTGTTGACTACTCGCTCACAGACGTCCTATAGAATTCCAAATCAAACAGAAGCCCCTCAAATTCTCAAAAGTATCCATAATCGCCAATAAATACGACACGTACAAGCTGACGGTACATACCTGCACCGGCTTCTTCACCTTCCACGGATTCAAACAGGACTATACGATTCTGAGAGACAACTTGATACGAGAGATGTACATGAAAGAATTCAACTCCTTTTTGCACCAAACAGTACACTAATCAGATATTAACTAAGTCAAAATCCTCAAGACTTAAGTGAACCCACACAACTTGAATGGAGAATATTCTTACGCCGAAGTTAAAGAAGACATTACAGTCATAGAATACAAAATAACGCCTGGATAGGAGAAACAATGCCATATTAATATTGACGGTGAAGTATATTTTGAACTTACCTGCGGTTTGAAGAAAATAGATTGCGGATAGTTATGTTTGGGTTATTCAGAGTTAACAGAAATTAAAATCGAACTGGAGAGCGACTCGATAATTGTATTAAAATGACATACAGCAGAAATGAAAACAATTTAGCAAATTTAATATCGAACGTATATTGTTAAGTCATATTACTTCAAAAATTGTGTCAGTTATTGGTGTGATAGTCAGCTCGAAATATTATATGAGTTACATCTGTCATTAATAACAAGAACGATAAATTTATTAGTTATTAAGTACTTTGTGTTAGATCGACTACTGATAATTATTTGCCTACTACTATACTCCTGTTACGATATCTTATTGTATGAATAATACTAAGACAAATTGCGTAAATTATGATTACAACTCTGCGAATCATATATTAAGTGCCACAGTATGAAAAGCTGAAATAGTGAAGGTTTAGGAATTCGGTTTAAAATGATTTGTGTCTTTCAACATTCATAATATGACAATGGAACCATATTTTGAAAAATACGCTTAGAGAATAATTCTCAGCTGTGTATTATGCGGGTGACACTTATAATTATATATTTTAATTTTAATCATTAATATACAAATATTGTGAAATTTCTATTTAAAAATATACAAATATAATTTACATTTTATTTGGTGTTGTTCAGATAATCATAGGCAAAGTTAAAATTTAGGTGTATTTGAAAATTTTATAATTTCTATTTAAACCTAGTATATTAATAATAATAATATAACGCAAAACTTTGCTTATCAACCATGAAATTCAATTGATAGAATTTAAAATACGTTTAATTTTCACATCGACAACTTGTAAATATACAGTTGTTGTATAATTATGAACAAACGCAGAAATACCGTGGTATAAAAATATAGAACGTTTTCAAACATTAAATTATGTGGTGTGTCGCTTTAATGACCATTATACCAATTCCATTTGTGGATTTATAAGAATAATAAGCATTTATATATAAATGTGTATTAGATAACTGGATCGTGTATCAAAATACTGATAGATTAAAAGTATAAGCAAACATTGAAGAAGCAAATTGAAGAGAAAAATTGAATCACTAGATCGATTATTAAAGTAGAGGAAAATATTCTGTCATCTAACGATGGTATTTTATAGCGTGTGTGTAGAGGCACATGTTATGAGCTAAGATAGCTCTCAGTTACGCGTGTGGAAATGGGGATTTCGGATGCGGAGTGAGGACTAAATGTGTATTAGTCGTGATTTAACAGGAAAATAGTATTATAAACAACTGAGCACTGCACTTTGGAATCTATTGCAATACAGTTCTTGGTTGCAACTCTGTATATATTACACATCAAGAAACAAAGTTGCAATATATTACTAAAATAGTACCTTTTGTATAATGGTTTATCTCATTCAAAATATCTTAGCGCATTGACTGTTGTGTGCGGCCCATACAAGTCTATAGATAAATTCCTAAATAGCTATTATATATTTGTGTACTTCAAATTCAATTACAAAAGTAAATACTGCCATGTGTAACTATTAAGGTTTTATTTCATCGTTTGTGGTTAATAGACATGTTGTGAAACACATATCATAAGAATTATGTAATGTGACATTTTCCTAGCGTTATTTTGATAAATAATAGTAGCACTAGTTTATAAGAGAAATACAATAGTTTTCAATTTATGATGTGATAACAATTACAACAAGGTTATTCGTCAGCAAAAGCACTGTATATCATTATATTACTTTAGAACTTATTTAGTAATTCAATAATGAATAGTCCAACTTTCTAATGTAAAGAGAGAAGAGAAGCAGCCGAATAATATAACGGATTAATTCAGCTAAAGAATACGTTAAATGAACATATTCTGTTTATTTAAAATATATTCTAGAATAATAAATGTAGGAATAATCTAGTTTCAAACTCATATCACTTTATCTAATTAGATTCACATCATACTAGATGGATCAACGTACATTAAGAACGTGGAAACGTACAGATCTAGCATTTATAAACTACTATGACAGTTCATAATAATCGTAACATAATGTTTTTGTTTTCTTCTATAATGGTAATGCAGAGAATATTATTAACCAGCTAATCAACATCTTGTAACAACAATATATTATTGGACAATAAACAATATGAGTTTTGCCAACGAAATAAATTTGTTAGTAATTCTTTAATTAAAAACAATATTTCTCTTACACTTTAACAGTCTGATAAACAGTACAATATATTTTTAAATACATAATCCGTGAATTAATTAGATGTATAAACGGCAATAAGTAATAATTATTATTTCGCGGTGTTTGGATTAGTATAAAATGTTTAATAGATATAAGATTCTTTAATCAATGTGACATTATTATTTCAAAGTGTAAGCAGTGCATTGATATGTATGAATTGTGATATTGTCATAATAAATTCCAAATTAATATTTATTGCTTCAGGTTCTATTTTATCCGGAGTAATACTTTAAGCACGAGCATTAGTATTTTTGTTGTAGACATCTGTGTAATCGCGCTTTGAAAGTTAACATTCATCGAGTATCGTAAGTAATATCTCTAAACTCGAACTAAACTATTCGCTATCAAACACTAATATCTTACTATTTGATTAAACAGGTTTAGCATCATATATAAGTTCATTTACATTTGTATATGTAAAATTGAATGTCTTAAATGTTTCAGTTTGTTCTAGTTATAATATAGTGTCAGAAAATGTGCTATACATAGACAAAACATAACCCGTTAGTGAAAACTGCGATTATATTTGCGACTAAGGTTATTACGCCTACGGTATTTGTATGCAGAATGTACTATTTGCTCAGTTGCATGTCAATTTCACGTATTTATGTTTAGACCCCTTTGAATTTAACGGTGAATATTGCAGTTGCAAGTATGGATACTTAATTAACTAATCATCTTGTGTTGACATAGTAAAAAGACTTGATTATGTGCAATATAATTTGGAGGAGATGTTGCTTTCCAATATTTCAAAAGTTGATACCAGAGTGAATACAATCACGGCACAGCTAGATGCAAATATCGCAAATAATGTTTCGTACGTACTTTAGCAGCTAATGAATAATTCAACCGCACTTGAATGTAATATTATAAACAACTAGACGTTAGCGGCATAAAATCTAATTTCAAACTTTTCCGTTTTGGACAAAAGAGTTCTAAACAATATCACTCTTGTTAATAACCAAATCAGTAACTAAGCGTCACAAATTTCATCTTTGCAAACCTCTTTAAGCTAAACTTAAATTGATTAAAACTCCATTGGAATTAAACTGACCAATATACAAACAGTATTATAAACAATGAAATACGTGTACATAGATAGTAATAGAAACGCCTGCGATTAATATGGATGTTATAAAGTTTGAAGATCTATCATAAGCTATTTGCGCATATCATAATTAATGAAAGCTGATTATCTTTATAATATTACATTATTTATCTTTATTCATCATAATATAATCTGTTTACAAAATATTGAAACTGTATGTGATTTAAAAAGCAAGAAATAGTTTTAATATGTTAATAATTACAACTATATATTTTTTACGACGCAGGCGGATTCCCATATAGATCGGCTTGCATGAAGCAGCCGCTTACGCCCCTGGATGCTTGTACCCGAGTCGTTGGTTGCCTTGGCTGCGGAGGTGCGCCTAACGCACACAAGTGTATCTAAAACTAATGATCATTCGCGTGAACTTACAGTTCCTGTACAGAAGACCGAACCAGTATAAACGAAAGTTAAGTGAGTGGGGTATATATTTTTAATAGATCAGTGACTACTTATAGTTAAATATTTTGAAACAATATAAAACAATTATTATATTAAAAGATTATCTGCAGTATGTTATGTATGTTCTATATATTCCACTTGATAAGTTATGATTTATCAGTAAAATCTAAACTTTGTAGTTTTCTTTACATTAACAATATCAACAAAAAGAGTGATATATCATTCAATGAGACAACAAGATTACGAAAAGTGTATAGCAGACAATATAAATACTTTTCGTATTTTGTTTCATATTTAACTATAATGTAAAACCTTCAGTTACGAAGCCTCGTAAGGACTCATTCAAATCCTTACTGATTATGTTCCTCAATTCACATATTATTTTATTTCTAAACTTTATGCTTCAACATCTAATATATTTTGTCAAAGTATCCGCTAATTTTATTTGTGCTCAAAATTAAGTCGTAATATATTAGATTTTGATTTAATATTATAAATTAAACACGATGATTAAATACGATGGCTCCGTTAGCTGTTGGTTTGCATTTTCTTGTGTTAACATGCATTCCATATTTAGTTCGGTAAATATTATTTACCGAAGAGTTTATCAAGAAATTCGAGGGCCATTTTTTGTGTGTCAAGTGGTTTAAGTTCGACAATCGTGTCATCTGCGAAATTGACACATGCAAATTGTTATTTAAGCTCCAGAATCACAGGATTCATACAATATGAAAAAATTAAAGTCGAGCAGATCAATTCTTGCGAGATACTATGAGAATGTGTTTCAATGCTGTTTTACGCTTATATCATGCCTATAATGAGCAATTAAATTTGTCGTGGGACTCTTTGTAGTTCCATATCGTTGATGATGGCATCCGTTGTGAGGTTATTATACGCTGAGGCCAGGTTGACGGAGAGGAATATTTTGCAACTGAGAATCGCGTTATGACATGCATGGTGTGGACTTCATCACAAAAGTTGTGGGTGAGCATATCTTTCCTTTTAAGCATTATCTTCTGAAGGGCATTACACTAATCATCGGCACTATAGAATTCCAAATCAAACAGAAGCCCCTCAAATTCTCAAAAGTATCCATAATCGCCAATAAATACGACACGTACAAGCTGACGGTACATACCTGCACCGGCTTCTTCACCTTCCACGGATTCAAACAGGACTATACGATTCTGAGAGACAACTTGATACGAGAGATGTACATGAAAGAATTCAACTCCTTTTTGCACCAAACAGTACACTAATCAGATATTAACTAAGTCAAAATCCTCAAGACTTAAGTGAACCCACACAACTTGAATGGAGAATATTCTTACGCCGAAGTTAAAGAAGACATTACAGTCATAGAATACAAAATAACGCCTGGATAGGAGAAACAATGCCATATTAATATTGACGGTGAAGTATATTTTGAACTTACCTGCGGTTTGAAGAAAATAGATTGCGGATAGTTATGTTTGGGTTATTCAGAGTTAACAGAAATTAAAATCGAACTGGAGAGCGACTCAGATAATTGTATTAAAATGACATGTAGAAATGAAAACAATTTAGCAAATTTAATATCGAACGTATATTGTCGTCATGTGCTTTGAAATTGTGTCAGTTATTGGTGTGATAGTCAGCTCGAAATATTATATGAGTTACATCTGTCGTAATAACAAGAACGATAAATTTATTAGTTATTAAGTACTTTGTGTTAGATCGACTACTGATAATTGTTGCCTGCTACTATACTCCTGTTACGATATCTGTGTATATGAATAATACAAAGACAAATTGCGTAAATTATGATTACAACTCTGCGAATCATATATTAAGTGCCACAGTATGAAAAGCTGAAATAGTGAAGGTTTAGGAATTCGGTTTAAAATGATTTGTGTCTTTCAACATTCATAATATGACAATGGAACCATATTTTGAAAAATACGCTTAGAGAATAATTCTCAGCTGTGTATTATGCGGGTGACACTTATAATTATATATTTTAATTTTAATCATTAATATACAAATATTGTGAAATTTCTATTTAAAAATATACAAATATAATTTACATTTTATTTGGTGTTGTTCAGATAATCATAGGCAAAGTTAAAATTTAGGTGTATTTGAAAATTTTATAATTTCTATTTAAACCTAGTATATTAATAATAATAATAATAATATAACGCAAAACTTTGCTTATCAACCATGAAATTCAATTAATAGAATTTAAAATACGTTTAATTTTCACATCGACAACTTGTAAATATACAGTTGTTGTATAATTATGAACAAACGCAGAAATACCGTGGTATAAAAATATAGAACGTTTTCAAACATTAAATTATGTGGTGTGACGCTTTAATGACCATTATACCAATTCCATTTGTGGATTTATAAGAATAATAAGCATTTATATATAAATGTGTATTAGATAACTGGATCGTGTATCAAAATACTGATAGATTAAAAGTATAAGCAAACATTGAAGAAGCAAATTGAAGAGAAAAATTGAATCACTAGATCGATTATTAAGTAGAGGAAAATATTCTGTCATCTAACGATGGTATTTTATAGCGTGTGTGTAGAGGCACATGTTATGAGCTAAGATAGCTCTCCGTTACGCGTGTGGAAATGGGGATTTCGGATGCGGAGTGAGGACTAAATGTGTATTAGTCGTGATTTAACAGGAAAATAGTATTATAAACAACTGAGCACTGCACTTTGGAATCTATTGCAATACAGTTCTTGGTTGCAACTCTGTATATATTACACATCAAGAAACAAAGTTGCAATATATTACTAAAATAATTACCCTTTTGTACATAATGGTTATCTCATTCAAAATATCTTAGCACATTGACTGTTGTGTGCATTACTTAGAATCTATAGATAAATTCTAATAGCTATTATATATTTGTGTACTTCAAATTCAATTACAAAAGTAAATACTGCAATGTGTAACTATTAAGGTTTTATTTCATCGTTTGTGGTTAATAGACATGTTGTGAAACACATATCATAAGAATTATGTAATGTGACATTTTCCTAGCGTTATTTTGATAAATAATAGTAGCACTAGTTTATAAGAGAAATACAATAGTTTTCAATTTATGATGTGATAACAATTACAACAAGGTTATTCGTCAGCAAAAGCACTGTATATCATTATATTACTTTAGAACTTATTTAGTAATTCAATAATGAATAGTCCAACTTTCTAATGTAAAGAGAGTAGAGAAGCAGCCGAATAATATAACGGATTAATTCAGCTAAAGAATACGTTAAATGCACATATTCTGTTTATTTAAAATATATTCTAGAATAATAAATGTAGGAATAATCTAGTTTCAAACTCATATCACTTTATCTAATTAGATTCACATCATACTAGATGGATCAACGTACATTAAGAACGTGGAAACGTACAGATCTAGCATTTATAAACTACTATGACAGTTCATAATAATCGTAACATAATGTTTTTGTTTTCTTCTATAATGGTAATGCAGAGAATATTATTAACCAGCTAATCAACATCTTGTAACAACAATATATTATTGGACAATAAACAATATGAGTTTTGCCAACGAAATAAATTTGTTAGTAATTCTTTAATTAAAAACAATATTTCTCTTACACTTTAACAGTCTGATAAACAGTACAATATATTTTTAAATACATAATCCGTGAATTAATTAGATGTATAAACGGCAATAAGTAATAATTATTATTTCGCGGTGTTTGGATTAGTATAAAATGTTTAATAGATATAAGATTCTTTAATCAATGTGACATTATTATTTCAAAGTGTAAGCAGTGCATTGATATGTATGAATTGTGATATTGTCATAATAAATTCCAAATTAATATTTATTGCTTCAGGTTCTATTTTATCCGGAGTAATACTTTAAGCACGAGCATTAGTATTTTTGTTGTAGACATCTGTGTAATCGCGCTTTGAAAGTTAACATTCATCGAGTATCGTAAGTAATATCTCTAAACTCGAACTAAACTATTCGCTATCAAACACTAATATCTTACTATTTGATTAAACAGGTTTAGCATCATATATAAGTTCATTTACATTTGTATATGTAAAATTGAATGTCTTAAATGTTTCAGTTTGTTCTAGTTATAATATAGTGTCAGAAAATGTGCTATACATAGACAAAACATAACCCGTTAGTGAAAACTGCGATTATATTTGCGACTAAGGTTATTACGCCTACGGTATTTGTATGCAGAATGTACTATTTGCTCAGTTGCATGTCAATTTCACGTATTTATGTTTAGACCCCTTTGAATTTAACGGTGAATATTGCAGTTGCAAGTATGGATACTTAATTAACTAATCATCTTGTGTTGACATAGTAAAAAGACTTGATTATGTGCAATATAATTTGGAGGAGATGTTGCTTTCCAATATTTCAAAAGTTGATACCAGAGTGAATACAATCACGGCACAGCTAGATGCAAATATCGCAAATAATGTTTCGTACGTACTTTAGCAGCTAATGAATAATTCAACCGCACTTGAATGTAATATTATAAACAACTAGACGTTAGCGGCATAAAATCTAATTTCAAACTTTTCCGTTTTGGACAAAAGAGTTCTAAACAATATCACTCTTGTTAATAACCAAATCAGTAACTAAGCGTCACAAATTTCATCTTTGCAAACCTCTTTAAGCTAAGTTTA
>CAXDID010000727.1:0-76759 GCA_963988835.1 Hexamita inflata
CATCTCTGGTAATTTTTCTTTATTAATATACTTTTATCAATAATAAATGTGATGACCAGAGAAAAAGGACCAGATGTAATTTACGGTGTGATGATGATCTTTTATTAATAGTACCTAGTTTTAAAATAGGTGTGTTGTCACTTTTAATAATTTATACTTTTTGTATTGGTAATATTAAGTATCATAATTATAATTTAAACGTTTTCTCTGTCATAAATTACAGTTAAATTACAGTTTGTGAATTTTGAAATCACAATGCTTCTACATGTGTAGTATTCTAGTAAATTGTTGTGTAAAACCACTCCCAATGAAAGATTAAATCAAACAGGTTCCAAAGACATCTAGACTATTTCCGCATGTTAACTATGAAAATTAATTGTGTTTCGCCGGTGGCGGTTTTTCCTATACAGTAGACAGCGATAAAAAGTCAAAGAAAAAGGTCGAATTTAGCATTAAATTACCGAACTAGTAAGATTAATATCTTAAATGTCATATACCATTGGGGAAAATTAGAAATTCTCTCATATATAGCATTTATAATTAACTTTATTTAGTTTAGGACGGTACATATTAGCTAAAATACACATTAAACACTGAAATTGAGCAGCAAAACTGTGGCGGTACTCAAAACATCGTTATTTTGCGTGATTTTTTCCTAGATGCTCGGAATGGGCTTAGAACGTTAAATGAATAGGAATTAATTCCTGCAAGTCAAAATTTGACTTACTTTAACATGTGTGGACAGTTATTTGCTTATAACCAGAACTTATACGAGATTACATTGGATGATTTCTAGTTGCATTAGTATCAGCTAAAAGCAAATTAAACTCAAATTCTTAAAAATGTTAAAATTTTGCAGCTTACTCCTCCGTTTATAATTTTCAAGGACAAAAATTCAACGTAAGCGTACAACGTGTTCACATAGCAAACGCATGAGATGAGCTGTGAGCCGGTTGATATTGTTTCAGCTTTGGGTTTTGTGGCTGATCCTTCAATGTTTAAGATGTTTAAGTACAGTGATGCTTAAATTGGTGAGTTTTACGAGCTGATGCGGTAAAAATATGCGATTTCTCCTGTTTTATTGGAGTTGTTCGACGATTTCAAGGTGTCGAAGCTTGATTTGGATCCGTAGGTGCTCATGGTGCGTCTTGACGTGATGAACAGCAAGTGGACTAATTTCGAGTTGGTTTTGCCGATTATTTAGAGGCATTTATCTATTTTTGTGCAGTTGATTCGTTCTGAGTTGCAGATAATTTATTTCTTGCGTTGCATCATGTAGTCTGAGCAGACGTTGAATTAGTATCTTTTATTATCATTTGAGAACAAGATTGAGCACAAGTTGGTGTTTGATTTGGCCTGTTCGATGGGTTTGACGTCCAATTTGGTCAAGATTGCGCTTTCCTTCCAGAATCCGTTTTGTGCCTAGAAGCTGCTTGAATTTTCTTTATTGGGGTTAGTGCATTTATCAAATCCTTAAATTCTTTCTTTAATTCAAGTTTTGCGCAAGACCAAGGAGCACCCGCTCATATTTTAGAAGCTAGCCCAGCTCACATTGAGTTCGTAGCCTCTTAAATCCTCGTTGAAGCTGAATCACTTAGAGAACGAGCGTTTCCACTACCAGCACCGCTTGAATTAAGAGAGGGACGAGCTAAACTTCCAACAATTTCTTCTTTTACAGAAACCAACTTTAATAGATAATAATTCTGACCAGTTCAAAATGAGGACTAAACTCGGCTTCAGCTCCCTTCAACTTGCCCTTATTACAGAGGACCCCGAACTAATGAGTTTGTTTTTAAATTAAACTGGGCAGAGAACGAACAAAAGTAGAACTTGTTTAATGCTGTTTTGCAAACACTTAAAATAATTCAGGATTAAACCGCTGGTGAATGTAATGAAGGAAATCGCAATTGTTGAAGCCGGAATGATCGATGAGAACAGAATATGCGCTCTACAATATATGCTACAGAACTCACTATACGAGATGCAGGAGCTTAGGGAGTGCGCATTCGTACAGATACTCGTTGAGAAAGAAATAAAACTCGTGCAGTGGACCAGGACCCTGTTCAGCAGCTTCCTCATGCTCAGCGAGCACATCACCAGCAAATTCGTAAATAACATTCAGTTCATCGAAAAAATATCAGTCGTTGACCACATTCTTACCGCACCCACCGAAAGGGACGTAAAACCACTACTACAGCACATAAACAAAGATCAACTGCTACAATTCAGATTCGAACCACAAAACACAAACACCATCTGCTACGCACACAGACTGGAAATCATGCTCGAATTCCTACCAGACGTTTTCATCACCAGAAACCAACACATAAACCAACTCGTAACCACAAATAAAGAATCATTCAGCATTCACGCAGAAACACTCAGCAATATCACACACTCATTACTCGGATTCAACGCACAACAACTTTGCGAAACCATTTTGAAAGAAGGAGATCACAAAGACTACTTCGGAAAAGGACTACTCCTCACTCCAAAGAAAGGAAAAGACATATTCGGACGACCCCTCAACGAAATCGCACGAATGGCCAGAGAATCCAAACAAAACTGGAAGAAATGGCCCACTATTTGGGAGTGATGTGTATAACTATAATTTAACTTCAATAATATCAATAGCATAATCACAATTATAACCTTAACTTAATTAACATATTCAAATATTACTATACTTTACTAAAAATTCACAAATCCCCAAACATATTGTAAAGATCGTCAAAAGACCTATCCAAAGTTTAGTTGATAATTGTAGGAATGGAAATATTTTCAATGTGTTTAGTTCCGTTTACTATACTGATACGCTTCAAAGAAACATTTTTTCTACTGCTCTAGTCCCAACAAACTTCACTGGAAACAGATTGGTCGTAATTGTTATATCTGTCTTCTTTCCTTTCCATTTATTAAATGATTTTACTCAAAGGCTCAAAGTCTTCTTCAACTTCTTTTATATCGTAAATGGGGTTTGGGTGGTTACGTTTTTGCGTTTGTGTTTTAATAAGCTTCTTCTTGGATATTGGAGCATAGTAGGACATTGTGTTCTGAAGTGGAAGAGAATTTAATAGGTTACTGTGACCAGTGAAGATTGACGAATGGAAGCAAAAAGATTTAAAGTAATACAAAATAATTTACTAAATCGGAAGCTGATTTGGAATAGATTTAGACAACAGATATACTGCTAATTGAGTTTCTTTTGCTGTTATGCGAATTTTTACAAAATTGCAAAACAACATTAATCAAATTATTCAGCTTGTTACACATAATGTTTCCGTTATCATATAAATAGTATCATACTCGTTAATAAAAAGTCAGATTTAGACACTTGATTTTGGGAAGAATTATAAAGAATTATAATTGCATTCTTCATTTATTGTTATACATATGTATTCGCGTATTCGCAATAATTTAATAAACAAATTAATGTCAGGTTAAATATCAATATGCACCTATCGTCGTTAAACATATTGTTTACTCTAGACCTCACGATTCGCGATCCTAGCTTATAGCTGAATTTAATTTCCACTTCAAAACGAGAAAGTTGAACAAGAGCAAGAACAGAATGACTCTGATGCAGATGTGCAGCATCGAGGAGCTGGACGAGCCAAGTAACGTATCATACCAGAAAAAGATCAAGTCCGCTCAGCTTTCTGGCATAAACGACTCCGGAAGCTGCGAGGTCCTCTGGGATCAGAGCAGCAAGGACTCGGTGGAGTTGATGAAGATTAAAATAGTAAACAACAGCAAGCAGATAACGAACATCAGCATCAACACGAGTCGGGAAAGTTTCAGCCAAAACATAGTCGAACAGGACGATCTAGACATCTACAGTATTTTCGACAACGTCAGCTTCTAGTGAGAATAGTATTTTCGTTTCAACTACAGGGTATTAGAGCACTAAAAAATAGAATATGAAATTGTAAAATATTAATTGTTTCAATATATATTTCATTCTCTAGAAATGAAGAGAAGTAATCATTTTTATAAAAGGGTGTTATAGGAGTAATGTATCAACTATAAATTATAAACAACTAACTACATCACTTCGCCTGAATTGAAGCTACTCTTTCGTCGAGCCTTTCTTATCTTTCGCGCAGGTAGCGGACTCTGAAGTAGATCTGCGCCTTGGTCTTGGACACCACTATCTTGGCCAGTGTGTCAACGTCGGTGTAGAGCTCCATACCTAGCTTCAAGAGCTGGTCTTCTGCTTGCGTCCACCTTTTCCGGCTGACATCGATCTCCTTGAGCTCGTGGTCCAGTATCTGGTGGATAACAGAGTGGATTTCCTGGACCATGCAGATGTTCTGGATCAGTTGGCGCTTGATACTGTTTGTTCTCATTCTGGAGTGGAATAGTAGTATTTACGTTCTTAATTGGCCCGTGTATAAATTGAAAAATATACTTTCAAACTGGCAGTTTAAACAAATCAAACAGTATTTAACGAATTGGAAAGTTTAAATAGAATAAATATTGCCTGAACACGCTAGGTTTGTATTAGTTCTATCAAAACATTACAGTTACTCGTGCCTTTAATAAATGAACTGATTTTCAATGAACTTTGAAAAATATTTGTTCTGTTTTCTATATTTATTCTATTTAAAGTAATATAAATGAAAGTTTTCACTTTAGGTCTTAGTTAACCTTTTAACATACACTATACGCTTCCGAAGTGAATGTTGATATAATATTACAACAAACGTAATTTCACTTGAACACATCGTCTTTGAATATATCGAAGAAGCTGTTGTTTGATGTGGATTATACACTAGTATTTCTCGTTTCGATAAAGATGCTCTTGTAGTTCTTGCTCCCGTTAACTATTTTGATCTTCGTCATCAGAACGTTCATTTTGCTGCTTTAATCCCAGAACAAGTCACAGGAGTTCGAATCAGCTTAAACTGTAGAGTTTTGCAGCCTCTTTGGGGAGAACAGGATTTGTTCGCCTGCCTCTTTCTACTCGTGAATTGGATCTAAAAGCTGTGCTTTGAACTTTTTGCACTTCTGTTTCTATTTAGTCATATGTAAAGTGGAAAAAGTAGACAGTAGTTTAAGTTGGTGGGTATAGAAAATGAAATGAATGAATTAGGTATTTGTCTAGATACATTTCATATTATGTTTAAATATATTTGCAGAGAGATATGTTCTCTTACCATCAAAAACAGAATATATCATGATATTCTTTCTGCAGACGGAATTACTAAATATTATAATAGAATTAATATTTAGCGATAAGTTCAAATTATTATTCTTATCTGAGTAATCATTACATCCATCCAGTTAATATATTTAAGAGACTAGAATATATCTATTTCAGTGCACCTTGAACCTATAATATATATTCAGTTCCTTCATATTCATGCATTAGAAGTTATTCTTTACAATATTTCTTTAAAACCTGGTACACTTACAAACGTTCACAGCATTCACTTGAACTCTAGGCCGTCGAACAGATCGTAAAGGTCGTCCTAGGACATGTTCAGCGTCCCGTTCGTCGGAATGGAGATGTTCTCTATCACTTTGGACCCGTTCACGAGGCTGATGCGCTTCAGCTGCACTTCGTTCCTGCAGCTCTGGTCCCAGCATATCTCGCAGGACGTGGACTCGACGGAGCTGTTGTTTACTTTCTTAACCAGATTCAGGACTTTTTGGAGAGGCTCGAAGATTTCGTCTACCTCTTTGATGTCGTAGATCGGGTTCACGTGGTTTCTGGTCTGGAGCTGCGTTTTCTGGAGCTTCTTTCTGGACAGCGGAGAGTAGCACGGCATGTGGAGGTGGTGGTGTAATATTAAAACGGACTACTACGAGCAAAGTGATGTATAAATGTAAATAAACATCAGTTAAACAAACTATATTATTCAAATTTTAATTTGTAATGTGGACTAATTCCAGTGTTTGAGCTCAAATTTAGCTTGTCACTATAAAGCGGTAGTGCAAATTAACGTGTTGGTAAAGTAATTCGATACTGAATTTATACACGGCTCAAATTTCAAATTCAAGCGAGTGACTCTAGTAAATTCAGTTAATAATACTATTTAATAATATGAATGGTTCCTGAAACGATCCTTCTGAAGGCTCTTTTCTTCTACATTGTATCAAACTGTAATGCTTATTTAATTTACTAATTCCGAACGTAACTTTTTAGTATTTCTGGATCATACAATTATAGCATTACTATTATGATTTTAACTTGAAATTTGAAAATATTGCCAATCATTGATTCTAAAACCTCACATGAACTTGACGTCGTTGAAGTAATTGTAGATGTCGTATTCGTCCTGTTCCACGACGTTTTTCGAGAAGCTTTCTGAACTGGTGTCGATGAAGATGTCCACGACCCGCTTCCGGCCCTCCACCACTTTTATTTTCTTCATCAAAACGTCGTTTCTGCTGCTCTCGTCCCAGAGCACGTCGCAGGAACTGGAGCCGGTCAGGTTCAGCGAGCGGCGGAGGCCCGCGACAGAGACCAGCGACTGCATCTGCTGCGAATCGGACGGTTCGTCTGTCTCGTCGATGCTGAACATCTGCGACAGGTGCGATGGCCGCTTGCTGATGGATGACGTGTTCTTCTTCCTCATTTGGAGTGGTCGTTAATATGTAACTGTTGGCGCGGTTAGAATAAGGCGAAACTAATCATTGATTAAATATTATATTTGATTTGGTTGTTGAATTAGCAGAAAGCAAAAGATATATTTGCGTTCTTCTAAATTGCAGAAACCGAAGCGAAGGGGTTGAATCACAGTGGAATTATCAGAATTCGACAATATAAAAATTTAAGGAAACCACCATATTTCAAATTGTAAAACAACCATAACATAACTAATACTTAACTAATCACTAAAAGTTTCAGAATATTTCTCTGGTTATGTATTCCACGAACTCGGGCGCCACGAAGTCGTCCACGAACTATTGTACAACGATGTCGGACCTGCAACTTTCCAGGACGCGTCTCAGCCTCCCGCACACCGCTGTCACGTACCCATCTACCGGCTGAGCTGGGTTGTACTTAACCACCAGCGGCTTCAGGAAAGACTCGAAAACACGAGAGTCGAACTGCACGGTGCCGGGGCCCTCGAAGGCGTCCTGCAGCTGCTGGAAGAAGGCCTCGGAGTGCTGCTGGACCTGGTGCTCCGTCTTGGTCTGCACGTAGTCCGAGATCTGCTTGTACTGGGTTCTTTTAAATACGGACAGAGACTGGACGAAGAAAAACTGCTCCAGCTCGCTCCACCTGGCCGCCTGCTGTCGGGCGCTCTTCTCTTCGCGGTGGGGTGTGTTCACGTCGATTTTCGGATTTTCGCTTTCGAACGAGGTCACAAAGCTCTCAAACAGGGCGTATTCCGATTCCGAGTTCGTCGCCGAGATGCACGGGCACTGGAGCCCCTGCTTGTAGAGGTACACGGAGGGCTTTGTATTTTCGCTCTGGAGGCCGCCCAGGCGCTGCTGTGGTAGCTGGTTTTGGATCGCCGGCTCCGGGCACGACAGCTCGTCCTCGATTTAGGTGATGCACGAGGCGTCCAGGACACTCTCGTCGCGGAGCTGGGAGCGCTCGAAAAAGGTCTCGTAGGTCATGGTTTCGCTAATTTCATACGATATCATTTGAAGTGAGATTACGTTTGTAAACAACATGTATACTGGAAAAGCAGATAATGTTTAAAAATATAATGCAGTTAGTGTAATGAATTGTAATGTAAATTGTCTAGCTTTATAATATTACGCTCTATATACTAATTTTAGCGACACAGTATTTTTATTTTTATAAATATGAGTTATGTAAGGTGAGGTTCTATAATATCCTCAATCAAACATTGTAAACTTTGATCAGATTTTTTGTAACGGCTATTTTCTAGACGTATGGTGATAAACTGATGTATTATTGTATTTTATATTGAGGGATTCGTTTATAGCCTCTACATTTTTTAAAATTTGCAATGAGTTATCACTGAGTTCAAGTGCCGTGTTTTCCATTTCTGTCCAGATTGTGTTTAAACTTAACATAAGTCAGGGACAAGAATCTATGTCTTACATTTTAGATACGTCTTTAAAACCTGTTTTAAAACATATCGCATTTACCATATTTGCAGCGATATACAAACATTTTTATTAACAATTCACACTACAATACATACAGAATTTCTCGTTTGCGTATTGCTCCAAATACCGTCCATGACCATCTTTATTTGTTCATCCCACTTCAGAAGATGAACTGGTAAATTAGCGAAACCATGACCACTGAGACCTTTTTCGAGCGTTCCCAGCTCCGCGACGAGAGTGTCCTGGACGCCTCGTGCATCACCTAAATCGAGGAGGAGCTGTCGTGCCCGGAGCCGGCGTTCCAAAACCAGCTCCCACAGCAGCGCCTGGGCGGCCTCCAGAGCGAAAATACAAAGCCCTCCGTGTACCTCTACAAGCAGGGGCTCCAGTGCCCGTGCATCTCGGCGACGAACTCGGAATCGGAATACGCCCTGTTTGAGAGCTTTGTGACCTCGTTCGAAAGCGAAAATCCGAAAATCGACGTGAACACACCCCACCGCGAAGAGAAGAGCGCCCGACAGCAGGCGGCCAGGTGGAGCGAGCTGGAGCAGTTTTTCTTCGTCCAGTCTCTGTCCGTATTTAAAAGAACCCAGTACAAGCAGATCTCGGACTACGTGCAGACCAAGACGGAGCACCAGGTCCAGCAGCACTCCGAGGCCTTCTTCCAGCAGCTGCAGGACGCCTTCGAGGGCCCCGGCACCGTGCAGTTCGACTCTCGTGTTTTCGAGTCTTTCCTGAAGCCGCTGGTGGTTAAGTACAACCCAGCTCAGCCGGTAGATGGGTACGTGACAGCGGTGTGCGGGAGGCTGAGACGCGTCCTGGAAAGTTGCAGGTCCGACATCGTTGTACAATAGTTCGTGGACGACTTCGTGGCACCCGAGTTCGTGGAATACATAACCAGAGAAATATTCTGAAACTTTTAGTGATTAGTTAAGTATTAGTTATGTTATGGATGTTTTACAATTTGAAATATAGTGGTTTCCTTAAATATTTATATTGTCGAATTCTGATAATTCCACTCTGATTCAACCCCTTCACTTCGGTTTCCGCAATTTAGACGAACGCAAATATATCTTTTGCTTTCTGCTAATTCAACAACCAAATCAAATATAATATTTAATCAATGATTAGTTTCGCCTTATTCTAACCGCGCCAACAGTTACATATTAACGACCACTCCAAATGAGGAAGAAGAACACGTCATCCATCAGCAAGCGGCCATCGCACCTGTCGCAGATGTTCAGCATCGACGAGACAGACGAACCGTCCGATTCGCAGCAGATGCAGTCGCGGGCCTCCGCCGCTCGCTGAACCTGACCGGCTCCAGTTCCTGCGACGTGCTCTGGGACGAGAGCAGCAGAAACGACGTTTTGATGAAGAAAATAAAAGTGGTGGAGGGCCGGAAGCGGGTCGTGGACATCTTCATCGACACCAGTTCAGAAAGCTTCTCGAAAAACGTCGTGGAACAGGACGAATACGACATCTACAATTACTTCAACGACGTCAAGTTCATGTGAGGTTTTAGAATCAATGATTGGTAATATTTTCAAATTTCAAGTTAAAATCATAATAGTAATGCTATAATTGTATGATCCAGAAATACTAAAAAGTTACGTTCGGAATTAGTAAATTAAATAAGCATTACAGTTTGATACAATGTAGAAGAAAAGAGCCTTCAGAATGATCGTTTCAGGAACCATTCATATTATTAAATAGTATTATTAACTGAATTTACTAGAGTCACTCGCTTGAATTTGAAATTTGAGCCGTGTATAAATTCAGTATCGAATTACTTTACCAACACGTTAATTTGCACTACCGCTTTATAGTGACAAGCTAAATTTGAGCTCAAACACTGGAATTAGTCCACATTACAAATTAAAATTTGAATAATATAGTTTGTTTAACTGATGTTTATTTACATTTATACATCACTTTGCTCGTAGTAGTCCGTTTTAATATTACACCACCACCTCCACATGCCGTGCTACTCTCCGCTGTCCAGAAAGAAGCTCCAGAAAACGCAGCTCCAGACCAGAAACCACGTGAACCCGATCTACAACATCAAAGAGGTAGACGAAATCTTCGAGCCTCTCCAAAAAGTCCTGAATCTGGTTAAGAAAGTAAACAACAGCTCCGTCGAGTCCACGTCCTGCGAGATATGCTGGGACCAGAGCTGCAGGAACGAAGTGCAGCTGAAGCGCATCAGCCTCGTGAACGGGTCCAAAGTGATAGAGAACATCTCCATTCCGACGAACGGGACGCTGAACATGTCCTAGGACGACCTTTACGATCTGTTCGACGGCCTAGAGTTCAAGTGAATGCTGTGAACGTTTGTAAGTGTACCAGGTTTTAAAGAAATATTGTAAAGAATAACTTCTAATGCATGAATATGAAGGAACTGAATATATATTATAGGTTCAAGGTGCACTGAAATAGATATATTCTAGTCTCTTAAATATATTAACTGGATGGATGTAATGATTACTCAGATAAGAATAATAATTTGAACTTATCGCTAAATATTAATTCTATTATAATATTTAGTAATTCCGTCTGCAGAAAGAATATCATGATATATTCTGTTTTTGATGGTAAGAGAACATATCTCTCTGCAAATATATTTAAACATAATATGAAATGTATCTAGACAAATACCTAATTCATTCATTTCATTTTCTATACCCACCAACTTAAACTACTGTCTACTTTTTCCACTTTACATATGACTAAATAGAAACAGAAGTGCAAAAAGTTCAAAGCACAGCTTTTAGATCCAATTCACGAGTAGAAAGAGGCAGGCGAACAAATCCTGTTCTCCCCAAAGAGGCTGCAAAACTCTACAGTTTAAGCTGATTCGAACTCCTGTGACTTGTTCTGGGATTAAAGCAGCAAAATGAACGTTCTGATGACGAAGATCAAAATAGTTAACGGGAGCAAGAACTACAAGAGCATCTTTATCGAAACGAGAAATACTAGTGTATAATCCACATCAAACAACAGCTTCTTCGATATATTCAAAGACGATGTGTTCAAGTGAAATTACGTTTGTTGTAATATTATATCAACATTCACTTCGGAAGCGTATAGTGTATGTTAAAAGGTTAACTAAGACCTAAAGTGAAAACTTTCATTTATATTACTTTAAATAGAATAAATATAGAAAACAGAACAAATATTTTTCAAAGTTCATTGAAAATCAGTTCATTTATTAAAGGCACGAGTAACTGTAATGTTTTGATAGAACTAATACAAACCTAGCGTGTTCAGGCAATATTTATTCTATTTAAACTTTCCAATTCGTTAAATACTGTTTGATTTGTTTAAACTGCCAGTTTGAAAGTATATTTTTCAATTTATACACGGGCCAATTAAGAACGTAAATACTACTATTCCACTCCAGAATGAGAACAAACAGTATCAAGCGCCAACTGATCCAGAACATCTGCATGGTCCAGGAAATCCACTCTGTTATCCACCAGATACTGGACCACGAGCTCAAGGAGATCGATGTCAGCCGGAAAAGGTGGACGCAAGCAGAAGACCAGCTCTTGAAGCTAGGTATGGAGCTCTACACCGACGTTGACACACTGGCCAAGATAGTGGTGTCCAAGACCAAGGCGCAGATCTACTTCAGAGTCCGCTACCTGCGCGAAAGATAAGAAAGGCTCGACGAAAGAGTAGCTTCAATTCAGGCGAAGTGATGTAGTTAGTTGTTTATAATTTATAGTTGATACATTACTCCTATAACACCCTTTTATAAAAATGATTACTTCTCTTCATTTCTAGAGAATGAAATATATATTGAAACAATTAATATTTTACAATTTCATATTCTATTTTTTAGTGCTCTAATACCCTGTAGTTGAAACGAAAATACTATTCTCACTAGAAGCTGACGTTGTCGAAAATACTGTAGATGTCTAGATCGTCCTGTTCGACTATGTTTTGGCTGAAACTTTCCCGACTCGTGTTGATGCTGATGTTCGTTATCTGCTTGCTGTTGTTTACTATTTTAATCTTCATCAACTCCACCGAGTCCTTGCTGCTCTGATCCCAGAGGACCTCGCAGCTTCCGGAGTCGTTTATGCCAGAAAGCTGAGCGGACTTGATCTTTTTCTGGTATGATACGTTACTTGGCTCGTCCAGCTCCTCGATGCTGCACATCTGCATCAGAGTCATTCTGTTCTTGCTCTTGTTCAACTTTCTCGTTTTGAAGTGGAAATTAAATTCAGCTATAAGCTAGGATCGCGAATCGTGAGGTCTAGAGTAAACAATATGTTTAACGACGATAGGTGCATATTGATATTTAACCTGACGTTAATTTGTTTAAATTATTACGAATACATGTATATAACCATAACTTAAGAATTAAATTAATTCTCTCTATTCTGAAATCATGTGTCTAAATCTATTCTGAATTTAGACTTTTTATTAACGAGTATGATACTATTTATATATCCAAAATCAAGTCAATCATTCTGATGAATTATTAGAAACATTATGTGTAACACGTCAAATAATTTAATAAGTGATACATTACTATTTTTGTGAATATTGTTTATTAAATTACATGAATATAATCATAACTAATACAAATAATTCCTCGCTATTTTAAATTCATTTGTCTAAATCATTCCGAATATCTTTCTAAATATATATTTTCCAGTTAAGTTTCGTCTATTCACCGCCAGCTATCTCTTTCCACTTCATTACATAATGTCCTATTATGCTCCAATATCAAAGAAAAAGATAATAAAAACTCAAACGTAAAAACGCAATCAACTGAACCCTATGTATGATATTAAAGAAGTTGAAGAAGATTTTGAACCTCTTAATAAAATTATTTAATTGATGGAAAGAAAAGATGATAAATATAATAATTGCGATCAATCTGCTTCTTGTGAAGTTTGTTGGGATTAGAGTAGCAGAAATAATGTGTCCATGAAGCGTATCAGTATTGTAAATGGGTCTAAACACATTGAGAACATATCTATTCCAACAATAAAAAATGAAACATTAGATTAATCGTTTGATGATCTTTATGATATATTTGGAGATGTGGATTTTAAGTGAAATATTAGATTACTAACAATATTGGTCTAACAATATTAACCCTTATTAGACGGTGAGCTTTTCCGACTCACTCAGCAGCGCTCTGTAGATCTATTCAATAAAACTATATGTATATAAGTACTCACCTATCTCAAATTTATTTCATTCACCACCGGTAAGGGCTTGTTCTTGAATTATCATAAAATATCTTGTTTGACACTTTTGACATAAATATGCACAATTCTTCCACAGATTTTATTTATTCTCCATTCCACTTTTACACAACATATTTGGACTCGTTTTATCAGGTTAAAACTTGCTTATTGCTTTAAAAACGTGCTTAAATAAGAATTTTCAAATTTCAAGTGTTGCTATGTACTGTTTTATTTGATTATGCGTATTTGGTTGAATCACAAAGATCAAAAGAAAGACAAAATAGATTATATAGTTGTGTTTCTTGGCTTGTAGTTGGAGAAAAGAGTGAGTACATAAAATGTATTGATGAACACTTTCAATGAATGTATAAGCGGTCCAGTTATTGCGATGATATGAAAAGCGACAATAATATGAAAGTATTTCAAGTTTTTTATTACAAAATTTATGTGACAATAAGTAAGGACAATTTTTTGAGGGATACTAAGCTTTTTATAATTCCTTTCAACTTCGCAAGTTTTTAATCACCACGAGAATAATCGATTTGTGCAAGCTCGTCCTTCTTAGCTTAGATTTTTTAAACCGTAAATAGTGGATTTTCGGATTTGGAGAATTTATTGATTTCAAAGATCTCCACAATTTTCTTAACTTTGGCCTTGGCACGAATCTTTTTGAACATCATTACAAAGTCCAATCTGTATTGTTGAAGATATTTACAAATATCTAAATTTTAAAAGTTATTATCAGCTTAAGCGTCTTTTTGAACATTTAAAAGCGTTAGGACTCGTAATTAGTCTATAGCATCAATTCTATTTGCTTACAACAATTTATAAAGCTTCTTTTACTTGTGCTCAGCTCTAAAAATGTCATAAAGCAGGAGTTAGCGCGAGAATGAACTCTATATGGTAAGCTAGATTAAAATAGCTTATCTAGAAGCTGTTGTTGGAAGTAAGTGCAGATTAACTTCAATAAATCGTGCTCAGCCTAGATAATTTGCAATAGTTGGTAATTTCGCACGGAATTGTGAAATGCGTTGTAGTATTATTGCTAAATTCCACATATTGTTCGTTTTACTCCTTGTATCCCTTCATTTGTTTACTTTTTTAATACTAATTCCTGATTTAATACGGAATTAGTATTTGTTCTTAAACCAGCAGCTTGGATACTGGAAAATAAATTGAAATTTGCTCAAAAATGCATTCTAAGAACCATTGTCCAATCTATATCTCAAGCTAAGTGCAAGTGTTCATAAAATTTATAGTGTTTAAATTTCTAAGAAGCTATTTGCCTCTCTATTAATTTTCTTTGCAGAATATTGGTATACCATTATTTTGTAACAAATTATTTGAGTTGAACTTCACAGTGAGTAATCTAAATGTTTAGAATTATCGGAATTATTTTTCAACTAAGTCAACTGGATCAAATGAGTAGCTAGTAATGAATCACATGTATTTTAAACATCATTTGGAGAGACTGGAATAGTTTAGCGTCATCATGTTAACTTTGTTGTTTATTTAAACATTTTCTGTTCTGGTGTGGAAATAATTTAAACAGTAATTCGGTGAGGCCAAACCTGGTAATATGGCGATATATGAAGCCTTGTTTCACACTCAATGAGTGTAGTTCGTCTAATAAGGATTAATCCTTATTAATATTAATAATTATTAATAAGGGTTAATTATATTTATACATTCAATAATTATCAGACTTAGCTATGCTCAGACAATACAATCTTTTGCAAAAATGAAATAATTAAGATTAACATTAACTTAAACTTATATAAAATGACTTAGATCCTTCTATATCATCAGTACTAAGGCTTAATTTAACTTAATAACATGACTCACTCAACAGGTAATACATCTAAACGCAATAAATAAATATATAGTAGTTATTTTACTATAGCCAAGTAAAAATAATATATATTTTAATAATTCTTGTGGTTGACTTAAACTACTACATAACCTCGAATTGAGACACCCACACCCTTTCACTTACAGACACCCGAAGTGCTCAGATACAGACACCTTCGAGTTTTTATAGTAAAGGTGTCTATAACTGAACTACAAAAGGGGTTGTAAGTGAATTGAACATTGTAAATCTCTTTTGTATACTTTATCAATTAAATAACGCATTTATTATATATTAATTCTGTATATCACTGCATCATGTGGTGATGTGCTGACAGGTTCAGTAATCGGTGTGTTGAGTGATAGTAAAAGTGATTAAAATGAGGCATTAAAACGAGCTTAAATTCCATTCATAAATGGAATGAATTAATTTTATTTACCAATTAACTATATTTATAGATTATTAATTTATATTCAATTATTTTACCGCTTCAATGCCAAAGTTTAACCGCATTCACTTGACTGAAGAAGAGAAGTGAGAATTACTTAATAGGAGCAATTCATCTGAGCTAAAATATAAAATAGAATGCTGGTATGGAGACTTGCACTGGAACTTTCGGAATACATTATTTCAAGTTGGTGGTTGGTTCTAACAACTGTAAACTCCTGTCCGAGTCTACTGACGAGAACTTCTTAAATCGAATTTAGTCCGTTTAAGTAATGGAGGTTCACGATGTTGAGAGCCTGAAGTGATTTGTATTCGGTAACACATTTAGGTTTTGTCAGTATCTGGACTACAATGTAAAGCGTTGACGTAGAGGGGTAAAGCTTTTGTGGATAAAAACTAGGATGCCAGTCTCAAGTTCACGAAGTGACGATTCTTCATTTGGTCCACCACATTTACGGAGACCACTCTTCGTCGATTGTAACACTAGGACAAATGGAAGTTACAACTTATTTGAATAAGTTAAGAATATACTTCTTCTAAGAGTTGTAAGAGGCTGTTTCTTGATATCAAATTTATTCATTTTAAAGACGGAACTTATTCAGTTGCTTAAAGTGCCTTAAAGTTCATAAATGTGTCCTAGATCGAGTTATTATTCGAAGTTCAGCCACTATGACAAAGATTATTATTGTAAGAAGTTCATTTTGAGTTTATTGAAATAGTTATCAATACAAGAATTAAATACCAAATAAATGTTCATTGCTGAGATTTTCGAGATTTAAGAAAGTTTGGTCCATGATATTAACTATTAGCATTTACTCTAATGCGGAACATCATTAAAGGGTGATTGAAGTGGGAGGATAACACATAAAGTATTAAATCAAATATGAATGTTATTATTATACCTTAATATATATTTTTAATAATTTTATTTATGTCACTCCAAATCGACCATATTTTTTCTTCGCTCAAAACAGAAATATTTTAGTATTCTATATACATTTGGTAAGCTATAGTGCTGTATATTATCACTGTTGAGTAAGAATTCTGCTTTAATTAACATTGAAAAATGTACTATTAAGTCGACATATTACGAGTAGGGTAGCTAATGTTATAATTTTGATATAGGAGTTTAACAGAAGTGATTAAAATTTATTAATTATCTCAGGTTAGTTCAAGTATTATAATTTATAAATTTCACTTCACTTTTCTGTTCTGTAGTGTAAATATAATTATCTATAATTTTGATCGGTTCTATGTCTACACAGTATTATTAAGGACCGCATTGAAGAATATAGTTTCAATATATGTAACTTTTATAATTAGAAAATACTAAGTTATTTATTAATTTTACTTTAAAGTATTCGATATATTTAAATTTGTGATAACAACTGTAGCTCCTAATTTTGTGGACCTGCGAAATAAATTAATCTATAAAGAGCTTATGCAGCAAAGTATATTTTTGTACATTTCTGGGAGAACTTAACTAACAGCTGTATAACTCGAAATCAACTATATTATAAATTTAAAGAAGAAATATATTAATTTGAATTAAAATACAAATATGTTATATTAGTTATCTAATTAATGCAAATATATTTTTAAATTATAATAGGGCAAAGTTATATTCTATTTCATTCAAAGTGAAATATCTGAGATGGTGTATATTACTAAAATTATTAAATGTAATATTTATATACACGAACTAAATCTAATACAAATAATGATATTGATGTGGACTTACTACTCTCTGCATCAAGATAGAATTAATTGATTACTAATTATAGTTAATATATCTGTAATAAATGGTTTATAGGCGAATAACCGAAACACATATGTATTAAATAGCTAAGTTAATCATTTATTATATCATTTAAAATTTATTAAATATTTGGATCATTGAAAGACAATTATATTTGATATTGAAAGAAGAGAAGTGGTAAATTACAATACATTAAAATTAACTTAATATATTATTAAGAATCTATAATATGCAATAGAAACTCGAATATTAAATATTTGAATAAATATGAATCATCAATAAATATACAATTCGAGTTATTAATAAATGAAGCTGTACTGGATTAAATTTATAGTAACGTATTACAAACATATTGTGATCTATTTATTGCATTTAATTCTGAAAATAATATTTTCTTGATTGATATCATTGACTTGCTCATTGATTCTTGTAATTTCTGAAGTGACTCAAGTGTGGTATGATCTACTCAAGAAAGATGACGAATATAGATCTGAAACTGAAAATCAGATTTACTATTTTAAGAGACATTATTAAGATAATTAATTATTTTGCAGTATCTAGCTGTATACAGTTGATTTAGCAAAAGTATTAAACGGTCCCATACCAACATACTCCTGTTTCGCTTTGATCAATTCATTTGAGCATACATATTAGTTTCACCTTCTATTCGAAAAAGAATTTTGGCATTCCTTGTAATTTTAACGTCTGGAGTCTCAGGTAACCCCAATTTTTTGCCTCGATTCCTCATTTGGTTTGTACAATCACTACTTGAATTAACTTCCCAACATCCGGAATTGGAGTGGAAAACAAAATGAATGTTGGTGATGTGGTACTTCTAGCCGTAACTTTTCAAACCTCTAGTTAATGTAAAATGGAAAGCGCATTTTCATGTCATTATTTTACAAAATTGAGACCGAAATTTTGTCATCATCACAAAACTGTAGTGTGGGAAAAAGAAAAATATTTCATTCATATTTTATGGCGCCTATATTATCGACGCAGCTACTTCTGCTCTCCTACTATATTACGTATATTTACTAAATTTTTTTGAGCTTTTGAACTTTGTATGACCATATATATAAATTATATGCTACTTAATCTTCTATATAATGGTAATTTATGCAAATTAGATCAATAAACTAGAAATTAGATAAAATTTTCACAATTTTTTTGGAAAAGGTGATGTAACTGAAATGGAAAACCAAATCTGACACAGAAAATATACCAAACTGGGCCAGATTTGCTCTCACTTATAGACACCCTGACCATTTTTGAAAACTGCTAGGGTGTCTGGTATTTGTCAAGGGTGGGTGGTTCAATTCGAGGTTATGTAGTAACATAAGACAATAATCTAAACTTTGTTTTAATTAGTCTCGTTATTGGTAATAAAACTGCGTAGAGTGGATATTTGGTAAAGTTTAAATTTTGGAGTTCATTTCGTGTTTATCCGCTACAAAGATTACAAAGACTACAAAAAGAACTGAATCTCATTATCTTCTTCCTATTTTTATCCGTGCATTTTACACACACACAAATTAAACCACTCCATATTATGTCCCTATTAATCTAGGATGCTCTCTTTGAGGAGTTCGACGACGAGTTCAACATTTTCAACAACAGCTCCTCCGCCTCAACCTCCGCCCCTATAATCCTCCTTAACTCCCCCTTAATCCACAAATAATCCATTTAATCCTCCATTTAACCCCAAAATAACAACAACAGTCAAAGTAGCACCGTTTTGAAGCCGAAAAAACGAAAGAGCCCGAGCAAAAAGTTCGTGTGGGCGCCCGAAACGCACTTCAAATTTGTGCGTCTGGTTGCAGTTTTGGGCCTGAAAACGGTGAAACCGAAGCAACTTTTCTGTTATTTGAGCCAATTCGGGTTGAGCTGCGAACAAATCGGCTCACACTTGCAAAAGTACAAGCTGAAAATTTAGTGCATTTACCAACTGATGGGGTTCGAAGAATTCGAGAACTGGATGCACGCTGAGGAATATGCTTCTGAAATTTGCTAGAAATGGGCCGAGAAGGGGTTCAACGGGTACACTGTTGAAGAAATCAGACGAATCGCTGGAATGTGAGTGTGTAGAATTTATTTAGATCTTTAGTTAGTTTTTATTTAGATAATTTCATAATTTTCAAATAGAAGTATACAATTTAAGTGCTAATAATCTATTTTTCATCTAATTTTTTCTAATGAAAAGTATTCAATTAATTCTATTGGATCCAAATTAGATTTACAAAAACATTTGCGAACAACACCAAAATACTCCAAACAACACATATCTTTGTAAATTATACGAATTTGTGAATTCAAAAATGATTTAATCTGATTCACTTAATTCCACTTTGTACCACATGCCCTCATATTTCTTGCGTTGCACCAATAGTCAAAGTCCACTCCCATATGAAACTAATTCGAGGAGGCTAGAAGAGGTCCCCGTTGGCCCAGACCCAGCTGAACAACATCTTCAGCATCGAAGAGCTGGACGAGCCAGTTGCTGATCATAGGCCAGAACTGAAGTCCCAGAAGTCGAACGCGAACGAGTCCGAGAGCTGCGAGGTTCTTTGGGACTAGAGCAGCAAGGACTCTGTCATGATGAAGAAGATCCGGTACGTCCATGGCAAGAAGCGCATCGTTGACATCAGCATCGATACCAGCTCAGAGAGCCTGGTGAGAGACCTCGTCGAAGAAGACGAGTTCGAAATCTACTCCATTTTCGATAAAATTTAGTTCGTGTGAGAATATTTGCAGTTTATATACATATTCTATAGAAAATATATAATTATCTAAGTAAAATTATAATAACCAATTATGTTTGCTAAAGTGCACATACATAGAAATGAATATAATTGAAATGAATATAATTTGTGCTTTAGGTAAGCTCAATAGTTTAACCATTTTAAATTTCTATAAATTTCTTTTCTCTAAGATTCTTTGAAACAAGTATATTTCTACATAATAAAGTATGTAAACTAATACTTATTACTAATAATTGCCAGCATGTAAAAAATAGTTCAATTAATAAAATGACTCGCTTAATCACAAAAGACTGATATATCCTATATATACTTATAAAATTTTGAAAGTGGAAACACTGGCGTGCGAGAGCCCATGTTTTGCTTTCGAAAGTCTCACAGTCGTTCGTTTGTGCCGTCTCGAGGAAGTGAAATGAATATATACTTATAAAATCTGTCGTGGATTTGTGGATTGTCATGAGTTATGAGATGAAGATGGAATGATTAAATTGAGCCTTAGTACTGATGATAAGGTTACAGTTAAGTGAGTCATTTTATACTTATAAAATCAAATACATGCTTTATGCAATTATAAAATATAAATCATATTAACTTAATTTATCTCCAATAATAAATTTATTCCTTTTCAATCTTTTTCATTCCAATGAGTCATACGTTCGGACCCGGTTCATCTAATAAAGAAAATGACACACTAAAAGTCAACTAGCCAAAAGATACAATAAAACAAAATATAGTTAAATCTTCCCAATAAAGATGCAATGCATTAGGACATGACAAACAAGATTATTATTGACGCACAGTCACACAAAGAAGCACACAACCTTCAATAAGGTGTAGCACAACACTATTTCAGAGAAGAGAGACTTAAAGTCAAAGCAAAAGAACTGTAGCAAAACACAGTTGATGATTCAGTGCCAAAAACTGGATATGCGCTACTCGGATATGGACGATTAACGAATGAAGCTTGCCAATTCCTCATAGACATGACTTTTGGTAAGATCGACCCAGGTATACCATAAAAATGTGAATTATGTGGAAACTAATTCAAGCCAGGACACGAAATGAGCTGTAAGAAAATAAATGACATGCATATCAAAGTGCATGACATTTTCGCAAATTATCTAGAACAAAAACTAAGGAAAACTTTCAGTGCAAAGAAAGTATGCGCCGCAGAAGACAACAGAGCTATGAACAAAAAGAAACCCGATGTAGAACTAATCATCAAAGGACAAAAAGTATACCTCGACATAGGTATATCATTCGATCCAAAACGCTATTACTAAACCAAAGAAAGTCATTACGCATCAATGTTAGACCAAGATGGTAACCCCATCAAGGTTATTCCCATAATTATCGGGAAAAATTGTACGATCCACACAAAATCAAGGGAATTCCTTGAGGAACTAGATTTAAACATTGAAAACGTATATGAAGAAATTGGCAACCTTCTAGCGGTATATTATGCTTCATGTGCCGAAGAAATATACAAAAGAAAGTAAGTAATGAGAGATGAAGAAAACAATCTCCCTGAAATTAGAAATGTGAATCTCACGAACAACCGCTTTGCAGAGCTAGTTAGTGATGAGATACAAATCAAAGAAAAATCGGAACACCAAGCTATTTTAGAGTATCTGAAGGAGCAATAGAAACTCTAAAAACCCATGCAAAAAGCTGACAAAGCGAAGAAAAAACGTAAACCCGATGATCCCCCGGAAAGCCCAATACAATCCGAAACGGTCTCAGACCAGCATTTAAATGAAACAAGCGATTAACTCAATTCATCCATCCAGATAAATTAGAACGAAATCCTACTTTCACTCGCGCCTGCCTTACAGGAGGAGATTCAAATGGAATTAAGAATGCCCAACAAAACAACTGTAACAAAAATCCTCGCCCAACAACAAAACGTACAAATTGCCTTCTAAAGAAAAGCGACACCATAAAATCGCAAACAAGACAACCAATTTATGACACTATTCCCTGGTTTAAACCTTGACCAAATAAGAAACAACGCTAACACAATAACACGCAACTCCCCTACTCAACCAAAAGCTGTTATCAACAAAAAGATCTCCAAAACAAACTCCATTAGCCCGAAAGAGCTAACGGAGAGTCTGTGAGGAGGTGTGACGTGTGATAACGCCACGCGAGATATTTGGTAAGAGAGGAATGTTGTTGGTTTCTTAGGGATCATTGGTTTAGAAAGGAAAGGAAATGTGATGATCAGAGAAAAAGGGTGACCAGTATAGACGTAATTTACGGTGTGATGTCTTCTTCCCAATAAAGTACTGATATGTTAAAGCTCGCACAGAACAATGCCAAAAGTCGATTCAATAGCTAATCAATTTGAGATGTTTATAGATGTTGAATGACGTAACCTTCAAGTGAATGTAATATTTGTGAAATATATAGTTTACTTACAATAATATTTTAATGGAAAATATAGACAATGAATACACAAATGAAAATATAAAGCAGTGTATAATGCGATGATCTTCATGGCATTAATATATACACATAGTTAAACAGAGAAAGATGCCATGAAAGATATAGTACAAACCAAATTGTTGTTTCCAGATTTATACAAACAAATTAAACTACTTTGTAGCATATTTATCACTAAAATATAACTTTTTCATTCCAATGAATCAAGTGTTTGGATCGAATTCGTCCAGCTTCGTTTTGCTCAAGCACCAAACGAAGAAGCTGGGAGACCTGAAGAAGCTGAATATCGTGAGCGGCTCTCAAAACTGCACGGACGCCTTCACGCCCGCGAAGAAAAACGTCCACATCAGCGATTTCAACGGCTCGAAGCAAGAAGAGATGTTCAACGACGCGGAGTGATGTAATAGATTGTTTCCAGCGTGTGTGTAATAAATTTAAAATATGACTGACAGTTATCTTTGCTTATATACATTAAATTCAAGAAAATGATTGACAGATTGATATTGTTACAAGGACTCACTGTTGGACACAATATCATCCTGTTTTATCGAACTGAATGTATGCGAATAACGCCTGATAATTTGGAATTAGTTTAAATTTCTCTATTTATAGTTATAATATAATACTATTAAAACCTCCTATTGATACTTTTTCTTGGGCTAAAATATTTTAATACTTATGGTAGTTTTTTGGAAAGATTAATACGAGTTTAACAAATAACAGCTCAAATACCTGAATACAAAGATATAAAAGTATTCAGTTCGAATTCAAATTTGTTTAAATCTTTTGTCACACAACTGTTGGTTAAAATGTTATATATAAGTCTCTCAACTATTTCACTCCAGATGACTTAGCACAAAATAGAATTCGTTGAGTTTCTTGAGGGACACATCAACAGCTTGAACTCTACTCATTCCACGAGGTTCATGCAGAACAAGCTGAGCCTGAAGAAACTGGGCGACCTGAAGAAGCTGAACATCTAGACTGGAGTGTTAAACTGCACCGACTCGTGCACGCCGTCTGTGAGGAACGGGCACGTGAACAACTTCAACGTCTCGAAACCCTCAACCCTTTTTGACGACCTGAACACAAGCCAGTGAATCTAGTGAAACTATTTTGGTTGTTTAGAACGAATATATTAATTAGTTGAGTAACGTTAATTTCATAAGTGAGACGTTATATTTTTAGCGAATCCATATCGTTATGTGTTTAGCTGAGAAATAAATTTAGAATACTCATGTTTTCTATCTAACAACAACTAAATTTTACATTATTGCTGAAGTTAACTATTTCTTCCAGAAACTAGACAGAATAATTAACCACCCAGAACGTGCAATTTATACTTATTCGGATATATACTTTGCTTTAACAATTATTACGTGAATTACTGAGAATTTTAATGAATGAATCCAGTAGCTTAGGATATTTTAGATTTTCTTAAAATTGTCGAATTTGAATTTGTTTAAATATGTCTACTTTGAAATTAGCCTTTGTAGAGCTATTTCTGAACACCTTCGCTTTTTCACCTCCAATGAGTAATTTGTAACATATTAACAACAAAGTTGAGTATTTCATGTTCTTAGAAGGAAATATAAACGGCCTTAATTCTACGCATTCGACGCGTTTTCTGCAGAAGCTGAACCTGAAGAAATTAAGCGACTTGAAGGCACTAAAACCCACAGGAGTTTCTACTGACATTGGCTCCTGCGCGCTGCAAGTGGGAAATGAACACGTAAGTGATTTCAACATGTCGAAGCCGATTAGTCTCTTTAGCAAGCCGAATATAAGCTCTTAGTGAATGACTTATTTGTTTATTAGTCTGATACTTTTCTTTTTTAAGAAAATAAGATATCATTATTTAATTTTTGCATGGATTGCTTCTTATTTCTATGCTGATTTTGGACTAAATATTAAAATTTACTTATAAATATTCTCGTATCGTGCAAAATTTAATCAGCGTGAGAGTATTTAATCAGTTTTCCTAATAAAAGTGAATGATTCGATTCATTATATAATTGCTAGAAGTTTCGCACAATCTCTTTGTTCTTATCAAGTTAATTTAATTCTTAATTCACAACTGATAACAAAATCAATTAGAATTAATACATACAGTAGTTAAGCAAAGCGCTATCCAAATATTTGCACACTTTCTGATAAACAGACAGGTGGCAAGCAGGAACATATTTCTTTCTGAATATTTATCAGTTTTTCTAAAACGAATCGTTTGATTTAAAGCCTAAAACATTAATTAACAAAAACTAACAAAAATTAACAAAAACTTGACATACATAAGAAGCAACATAACTAGTCTCTACAAATATTGATAGTAGAGTCTTGTAGATGCTTCTGAGTTGTTCAACTTTGGAGTGGAATTAGTATGACTTTGTATTTTATATTCTGTAAATAGAAATATTTAAAGTGTTCGCTCCAATTACAATAAAGCCACATCTATAACACTGAACATTGCCAACCAAAACTATTTCGAAAACTTTCCCGTCAATAAATTTACATGATAAGTTACGAACTTAGCGCAAGGTGAACATAGAGTATAGTGATTTGTTGGTCTGAAAGAAATAGGATTATTATTTGGCCTTGTTTGAACATCATTCAAGATATTATTGTTCAATATTTTGAAACCCTCAAACTTTTATTCGTCAGAACCAACTAATTCAACTTGACGGGATAAATTTGTTAATTTATTTGAAGATGTGATGAATTGCTTTGAGTATGTTAACCGTTTTAGCTTGACGAACCGTTTTTCTATTTTGCAGACCAGAATATTAAACCAGACAAGAGCTTCAAAAGTTCGATTCGGAGCTAACATCGTATTTGAGTCCATTGTAACCAATCGTTTTGAATGTTAAATATAAACTTCTGAGCATCAGTAGATCCATACGCAAACTCCTCTCGAAAGAATGTTACAAATTCGAGTTTGAATTTTTACTAAACTGGAAAAGTTCATAACTACCATCGTAACTTCTACAAGCTATACTGTCACTTTTAACCACAAGTTTACTTTGTTATAGAGTACACTATGAACATTTTCTATTATTTTACAACAAGTCCATTTTGAAGTGTGAGGTTTACAATTAAAATATCAGCTCAATGTGGTTAAATATGTAATAATAATAAATATAGAAGGAAAAGGTCCAATTCTCACTATTGATAGAAATAAATTCGTTTTTTCCTTGGCAACTTAGGTCCCGTGACCTCAGTATACTGATCTAAAGCAAAAATTATTGAAATTTAAAGCAGTGCTATTGTAATTTAATTCTTATTTAAACTTTCTTTTATTTTACGTTAAAAACTTGAGAAAAGTTAAACTGCCCATTCATGTTCAATGTTTTACGTATTCCAAACTTAACTTTAACTCATCGAACAAAACGGAACCGTGTACTCCATATCTCTATATTTAATCTACATTTTCCATTTTTTCTATAATTATTGGAGAAGATACTTTGAACTTAGTTCTTTAATGCCCTCTTTCTGAACCCCTTCGCTTTTCCAATGAGTGATTTTAACACAATTCTTATCACAAAACTTATTATTATTTCTAAACATATTTTTTAGTAATATTAAATAATCTTAATAATCTTAATTTAGTTATATTAAATATTTGGACTTTTCTTGATAAATATTTGCAAAATGCGTAAATGTTTGAGCGTTTAATCAGTTTTTCTAAAAATAGTGTATGATTCGAATCGTTATATATTTGCTAAAAGTTTCTCATAACTACGTTATCAATAGTCGATGTCAATAGTTAATTCTATTTAATTCTCAATTACCAACACATAACAAAAACTAAAACGAATTTTAATTAATGTCAAAATAGTTAAAATATTAATGATATTCAGTTAATAAGCGGCCTCTAAATAATGCTAATAATTTGAATTAATTTATATTTAAGCAAATCCAAACTCCAAACATAAACTGGTATTTTACGCATCCGTTCGTGTGAAAGCCGAAAAACAGCTTCAGCCCGCCTCACTCCAAATGAACAAAAACTGTATGAATTAATCCGAAGAAAAACCAGAAGCCGCGCAGTTTAGTGAATAAATAATCGATATCCAGAACTCAGGCGAGTTCTTGCGCAAGTCTAACGTCAAAACGATGGCCGGGCTCAAGAGACTGAACCTGAACTCGGGAGCCTCCAACAGAACAGGGCTCTGCACCCCAGTCGTGAACCACCGGGTGAGCTAGTTCTGCGGGACCTCGATAGCAGAGCTGCACATCGACCAGATGAACAGTGAGTGAAGTGTATTTGGATTTGTAATTTTACGTTGTACAAATGTCTCTTTACTCAATAGAGCAACGACAGCTGCGCTGGCTCTAAACAGTGTGTTTATTCTATGGTTTATAGACGAGTATATACAGCTTTGATGGATAATATATAACAGACAAAGTTGATATGTTTTAGAAATAGACTCGATATCTACGAGTTAGACTGAATAGCTTTGATAAACATATAAATATGTTTGGAATTAGTTTTCAATTGCTTAGGTTCTTAGTACAGGAACACTAACAATATATGTGTTGAAGGAGATATTTCTGACTCGATTTACATGCCACATACCTTAATGAACGCATATATCATTTTAGACGGTATAAAGTTACATCACACTAAAGTTATATTCAATGAGCGGTCTTGTACATGGTATTGTGGTTCTCACATGCAATATAGCATATTTCCACTTTCAAAACTACTCTGCACAGCGATATGCACCCAGCTACATTTAACTTACCCACTCCAATGAGACCCGAATTTGTTTTAAATCAGATAGATGAGTACCTTTCTCTGCAATAGTAGCCCAAGCTCTTCTCCTGTAAAAGCATGCCGAGCCAGAAAACAACAGAAGTAAAGCCGGTGGAACCGAAAAAGATAACGAAGCAATACAGGTGTTCGCAGCAAGGATGCGGAAGACCACAGGTTTTGTAGTGCGGATTTTGCAGACATCACCTAGAGGCAAGAGAGACTAAGTTCCTGGACAACTTCGAGGAGGTTGACGTGACTTATGTAAAGATGGACAAGTAAAGAGCTGAAGAAATTGTTCGGAATTTGATGCAACAAGTGTAGAACTTCAGGGCCGTGAACTAGACGATGTGATTTTAATTTGTAATCCTATAAGAACTGTAATTAAAACTAGATTTCACTCAGACAATTTCATGAGTTCGGCTTGGCTGGTTCCTTGGTAGCGTTGGTCTAACCACTTCGCAGCTAGAGCCTCTACAACTGGATCTTGCAAGTGCTTTGGTACCATCCAGTTTTCAAACTGGTCAAAGCTGTACAATTGGAAGTCTCTTTGGACTCTCAGCTTGTACTTCTGTAGGTGGCTTCCAATCTGCTGGCAGTTGAGCTTGAAGCGCTTTGGCATCCACTTGGTGATTTGCTTTGGCTTGATGCCCTTCAGACCAATTGCGGTCACAATTTTTGCGAAAATTTGCTAGGATTCCTAATTCCAAAGGAATTTGTCAGATGATGGCTGGACTTCTGTGGAAATCTTTTGGGCCATGGTAGAAAATACGATATTTGGATTGTCCAAAAATGAGTCTATGTCAACCATCAAGTGGTTGTGGAAGACCTTGAAAGCATCAGAGGATTCTGTCTCGTGGAAGGATACTTCCTACTTCATAAAGGTGAACACTGGATTAGATACTTGAAACGACTCTTGATAGAAATCATTATCAATAGCATCAAAGGAGATCATAGTCATTTGAAGTGGGACAACATATGATAACATAGACTAATTTTAATACAATTAACACAAATGGTATTTACTAATTCTGTAAGAGAATTTGTATACTAATTTGAGGTTTAACATGTTTAGATTATAATTTATTTGCTTTACTTAGCTGACTTTATAAATGAGCTGATCATATAGTGTTTGACAATTGTTATTCACATTCTAATTTGAGGCTACAGTAGTTTGCAAATTCTGGAGTTTTTAATTTATGCTGGTTTCACCTATTAAAGTTTCAGGTTCTAGAGGTATCACATATTACAGTTCCATGTTTTAGAGGTATCACATATTATAGTTCCATGTTTTAGAGGTAACACCTATACCAGGTTCAAGCTTTAGAAGTATCACCAATACCAGGTTCAAGCTTTAGAAGTATCACCTATACCAGTTTCATGATTAGTCGGTTTCGCCTTTTAGAGGTTTTTAATTTAAGAGGTTTTAATTTAAGAGGGTCGTTTTTAATTCGAGAAGTTTCATAATTAAGAGTTTCAGGATTAAGAGGTTTTTAATTATAAAGGGTGTGCATTATCAATAACTAGCATAAGTTGTCTAGATTTTTTCGCTTCATAATGTTGTTTGAAATTTTTAAACAAATTTAAATAAACAAGTAATTTTTCAATATTTTATATGATTTATAATGAATATATGCTAAACGATTGAATTCAATGCCAATATTTTGTTTTATAATCATTTATGATATAATTATTAATATTGTATTATATAAAGACTTATAGTGATCTAGACAATGAATTATAACAATATTTGGAAATATAATAAAGATATCCCTCAGTATATCGTTAATTTAACTAGTTATTGTAGACATTCGAGTAATAGCTTGATACACTTTCATATTTCGTATTTTCAGTAAGCCCGACATTAATCGCCTGAGTTTTATTTGTATTTACTATATAATACTAATTTTGTTGAACAAGATGTGTATTTCTTAAGGTAATCAAGTGACTTGAATACAATATTAATAATTATATCATAAATGATTATAAAACAAAATATTGGCATTGAATTCAATCGTTTAGCATATATTCATTATAAATCATATAAAATATTGAAAAATTACTTGTTTATTTAAATTTGTTTAAAAATTTCAAACAACATTATGAAGCGAAAAAATCTAGACAACTTATGCTAGTTATTGATAATGCACACCCTTTATAATTAAAAACCTCTTAATCCTGAAACTCTTAATTATGAAACTTCTCGAATTAAAAACGACCCTCTTAAATTAAAACCTCTTAAATTAAAAACCTCTAAAAGGCGAAACCGACTAATCATGAAACTGGTATAGGTGATACTTCTAAAGCTTGAACCTGGTATTGGTGATACTTCTAAAGCTTGAACCTGGTATAGGTGTTACCTCTAAAACATGGAACTATAATATGTGATACCTCTAAAACATGGAACTGTAATATGTGATACCTCTAGAACCTGAAACTTTAATAGGTGAAACCAGCATAAATTAAAAACTCCAGAATTTGCAAACTACTGTACATTGAAATGGTCAAATTATTAATTTTGACCGATATATAACATGATGAATATGTTAGATATACAATATAAAGGGACTATTTTTGTGCATTCATCAATAATGCTGTTTAACCTCAAATTAGAAAACGAATATGACTACAAATTCTGAATTTTGGAGATTAATAATATTACAATATGTGTGTATAATACTAATAGTAACTATATGGTGAAGTTGTGCAAAAAGGGATGTGATATCAGTCAAATCGATATGAGAGGGTTTTTTAGTGTGCAAACATTACAGAATTAGTAAATACCATTTGTGTTAATTGTATTAAAATTAGTCTATGTTATCATATGTTGTCCCACTTCAAATGACTATGATCTCCTTTGATGCTATTGATAATGATTTCTATCAAGAGTCGTTTCAAGTATCTAATCCAGTGTTCACCTTTATGAAGTAGGAAGTATCCTTCCACGAGACAGAATCCTCTGATGCTTTCAAGGTCTTCCACAACCACTTGATGGTTGACATAGACTCATTTTTGGACAATCCAAATATCGTATTTTCTACCATGGCCCAAAAGATTTCCACAGAAGTCCAGCCATCATCTGACAAATTCCTTTGGAATTAGGAATCCTAGCAAATTTTCGCAAAAATTGTGACCGCAATTGGTCTGAAGGGCATCAAGCCAAAGCAAATCACCAAGTGGATGCCAAAGCGCTTCAAGCTCAACTGCCAGCAGATTGGAAGCCACCTACAGAAGTACAAGCTGAGAGTCCAAAGAGACTTCCAATTGTACAGCTTTGACCAGTTTGAAAACTGGATGGTACCAAAGCACTTGCAAGATCCAGTTGTAGAGGCTCTAGCTGCGAAGTGGTTAGACCAACGCTACCAAGGAACCAGCCAAGCCGAACTCATGAAATTGTCTGAGTGAAATCTAGTTTTAATTACAGTTCTTATAGGATTACAAATTAAAATCACATCGTCTAGTTCACGGCCCTGAAGTTCTACACTTGTTGCATCAAATTCCGAACAATTTCTTCAGCTCTTTACTTGTCCATCTTTACATAAGTCACGTCAACCTCCTCGAAGTTGTCCAGGAACTTAGTCTCTCTTGCCTCTAGGTGATGTCTGCAAAATCCGCACTACAAAACCTGTGGTCTTCCGCATCCTTGCTGCGAACACCTGTATTGCTTCGTTATCTTTTTCGGTTCCACCGGCTTTACTTCTGTTGTTTTCTGGCTCGGCATGCTTTTACAGGAGAAGAGCTTGGGCTACTATTGCAGAGAAAGGTACTCATCTATCTGATTTAAAACAAATTCGGGTCTCATTGGAGTGGGTAAGTTAAATGTAGCTGGGTGCATATCGCTGTGCAGAGTAGTTTTGAAAGTGGAAATATGCTATATTGCATGTGAGAACCACAATACCATGTACAAGACCGCTCATTGAATATAACTTTAGTGTGATGTAACTTTATACCGTCTAAAATGATATATGCGTTCATTAAGGTATGTGGCATGTAAATCGAGTCAGAAATATCTCCTTCAACACATATATTGTTAGTGTTCCTGTACTAAGAACCTAAGCAATTGAAAACTAATTCCAAACATATTTATATGTTTATCAAAGCTATTCAGTCTAACTCGTAGATATCGAGTCTATTTCTAAAACATATCAACTTTGTCTGTTATATATTATCCATCAAAGCTGTATATACTCGTCTATAAACCATAGAATAAACACACTGTTTAGAGCCAGCGCAGCTGTCGTTGCTCTATTGAGTAAAGAGACATTTGTACAACGTAAAATTACAAATCCAAATACACTTCACTCACTGTTCATCTGGTCGATGTGCAGCTCTGCTATCGAGGTCCCGCAGAACTAGCTCACCCGGTGGTTCACAACTGGGGTGCAGAGCCCTGTTCTGTTGGAGGCTCCCGAGTTCAGGTTCAGTCTCTTGAGCCCGGCCATCGTTTTGACGTTAGACTTGCGCAAGAACTCGCCTGAGTTCTGGATATCGATTATTTATTCACTAAACTGCGCGGCTTCTGGTATTTCTTCGGATTAATTCATACAGTTTTTGTTCATTTGGAGTGAGGCAGGCTGAAGCTGTTTTTCGGCTTTCACGCGAACGGATGCGTAAAATACCAGTTTATGTTTGGAGTTTGGATTTGCTTAAATAAGAATTAAATTACAATAGCACTGCTTTAAATTACAATAATTTTTGCTTTAGATCAGTATATGAGTTCAATTAAGAAGAACCCAGTTTTTGTTAATTAATGTTTTAGGCTTTGAATCAAACGATTCGTTTTAGAAAAACTGGTAAATATTCAGAAAGAAAGATGTTCCAGCTTGCCACCTGTCTGTTTATCAGAAAGTGTGCAAATATTTGGCTCTAAGTATTTCTAAATGCATAACTAGTTTGAAAATTGTAAGGAAAAACATTACAAACATTTTTAAAAGGCCGATTTTATTTGTGGGATAACACCTCGCTTCACGGTATTAATTCTAATTCGCTTTGGTTTTTATGTGTTGTGAATTAAGAATCAAATTATAATCACTTGATTAGAAAGAAGCAATGAGACTTCTAGCAAATATATAACGAATAGAGTCATTCACTATTTTAGAAAACTGATTAAATACTCTCACGCTGATTAACTTTTGCACGATACGAGAATATTTATAAGTAAATTTTAATATTTAGTCCAAAATCAGCATAGAAATAAGAAGCAATCCATGCAAAAATTAAATAATGATATCTTATTTTCTTAAGAAAGAAAAGTATCAGACTAATGAACAAATAAGTCATTCACTAAGAGCTTATATTCGGCTTACTAAAGAGACTAATCTGCTTCGACATGTTGAAATCACTTACGTGTTCATTTCCCACTTGCAGCGCGCAGGAGCCAATGTCAGTAGACACTCCTGTGGTTTTTAGTGCCTTCAAGTCGCTTAATTTCTTTAGGTTCAGCTTCTGCAGAAAACGCGTCGAATGCGTAGAATTAAGGCCGTTTATATTTCCTTCTAAGAACTGGAAATACTCAACTTTGTTGTTAACATGTTACAAATTACTCATTGGAGGTGAAAAAGCGAAGGTGCTCAGAAATAGCTCCACAAAGGCTTATTTCAAAGTAGACATATTTAAACAAATTCAAATTCAACAGTTTTAAGAATATCTAAACAATCCTAAGCTACTGGATTCATTCATTAAAAATTCTCAGTAATTCACGTAATAATTGTTAAAGCAAAGTATATATCCGAATAAGTATAGATTGCACGTTCTGGGTGGTTAATTATTCTGTCTAGTTTCTGGAAGAAATAGTTAACTTCAGCAATAATGTAAAATTTAGTTGTTGTTAGATAGAAAACATGAGTATTCTAAATTTATTTCTCAGCTAAACACATAACGATATGGATTCGCTAAAAATATAACGTCTCACTTATGAAATTAACGTTACTCAACTAATTAATATATTCGTTCTAAACAACCAAAATAGTTTCACTAGATTCACTGGCTTGTGTTCAGGTCGTCAAAAAGGGTTGAGGGTTTCGAGACGTTGAAGTTGTTCACGTGCCCGTTCCTCACAGACGGCGTGCACGAGTCGGTGCAGTTTAACACTCCAGTCTAGATGTTCAGCTTCTTCAGGTCGCCCAGTTTCTTCAGGCTCAGCTTGTTCTGCACGAACCTCGTGGAATGAGTAGAGTTCAGTCCAAGGATGTGTCCCTCAAGAAACTCAACGAATTCTATTTTGTGCTAAGTCATCTGGAGTGAAAAGATTGTGGTGTTATATTTAGACCAGTTACAGTGCTGAGTAAACATATTTAAACAAATAGGAATTCGAAATTTGATTTATTATATTATTGTAATTAGGCATTTCAGCAGTTATTCGAAGGCTGTATTAACTTAATCTTTTAATAATTTACTGATATATTTAAAGCTAGTCTTTAAATTCTAGTATGTTCTGTTAACTTATAAATATAATTTAAAACTATTAATAGAAGTATTTAATCTAATTCCAAATTAATATCCGTATTCGCATATATCCACTGTTAGAAAACAGACTTGAAGTGCATTCGACAGTGAGTCTTTGTGTTTGCATCACTCTTTAAAACAGTAATAGTACAGTTACAGTAAACCTTTGCTGATATATTTAAAATATTACGTGTGTGCTGGAAACAATCTATTACATCACTCCGCGTCGTTGAACATCTCTTCTTGCTTCGAGCCGTTGAAATCGCTGATGTGGACGTTTTTCTTCGCGGGCGTGAAGGCGTCCGTGCAGTTTTGAGAGCCGCTCACGATATTCAGCTTCTTCAGGTCTCCCAGCTTCTTCGTTTGGTGCTTGAGCAAAACGAAGCTGGACGAATTCGATCCAGACACTTGATTCATTGGAATGAAAAAATTAAATTTACTTGTTTACTCACTGGATCACATTAAATTCGTGAGCAAATTTGACACTACAATTTGTTTATTCTTGGTGTTTATTTTAGGTTGTGTTTAAATTTACAATTTATTCTCATTTTTCAGTAACCAATATTATACTGTGATCAAAAATTAATTGTATTATCTTTTAGAATAAACAATATTCATATCTCACACGAATTAAACTTTATCGAAAATGGAGTAGATTTCGAACTCGTCTTCTTCGACGAGGTCTCTCACCAGGCTCTCTGAGCTGGTATCGATGCTGATGTCCACGATGCGACTTCAGTTCTTATTTCTATTATACAACTGGCTCGTCCAGCTCTTCTATGCTGAAGATGTTGTTCAGCTGGGACTGGGCTAACGGTGATCTCTTCTTGCCTCCTCGAATTAGTTTCATATGGGAGTGGACTTGAACTATTGGTGCAACGCAAGAAATATGAGCATGTGCGGTACAAAGTGGAATTAAGTGAATCCAGATTAAATCCTTTTTTAATTCAAACAAATTAATATAGTTCGGAAAGATTTGTTGTGATATGTGTTGTGCAATTACCTTAGCTCTGTTCACTATATTTTAGTGAAATTCAATGAATCATTTTTTAATAATATTATAGTAATGTAAATAATATTTTTTGTTATGTATGTGAATCTTTTTGTAATAAATAGCTAACGACGTTCCTGCCAGAGTCACGGTGTCCTTAGACAGAAAAATGGACTAAGTGAAAATAGTTGAGGTATTACTAGTATGCGTATTATGCCATTTTTTGGTGTAGCTACGCCAAAACGCACCCTAAATATATTGTTAACATAAATATAATTCAAACAATTACGAGGTATTTTCATTTAGACAATAACCCCTTATAAACGTTTTAACATAATTTTCACTTTGTCATTTCTATCACTTGCTCGGCAATTTCCATTCGTTTGTTCATCGTTTTTATGTTCCTCCTCACGAATTGCAAAAATTTGAATAGACAAAACAAAATGATCAACACAAGAGGGAGTTTAACGCAGCACAGTTCGTTCATCCTGTTCGCATCAAGAATTATTTGACGTTCGTGCGTCAACTTCAGGTAAAAGAGCTTGTACTTGTCAACGGTGAGAATAACGAGAACGGCTGCAACAATTATTGCAACGTAGTGCATTTACTCACGCGCAAACACTATGAAAAGGAAAAATGTAAGCGTAACAGCAGACAGTAACTACACCGTGATATCAGAATAGTCAAAGGACAAATAGTAGTTCTTAATCTGCACTAATAAATCCGTAAAAGTACACGTTTCCTGCATATGAAGTGAAATATATATTTTAATTGCATATAACGCAATTAAAACTAATAAATTTGAAAGGACCACACCACATATAACATGCAGCTCGAACCACAAGAATACATCATCGGAAGATACAACAACACCACAATCGAAACCAAACAACCCATGCAAATAATATATCCAGTGCAAAACCCGCCTCTCTACGAACGCAGAGCTCAACTCGGAACACTAATTATAACACCACACAGAATGTTCTTTATTTATGATAAAAAAGTGCTGTTAGGCTTCCAAATTCATAATATATACAAAATATCAACACAGCTAGAGTAAATTTCAACTATAACTTTCAATTTGTTTACTCCTCACTCTTACAAAATAACGACAGATTTGATGCAAGCAACCCATCTTCTATAAATGATTCACGGTGTTTCTGGACCAAATGTATTACCAACAAGTCCATAAATAGCTAGATTTAGGTATAGTCCTTAAAGTTATGACGCACTTATGCAATATGAGTGTTTCTATTAAAAACTGCAACCTTTTTAATCTCATATCTACTCACAAGAACAACCATTATTAAAGTAACTAGCTAGATATAGTGTTTTGACCCCTGAAAATTAAATATTTTGTGGTCCATTTTCATATTTTGATCCATTTAGAGAGTACCAAAGAATGGGTGTGCAAATTCGTTAGCCCACTACTGAATAGTTGGCATTAATGATATTCGGAGATGAAATTCATCCTATGCTTCTCAAATATCTTCTAACTTTTAAACCTACTTATGATTCATAGTAATACACACGGGAAGCTTAACGTTTAAACGGAAGAGTATTTGACTAATTGCAATTATTTAAATCTCAATTTACTACTTCATCTAAAGACATGTACTTTGATGCATCTTGCAGTAGAATGTATGACCCACGTTCTCTCTTTAGATCTGACTAAGAATTTTACGACTTACTTGCAAAACATCCATAAGCTTCAACCGCTTCATTTGGTTTGAATGAATTTGGCCACAATGCTGATGAAGGAAAGGAACTTATTGAAAGAGATGAAATCGAAGAAGATGTTGAAGAGGACGAATCTATGACCGAAAATTAACCTGCTTAAATGAATTAAATTGCAAATTCCGTTATGGGATTCTTTAAAAAAGTTAAGGAAGCAACCGCCAAAAAACCAGAGCCAAAAGTTGAAGAAGAGGTTGTTCAAGATATCGACTTTTAAACAGACATTTATTGTCACGGATGCTGTTTTAAACCAACATATTTCAGAGTAAACCCTGTAATGCGTTAATATTTGTTGAGTTTTATTGATAAAAAGTTCCCAGAGATCACTGACGAACTTTACAGACCAATCGCATACATTGACTTCAGGATGTCATACTTGAATGTAAATTACGATTATTCTCCAACTTATCCAGCTCTTATTTGTGTTCCAGATCAATTCGCTGATGATTTGCTGCGTAAGTCAATGAAATTTAGATCAAGGGGTCGTATAGCAGCTCTTTCTTGGGTTAATCCGAAATCTGGCATATCTATTTCTCGTTGTAGTCAACCTGGTAAGGGATTTGGCTTGACTCGTGATTCAGCAGATGAAATATTGCTTGAAAATATCAAGAACTCAGGTCTAGGTAACAGTCAGGACAAGTTCTTAATTGTTTTCGACGCCAGACCAAAACTTTCCGCAATTGGTAACAGACTAACTGGTAAGGGTTTCGAAAGCGCTAGAGCCTATCCATTTTCAAAAACGTACTATTGTGGTATTGATAATATTCACGCTGTCAGAGACAGTTACGAGGCCATGGTTAAACTCGCTTTACAATTTAAGCAGGGAGACATGAAATTGATCAGGAAGTCGGATAACGTCGAGGATTTCGGCCAGGACGGTATAATCTTGGAAACAAAAGTTAACGCCTTGTAAAAGTTCTACGAATAAGCTGATAAAACCAAGTGGTACTACCACATGCAAACCATTCTTATCTCAGCCAATTTAATGGCTCAGTGCGTGACTAAGCTCAAATGCAACGCGATGGTGCACTGTTCCGACGGCTGGGACCGCACGTCTTAACTTTCAGGTTTAACCATGCTCATGATTGATCCATATTATCGCACTCTCAAGGGCTTCATAATCTTAATAGAGAAGGAGTGGCTCAGCTTCGGGCACATGTTCGCTACCCGTAACAGGCTCCCCGGCTCAACAAAGGCTTCCAAGCGCAAGGACTCCGAGTACTTCAAGCCCCAAGCTACTGGTAAGCCCCTTGACTGCGGACAAGAGTCAATAACCGAGTTAACCGCCCAGGGTGTTAACCACGCACCTCCTTCATAGTAAAATTATAGATTCTCCTCCAGTTAAACGTCACAGGTGTTCTTCCAGTTTTTGGAGTGCGTTTATCAACTGTTGAACTAAATGCCCCACGAATTCGAGTTCAACGAGAACTTCCTCCTGTTTTTGGCGAAGGAACTGTTCGACGGGTCCAGCGGAACGTTCTTCTTCGACTGCGAAGAATAGAGGACGCACTATTTGGTGCAGATGACGACCAAGAGCTGCTACGAGAAGGCAATTGGGAACGGGCACTACTTAAATCCAGGGTACATACTCAAGGACACCCTTGTACAGATGAACAACGATGTTGGAGAAACGAGTCTGAGCGTTAGAGCTAGTCAGGCTGATATGAAGGTCTGGGCCGAGTTCTGGCTCGAGATGTGAGAAGACAAAATCTAACTTATAAATATGTATTATAATAAAAATGTAGAATTTAATTAAGTATATAATTTTCATTCACTTGAACATACTATTTCCAAATATATCGAAGAAACTGCTTGTTGATACGGCTGAATTCTCTGCTTCATGTGTTATAATTGATATTGAAACACTCTTGGTACTCTTCTTCCCGTTAATTATCTTGATCTTAGTCAACAAAATATTTGCTTTACTACTCTAATCCCAAAATATATCGCAAGATTAGGAATCGAGTTACTCAAGCTGTGTAACAGTATTTGTGTTTTTAGGCGAATATAATGTTTGTTCTATAGATTCTATATCCTCTTCGATAATCTAAAGATGCTTTAATTTTCTATTTTCTAAATGTTGATGATTTCTATTCATTGAAAGTGGAACAGATATATACAAATGTTGCCAATATTGAATTATAATTGATATATAAAAGATAATTTAAAAAGAATTAGTTACTTGAAAAATAATTCAGAATTGATTCAAATATTTAAAATATATATAATTGTGCTTATTTTATAGAGGTGATTGTTTTATTATTTTAAATAATATTAGATCAACTTTATAAATTAAGAACTAAACAAAATATTTTGACGATTTATTTTTGACGAAGATGAAATTCTGTAAATTGATTAAAAGAAGTATAAGTGTATTATTTGTATAAAAGATGGAATCATTTCACTTGAACACACTATCGCTAAAAATATCGAAGAAACTGTCAGACGACGCTGTTTGGTTTTCTACTTTCTTCGTTTCAATCGAAATGTTCTTCATACTTTTGCGCCCGTTTACTATTCTGATCTTAGTCAACAAAACATTTGTTTTGCTGCTCTAATCCCAAAATATATCACATGATTGTGATTCGACTCGTTCTTGTAGTGAAGTTCTGTCGGTATTGTTCGGTGACTACAACGTCTGCTATGCCGATTCTCCACCTTCGTTTATAATGGCTAAATGCTGCATTTTTCCTTTTGCTGAATGTTTTCTATACATTAATGGGAAGTGGTGGGAGATATTAAGTATATAGAGAATTTAAGTAATCTGAGTAAAATACTTTTGTAATTCCAATTAAGTAAATTCTATTCGTTTTCACATTTGTTAAGATATATAGAATTGTAACGGATATATTAAATAAGTACATCCTTCATCAGATGAAGAGTACAAGTAAAAAACTTTAAATATAAATTTCAATCAAATTATATATCTAATTCCATATATTTAAACAATTGAAAGATCAGTAGAACATCATATGCTTCTCGATTATTATGTGACCAACATATTGTAAAATAGTTAAGCTGTCATAAGAATAGCTAGCTGTAATTGCTAATTGATGCATGAAATTAAATACTGAAATGGTAGGATTAAAATCACTTGAACACATCATCTTTGAATATATCGAAGAAACTGTTGTTTGATGTTGACTGTGTGCTCACGTTTTTCGTTTTAATTGAGATGTGTTTGTAGTTCTTCTTTCCGTTCACTATTTTGATTTTTGTCATCAGGACGTTCGTTTTGCAGCTTTGGTCCCAGAATAGATCGCAAGAATTCGATTCGACATGAATTATATTGTTTTAAGGCAGCTTAGGTTAAGTGTGGTTTTACTCTTACTCTTCAACTTCATGAATCGAATCTAAAAGTTTGGGGTTGAATTATTTTAGAGCCTTACTTTTGAATGTTTACTTTGTAACACTTTTGAATGAGTACTAGTTTTTAGTCATAAATAAAGTGGAAAATGTAAAGCAGGCTTATTATAAGACTGTTATAAATGATTAAAACCCAAAAAGAATTTAATTAATTCTATAAATATATGTTGGTTCAAAAAACTCATTAGATATTTCTTTATCTAATGTATATTACACTAAGTGTCGTAACTGACCGTAAAAAGACATTTCAAATAAGTCTTTCCAAATTTATTAGGAATTACATAGAATTATTATGTAATGTACGTTTTCTTGTAGAGATAGCATGTGGAAATAATGAATCAAAGATATTTAGAACACGCTTATACATGACAGTGTATAAGCTAGTCCTTCAATATCTAGACTAAATTTTAAGTATCTGATCTTCATCATTATAAAGATGCTACAATTCAGAAAATTTATATTTAAATACATATAATTATATAATATGTCTATGTTTCACTTGAACACACTATCGCTAAAAATATCGAAGAAACTGTCAGACGACGCTGTTTGGTTTTCTACTTTCTTCGTTTCAATCGAAATGTTCTTCATACTTTTGCGCCCGTTTACTATTCTGATCTTAGTCAACAAAACATTTGTTTTGCTGCTCTAATCCCAAAATATATCACATGATTGTGATTCGACTCGTTCTTGTAGTGAAGTTCTGTCGGTATTGTTCGGTGACTACAACGTCTGCTATGCCGATTCTCCACCTTCGTTTATAATGGCTAAATGCTGCATTTTTCCTTTTGCTGAATGTTTTCTATACATTAATGGGAAGTGGTGGGAGATATTACATATAGAGAATTTAAGTAATCTGAGTAAAAATACTTTGTAATTCCAATTAAGTAAATTTATTCGTTTTCACATTTGTTAAGATATATAGAATTGTAACGGATATATTAAATAAGTACATCCTCTATCAGATGAAGAGTACAAGTAAAAACTTTTAAATATAAATTCTAATCAAATTATATATCTAATTCCATATATTTAAACAATTGGAAAGATCAGTAGAACATCATATGCTTCTCGATTATTATGTGACCAACATATTGAAAAACAGTTAAGCTGTCATAAGAATAGCTATTGTAATTGCTAATTGATGCATGAAATTAAATACCGAAATGGTAGGATTAAATCACTTGAACACATCATTTTTGAATATATATCGAAGAAACTGTTGTTTGATGTTGACTGTGTGCTCACGTTTTCGTTTTAATTTTGAGATGTGTTTGTGCTCCTTCTTCCGTTCACTATTTTGATTTTTGTCATCAGGACGTCTGGTTTTGGTGCAGCTTTGGTCCCAGAATAGATCGCAAGAATTCGATTCGACATGAATTATATTGTTTTAAGGCAGCTTAGGTTAAGTGTGGTTTTACTCTTACTCTTCAACTTCATGAATCAATCAAAAGCCAGTTGAACTATTTTAGAGCTTCTCTTACTTTTTGAATGTTTACTTTGTAACACTTTTGAATGAGTACTAGTTTTTAGTCATAAATAAAGTGGAAAATGTAAAGCAGGCTTATTATAAGATCAGTTATAAATGATTAAAAACTCAAAAAGAATTTAATTAATTCTATAAATATATGTTGGAGACCAAAACTCATTAGATATTTCTTTATCTAATGTATATTACACTCAAGTGTCGTAACTGACCGTAAAAAGACATTTCCAAATGTCTTTCCAAATTTATTAGGAATTACATAGAATTATTATGTAATGTACGTTTTCTTGTAGAGAGAGTACTGGAAATAATGAATCAAAGATATTTAGAACACGCTTATACATGACAGTGTATAAGCAGTCCTTCAATATCTAGATTAAATTTTAAGTATCTGATCTTCATCATTATAAAGATACAATTCAGAAAATTTATATTTAAATACATATAATTATATAATATGTCTATGTTTCACTTGAACACACTATCGCCAAAAAATATCGAAGAAACTGTCAGACGACGCGTTTGGTTTTCTACTTCGTTTCAATCGAAATGTTCTCATACTTTGCGCCCGTTTACTATTCTGGATCTTACATCAACAAAACATTTGTTTTGCTGCTCTATCCCAAAATATATCACATGATTGTGATTCGACTCTGTTCTTGGGTAGTGAAGTTCTGTTTGGCATTGTTCGGTGACTACAACGTCTGGGTTATGCCGATTCTCCACCTTTCGTTTATACGGCTAAATGCTGCATTTTTTCCTTTTGGGCTGAATGTTTTCTCTTTATACATTAATGAAGTGGTGGGAGATATTGGTATATAGAGAATTTACAATCTTGAGTAAAATACTTTGTAATTCCAATAAGTAAATTTATTCGTTTTCACATTTGTTAAGATATATAGAATTGTAACGATATATTAAATAAGTACATCCTTCATCAGATGAAGAGTACAAGTAAAAACTTTAAATATAAATTTCAATCAAATTATATATCTAATTCCATATATTTAAACAATTGAAAGATCAGTAGAACATCATATGCTTCTCGGATTATTATGTGACCAACATATTGTAAAATAGTTGCTTCGTCATAAGAATAGCTAGCTGTAATTGGCAATTGATGCATGAAATTAAATACTGAAATGGTAGGGATTGTAAATCACTTGAACACATCATCTTTGGAATATATCGAAGAAACTGTTGTTTGATGCTGACTGTGTGCTCACGTTTTTCGTTTTAATTGAGATGTGTTTGTAGTTCTTCTCTTTCCGTTCACTATTTTGATTTTTGGTCATCGACGTTCGTTTTGCAGCTTTGGTCCCAGAATAGATTCGCAAGAATTCGATTCGACATGAATTATATTGTTTTAAGGCAGCTTAGGTTAAGTGTGGTTTTACTCTTACTCTTCAACTTCATGAATCGAATCTAAAAAGCTTGGGGTTGAATTATTTTAGAGCCTTACTTTTGAATGTTTACTTTGTAACACTTTTGAATGAGTACTAGCTTTTAGTCATATAAATAAAGTGGAAAATGTAAAGCAGGCTTATTATAAGACTGTTATAAATGATTAAAACCCAAAGAATTTAATTAATTCTATAAATATATGTTGGTTCAAAAAAACTCATTAGATATTTCTTTATCTAATGTATATTACACTATGTCGTAACTGACTGTAAAAAGACATTTCAAATAAGTCTTTTCCAAATTTATTAGAATTACATAGAATTATTATGTAATGTACGTTTTCTTGTAGAGATAGCATGTGAAATATCGAATCAAAAGATATTTAGGAACACGCTTATACATGAGACAGTATGTTTGGGTCCTTCAATATCTAGACTAAATTCTTAAGTATCTGATCTTCATCATTAAGATAAGTACATTCAGAAAATTTATATTTCTAAATACATATAATTATATAATATGTCTATGTTTCACTTGAACACACTATCGTTAAAATATCGAAGAAACTGTCAGACGACGCTGCTTAGCTTTCTACTTTCTTCGTTTCAATCGAAATGTTCTTCAGCGCTGCGTCTGCTTACTATCTCTGATTCAGTCAACAAAACATTTGTTTTGCTGCTCTAATCCCAAAATATATCACATGATTGTGATTCGACTCGTTCTTTGTAGTGAAGTTCTGTCGGCATTGTTCGGTGACTACAACGTCTGCCATGCCGATTCTCCACCTTCGTTTATAATGGCTAAATGCTGCATTTTTCCTTTGCTGAATGTTTTCATACATTAATGGGAAGTGGTGGGAGATATTAAGTATATAAATTTGCTAATCTGAGTAAAATACTTTGTAATTCCAATTAAGTAAATTCTATTCGTTTTCACATTTGTTAAGATATATGAATTTGTAATGATATATTAAATAAGTACATCCTTCATCAGATGAAGAGTACAAGCAAAAAACTTTAAAATATAAATTTCAATCAAATTATATATCTAATTCCATATATTTAAACAATTGAAAGATCAGTAGAACATCATATGCTTCGATTATTATGTGACCAATATATTGTAAAATAGTTAAGCTGTCATAAGAATAGCTAGCTGTAATTGCTAATTGATGCATGAAATTAAATACTGAAATGGTAGGATTAAAATCACTTGAACATCATCTTTGAATATATCGAAGAAACTGTTGTTTGATGTTGACTGTGTGCTCACGTTTTTTCGTTTTAATTGAGATGTGTTTGTGTTCTTTCTTTCCGTTCACTATTTTGATTTTTGTCATCAGGACGCGTTCGTTTTGCAGCTTGGTCCCAGAATAGATCGCAAGAATTGATTCGACATGAATTATATTGTTTTAAGGGCAGCTTAGGTTAAGTGGTTTTACTTACTCTTCAACTTCATGAATCGAATCTAAAAGTTTAAGCACCATTTTAGAGCCTTACTTTTGAATGTTTACTTTTGTAACACTTTGAATGAGTACTAGTTTTTAGTCATAATAAAGTGGAAAATGTAAAGCAGGCTTATTATAAGACTGTTATAAATGATTGAAACCCAAAAAGAATTTAATTAATTCTATAAATATATGTTGGTCAAAACTCATTAGATATTTTTATCTAATGTATATTACACTAAGTGTCGTAACTGACTGCAAAAAGACATTTCAAATAAGTCTTTCCAAATTTATTAGAATTACATAGAATTATTATGTAATGTACGTTTTCTTTGTAGAGATAGCATGTGGAAATAATGAATCAAAGATAGTTTAGAACACGCTTATACTACGACAGTGTATAAGCTGGGGTCCTTCATCTAGACTAAATTTTAAGTATCTGATCTTCATCATTATAAAGATGCCACAATTCAGAGTAAATGAGTATTTAAATACATATAATTATATAATATGTCTATGTTTCACTTGAACACTATCGCTAAAAATATCGAAGAAACTGTCAGACGCTGTTTCGTTTTCTACTTTCTTCGTTTCAATCGAAACGTTCTTCATACTTTGCGCCCGTTTACTATTCTGATCTTAGTCAACAAAACATTGTTTTGCTGCTCTAATCCCAAAATATATCACATGATTGTGATTCGACTCTCGTTCTCCTCTTATAGTGAAGTTCTGTCGGTATTGTTCATGACTACAACGTCTGCTATGCCGATTCTCCACCTTCGTTTATACGGCTAAATGCTGCATTTTTCCTTTTTGCTGAATGTTTTCTATACATTAATGGGAAGTGGTGGAGATATTAAGTATATAGAGAATTTAAGTAATCTGAGTAAAATACTTTCTTTGTAATCTAATTAAGTAAATTTATTCGTTTTCACATTTGTTAAGATATATAGAATTGTAACGGATATATTAAATAAGTACATCCTTCATCAGATGAAGAGTACAAGTAAAAAAACTTTAAATATAAATTTCAATCAAATTATATATCTAATTCCATATTTAAACAATTGAAAGATCAGTAATATATGCTTCTCGATTATGTGACCAACATATTGTAAAAATAGTTAAGCTGTCGTAAGAATAGTAGGCTGTAATTACAATTGATGCATGAAATTAAATACTGAAATGGTAGGATTAAAACTCACTTGAACACATCATCTTGAATATATCGAAGAAACTGTTGTTTGATGTTGATCGTGTGCTCACGTTTTTCGTTTTAATTGAGATGTGTTTGTAAATTTTCTTCCGTTCACTATTTGATTTTTGTCATCAGACGCCTGTTTTGCAAAGCTTTGGTCCCAGAATAGATCGCAAGAATTCGATTCGACATGAATTATATTGTTTTAAGGCAGCTTAGGTTAAGTGTGGTTTTACTTTACTTCTTCAACTTCATGAATCGAATCTGGTGCTTTCAGTTGAATTATTTTAGAGCCTTACTTTTGAATGTTTACTTTGTGTAACACTTTTGAATGAGTACTGCTTTTAGTCATAAATAAAGTGGAAAATGTAAAGCAGGCTTATTATATGACTGTTATAAATGATTAAAACCCAAAAGAATTTAATTAATTCTATAAATATATGTTGGTTCAAAAACTCATTAGATATTTTTATCTAATGTATATTACACTATGTCAGTAACTGGACCGTAAAAGACATTTCAAATAAGTCTTTCCAAATTTATTAGGAATTGCCAGAATTATTATGTAATGTACGTTTTCTTGTATGTAGAGATAGCATGTGGAAATACGAATCAAAGATATTAGAACACGCTATACATGACAGTGTATAAGCTTAGTCCTTCAATATCTAGACTAAATTTTAATATCTGATCTTCTCATCATTATAAAGATGCTAATTCAGAAAAATTTTATATTTAAATACATATAATTATATAATATGTCTATGTTTCACTTGAACACACTACGCTAAAAATACCGAAGAAACCGTCAGACGACGCTGTTTGGCTTTCTACTTTCTTTCGTTTCAATCGAAATGTTCTTCATACTTTTGCGCCCGTTTACTACTTGATCTTAGTCAACAAAACATTTGTTTTGCTGCTCTAATCCCAAAATATATCACATGATTGTGATTCGACCTGTTCTTGTAGTGAAGTTCTGTCGGTATTGTTCGGTGACTACAATGTCTGCTATGCCGATTCTCCACCCTTCGTTTATAATGGCTAAATGCTGCATTTTTCTCTTTGCTGAATGTTTTCTTATACATTAATGGGAAGTGGTGGAGATATTAAGTATATAGGAGAATTTATAATCTGAGTAAAATACTTTGTAATTCCAATTAAGTAAATTCTATTTCGTTTTCACATTTGTTAAGATATAATGTAACGGATATATTAAATAAGCACATCCTTCTCATCAGATGAAGAGTACAAGTAAAAAACTTTAAATATACCCCCAATCAAATTATATATCTAATTCCATATATTTAAACAATTGAAAGATCAGTAGGAACATCATATGCTTCTCGATTGCTATGTGACCAAATATATTGTAAAATAGTTAAGCTGTCATAAGAATAGCTAGCTGTAATTGCTAATTGATGCATGAAATTAAATACTGAAATGGTGGATTAAAAATCACTTGAACACATCATCTTTGAATATATCGAAGAAACTGTTGTTTGATGTTGACTGTGTGCTCACGTTTTTTCTGTTTTAATTGAGATGTGTTTGTAGTTCTTCTTTCCGTTCACTATTTTGATTTTTGTCATCAGGACGTTCCGTTTTGGTAGCTTTGGTCCAGAATAGATCGCAAGAAATTCGACCACATGAATTATATTGTTTTAAGGCAGCTTTAGGTTAAGTGTGGTTTTACTCTTACTCTTCAACTTCATGAATCGAATCTAAAAGTTTGGGGTTGAATTATTTTAGAGCCTTACTTTTGAATGTTTACTTGTAACACTTTTTGAATGAGTACTAGTTTTTGTCATAAATAAAGGGAAATGTAAAGCAGGCTTATTATAAGACTGTTATAAATGATTAAAACTCAAAAAGAATTTAATTAATTTCAAATATATGTTGGTTCAAAAACTCACATGATATTTCTTTATCTAATGTATATTACACTCAAGTGTCGTAACTGACCGTAAAAAGACATTTCAAATAAGTCTTTCCAAATTTATTAGGAATTACATAGGAATTATTATGTACGTACGTTTTCTGTAGAGATAGCATGGAAATAATCTTATCCCAAGATATTTAGAACACGCTTATACATGAGACAGTGTATGTTTGGGTCCTTCAATATCTAGACTAAATTTAAGTATCTGATCTTCATCATTATAAAGATGCTACAATTCAGAAAAATTTATATTTAAATACATATAATTACATAATATGTCTATGTTTCACTTGAACACACTATCGCTAAAAATATCGAACAAAACTGCCGACGACGCTGCTTCTGGTTTTCGCTTTCTTCTGTTTCAATCGAAATGTTCTTCATACTTTTTGCGCCTGTTTACTATTCTGATCTTAGTCAACAAACATTTGTTTTGCTGTTTCAATCCCAAAAATATATCACATGATTGTGATTCGACTCGTTCTTGTAGTGAAGTTCTGTCGGTATTGTTCGGTGACTACAACGTCTGCTATGCCGATTCTCCACCTTCGTTTATAATGGCTAAATGCTGCATTTTTCCTTTTGCTGATTGTTTTCTATACATTAATAATTTATAATGATTTATATTTTTAATATGATATTATTTTTATGATATTTATTGTTATTGCTATTGAAAAGTAATAATATATCCCCAAATTATTATTTTATATTTGATCATTCTTCATCGAATGCGAAAGCACCAACTTAGCATTATTTCTTGCCTTCTGGGACATAGTGTAATATTACGCCCTCAACTTAGTCAACATAGTAGAAACCCATTCTCATTGAACGATGATTTTGTTGAACCAGTGGGTCAAGAAGTCTTTTGGATAAGCTGCGAACTCTCCTGAGGAGTTTGGATTAACAAAGTTCTGAAGTCGTCTTCTGGGCCTAAGACGGCCCTATAGTGACGAGTTGACCATAGTATCTAAGAGTGACCTTTTGCATTTCTTCGTTTGGCAACCAGGTGAGCTTGATGGTGTTGGAGAAGTCAGTATCTCCTGGTAAATATGTGAGAACTTATCCGTTGACGGTGAAGTTACCGATGTTCATGAGGGTAACTTTTTGGGCTTGAGTTTTTTGCATTTCTTCTAAGTCGGCCTTGGTGATGTGGATAGACTTGGAGATATGAACTTTCTTCATACCGGCATCTTTGTTCTTTGGATGCAGTGGGACTTCGATTATTTTGTCCTCGATGTTTTCGAGGGTCATGACGACGTGGTCTTCTAAGACGCAGTGGAAGCGCTTAGCGATTGGTTCGAGGTATTGCTTGTTGAGTGCCCAGAGTTTGCTCCATTCTTGGTAGTTGAGTCTGCGTGAGGCTCCTTGGCCTACGATGAAGTCGGTGATGCTTTGAACGAGTAAACCACGTCTCATGAGTCCTTGAACTGTTGGGAAGCGTGGGTCCTTCCAGTTATCGACTATTTTCTGGTCAACGAACCATTACAAGTGTCTCTTTGACATCAAGCTGTATTGTAATCTGAGTCTGGAGAAATCTTGTATGTATGGGCATCTCAGCCCAAGTACGTTGCAGATCCACTGGTACTGTTCGTTTCTGTCCAGGAACTCGGTGGTTCTCAGGGCGTGGGTGATTCCCTCAACTGAGTCAACAATTGGGCAGGCGAAGTCGTAGGTTGGGTAGATCTTGAACTTGTCGCCCGTTCTGTGGTGCTCGTTCAGGACCACTCTGTAGATGACGAAGTCTCTCATGCACTTGTTCGGGTTTTGCATGTCGGCCTTAGCTCTAACACAAGTAAGTTGTCCTTCTGGAGAAGCTATTTTCATTTGCTCCCAGAGGCGGAGGTTTTCTTCAACTGAGTTGTTTCTGAAGGCAGATTCGGTTCCGTCAGCTCTTTCCTGCTGCATTTGGGCTTGGATGGTTTTGTCGCAGTAGGCCTGGCCCTTCTTGATCATGGACTCGCACAGGTCCTGGATCATCTGGAAGGAGTCGGAAGTGTAGGACATGGTGTCGTATTTAACGCCTAGGGTTTCGAGGTCGTTCTGAATGGACTGAACGAAGTCTGGGTTCTCCTTGGCAGGGTTGGTGTCGTCGAGTCTGAAATGGAGTCTGCCCTCGTACTTCTTGGCGAAGTAGTAGTTCAGGAGAGCGGCCTTAGAGTGGCCGATGTGCAGGTAACCGCTTGGCTCTGGTGGGAATCTAGTGCAGACCTTGCCCATCTCAGCGTGTGGGAGGGTTGGACCGGACTTGGCCTGGAGCTGCTCGTACTTCTTGAAAGCAACAGCGACCTGGCCCTTGGAAGCCTTGATCACGGCGTTCTTCTCGAACTTAGCGGCTAAGGCCTGAATCTTCGGATAAGCAGACAAATCCTCGCAGTCAACAACCGCTGGAGAACCTAAGACTAAATAAGTCTCCATGGTTGGCTCCTCTGGAACCTCTGCAGAAAGAATTTCTTCGAGGTCAGCGAGAAGTGGAGCGGTATAACAAAGTGGAATTATCTTCTTGAAGAATTGGAGCTCGGATTCAGATAACTACTTGAGCTTCTGAGCAACTTCGACGAATCCGGTAACGGATTCGGTTTCAGACTTCATAACTGGAGCATCGATTTCATCGTCGACAAAATATGAGAGCTTAACGTCAGATAAGTTCGCAAGCATACCAAATGAGTACGCGACAGATCTTGGGTTGAAAGTTAAAGCGGTGAGAACCACTACTTGCTTCTTTGGTGCCATTGCTTTTGTTGTGGCGTGAAAAGGTTTTATTAAACATCTCAAAAATGTTATTAATATCAAGAATATAGAACAATATGTGAGTAATCAAAATAAGATATGCCAATCATAGACAATCAAATCATAAGACACGAGTTTTATTAAATATAATTACTGGACAGTAATCAAAGGAATTAAATACTTTTATAGTTAAACCCGTTTTAAGCGAAGATCAGAACCACCTTCCTCAAGAAGAACTCCGAACACAAATGCGAACAGTTCGCTCACTAATGTAGCCCCTTTTAAACAAAGATGTGTCTTGATATTAAATCCCTTGTCAAAACCTGTACGTAATGTTAGATCCTTCTACAACCTTGTCATCAGTACTGAGGCTCAATTTAATCATTCCGTCTTCATCTCATAAATCATGACAATCCACTAATCCAAACTTAGTTACACAAAAACGCTACCAAAAACTAATTTCAATGTCATACCTCATCTTCTGGGATTGTCACTATGAATAGCCTCATACAGCCTGATAAAGAAAATATAAAAGAGCCAAAATGCTCTGGAAATAATAATGATAACATTATTAAATAATTTAATTGAATGCAGATACGTGAAGCTGGTCTGGTTCAGTGAAAAGGAAGTTTTAGAAGGGGCGGTCAAAGTCGGACTCAAGTGAAGTTCGATTTGTCCATTTATAAAGTTTTTTAAAAGTCATATTGATTACTAAATTTTTATACCACACATAACGTCTTCATTTAACATCTTGGTATCTTTCGATTGCTTTGATTACTACTAGAAACAAACAAAAGCATATTTTGCATATACATAACCAAAAGTCAACAAATTTCTCAGTGTTATCGACAAAGAAAATTGTATAACATTATTCGATATGACATTTTGTAGTCGTGTTAGTTGTTTTCCAGTAGACGTTTGAAATGTATCAAAATAGTTGACCGCTTTTATTGGAACTATTCAGCAGAAAAAGATGTAATTCTTTGTTATTTTAATTTATGTGTCTTACAGCATGCGTTTTCGTTTTGGTAATATACTTTTTGTAAACACGTTACGAGTTGGTTAGCTAAGAAAGATACATCGATACAATTATCGATTACACCCGGATTTGATTTGGTCGTTTAAATTCTTATACACTTCTGTGCGATAACATCGTGTTATAAATATTAAAGTCTATAAATAGCAAAATTTAAACGCGATGTATTCTAACTAGTCACTTGGCTCAGAGCCTCTCTCTGGTTATGTATTCCACGAACTCGGGCGCCACGAAGTCGTCCACGAACTATTGTACAACGATGTCGGACCTGCAGCTGTCCAGGACGCGTCTCAGCCTCCCGCACACCGCCGTCACGTACCCGTCCACCGGCTGTGCTGGGTTGTACTTAACCACCAGCGGCTTCAGGAAAGACTCGAAAACACGAGAGTCGAACTGCACGGTGCCGGGGCCCTCGAAGGCGTCCTGCAGCTGCTGGAAGAAGGCCTCGGAGTGCTGCTGGACCTGGTGCTCCGTCTTGGTCTGCACGTAGTCCGAGATCTGCTTGTACTGGGTTCTTTTAAATACGGACAGAGACTGGACGAAGAAGAACTGCTCCAGCTCGCTCCACCTGGCCGCCGGCTGTCGGGCGCTCTTCTCTTCGCGGTGGGATGTGTTCACGTCGATTTTCGGATTTTCGCTTCCGAACGAGGTAACGAAGCTCTCAAACAGGGCGTATTCCGATTCCGAGTTCGTCGCCGAGATGCACGGGCACTGGAGCCCCTGCTTGTAGAGGTACACGGAGGGCTTTGTATTTTCGCTCAGGAGGCCGCCCAGGCGCTGCTGTGGGAGCTGGTTTTGGAACGCCGGCTCCGGGCACGACAGCTCGTCCTCGATTTAGGTGATGCACGAGGCGTCAAGGACACTCTCGTCGCGGAGCTGGGAGCGCTCGAAAAAGGTCTCGTAGGTCATGGTTTCGCTAATTCCAAACGATATCATTTGAAGTGAGATTGTCTTGATAAATATCATATATAGCGAATATGTAGATGATGTTTAAAAATATAATGATGTTAGTGTAATGAATTGTAATGTGAATTACTAAGCTTATGGTATTACGCTCTCTGAGCCGATTCTGGCGGTGTAGTATTTTAATTTTTATAATATGTGAGGTTATTTAAGTGAGGTTTGTTATCTTCATCAATCAAACATTGTAAACTTTGATCAGATTTTCTGATACGGCTGCTTTCTAGACGTATGGTGATAAACTGATGTATTATTGTATTATAGATTGAGGGATTCGTTTATAGCCTCTACATTTTATAATTTACAATGAGTTATCACTGAGCTCAAGTGCCGTGTTTTCCATTTCTGTCCAGATTGTGTTTAAACTTAAGCATAAGACAGGGACAAAAATCTCTGTCTTACATTTAGATACGTCTTTAAACCTGTTTTAAAACACATCGCATTCACCATATTTGCAGCGATATACAAACATTTTTTATTAACAATTCACACTACAATACATACGGAATTTCTCGTTTGCGTATTGCTCCAAATACCGTCCACAACCATCTTTGTACATTCATCCCACTTCAGAAGATGAACTGGTAAATTAGCGAAACCATGACCTACGAGACCTTTTTCGAGCGCTCCCAGCTCCGCGACGAGAGTGTCCTGGACGCCTCGTGCATCACCTAAATCGAGGACGAGCTGTCGTGCCCGGAGCCGGCGTTCCAAAACCAGCTACCACAGCTGCGTCTGGGCGGCCTCCAGAGCGAAAATACAAAGCCCTCCGTGTACCTCTACAAGCAGGGGCTCCAGTGCCCGTGCATCTCGGCGACGAACTCGGAATCGGAATACGCCCTGTTTGAGAGCTTCGTTACCTCGTTCGGAAGCGAAAATCCGAAAATCAATATAAACACATCCTACCGCGAAGAGAAGAGCGCCCGACAGCCGGCGGCCAGGTGGAGCGAGCTGGAGCAGTTCTTCTTCGTCCAGTCTCTGTCCGTCTTTAAAAGAACCCAGTACAAGCAGATATCGGACTACGTGCAGACCAAGACGGAGCACCAGGTCCAGCAGCACTCCGAGGCCTTTTTCCAGCAGCTGCAGGACGCCTTCGAGGGCCCCGGCACCGTGCAGTTCGACTCTCGTGTTTTCGAGTCTTTCCTGAAGCCGCTGGTGGTCAAGTACAACCCAGCACAGCCAGTGGACGGGTACGTGACGGCGGTGTGCGGGAGGCTGAGACGCGTCCTGGACAGCTGCAGGTCCGACATCGTTGCACAATAGTTCGTGGACGACTTCGTGGCGCCCGAGTTCGTGGAATACATAACCAGAGAGAGGCTCTGAGCCGAGTGACTAGTTAGAATACATCTCGTTTAAATTTTGCTATTAATAGACTTTAATATTTATAACACGATGTTATCGCACAGAAGTGTATAAGAATTTAAACGACCAAATCAAATCCGGGTGTAATCGATAATTGTATTTCGATGTATCTTTCTAGCTAACCAACTCGTAACGTGTTTACAAAAAGTATATTACCAAAACGAAAAACGCATGCTGTAAGACACATAAATTAAAATAACAAAGAATTACATCTTTTTCTGCTGAATAGTTCCAATAAAAGCGGTCAACTATTTTGATACATTTCAAACGTCTACTGGAGAAAACAACTAACACGACTACAAAATGTCATATCGAATAATGTTATACAATTTTCTTGTCGATAACACTGAGAAATTTGTTGACTTTTGGTTATGTATATGCAAAATATGCTTTTGTTTGTTTCTAGCAGTAATCAAAGCAATCGAAAGATACCAAGATGTTAAATGAAGACGTTATGTGTGGTATAAAAATTTAGTAATCAATATGACTTTTAAAAAACTTTATAAATGGACAAATCGAACTTCACTTGAGTCCGACTTTGACCGCCCCTTCTAAAACTTCCTTTTCACTGAACCAGACCAGCTTCACGTATCTGCATTCAATTAAATTATTTAATAATGTTATCATTATTATTTCCAGAGCATTTTGGCTCTTTTATATTTTCTTTATCAGGCTGTATGAGGCTATTCATAGTGACAATCCCAGAAGATGAGGTATGACATTGAAATTAGTTTTTGGTAGCGTTTTTGTGTAACTAAGTTTGGATTAGTGGATTGTCATGATTTATGAGATGAAGACGGAATGATTAAATTGAGCCTCAGTACTGATGACAAGGTTGTAGAAGGATCTAACATTACGTACAGGTTTTGACAAGGGATTTAATATCAAGACACATCTTTGTTTAAAAGGGGCTACATTAGTGAGCGAACTGTTCGCATTTGTGTTCGGAGTTCTTCTTGAGGAAGGTGGTTCTGATCTTCGCTTAAAACGGGTTTTTTAAAACGGGATTATATAACGTTCGGCAGTGAGTTTTTGCTATTAACACATATCGTATTGTAGAGCATTTTTCAATGGGTCAAAATTATGATAGAGTAATACTAGAGCTAATACGAACATCCATACCTTGTAGGGTACATGCTAATAACATAATCAAAATTTTAGAATGAAAATCAAATAAAATATTTCACTTGACTCATTTGTGATGTGTAGTTAAATAAATATTATTATAGCTATTTCTGGAATTTATTAATAATAGCATTATCAATTATTAATTACACTAAATTGACATGAAATGCAATTTATTTAAAATCATATAATTTCATTCATAATTAAGCTATAATAACAATAATAATATTTTGAGTGCTGAAAGTAGCTGCTTTTAGCTATATTGCTAATATTATAAAATATGACTGAATACGTAAAATAATTTGAGTTATAATTTAATAACTACATTATTTATATTATTTGGATCACTTTATGTTTTCAATTAAGTATTTAAGTTTCTAAATCAATGTTAATTTGATACTTATGTCATCTCATAGGAAGTGGTTAATGTGACAGAATCATCAAGGCGTTTTATGAACGGAGCAACTTTCATTGTTTTCCACTCATAATGAAATCTAAACTCTTCAGTTATTGTTATTGATTGTCGGTATGTGTTAATTCCAATTGTGTATTCTTTAATTATATTTTATAAAATATCATTTATTACAAAATAAAACTATAATTAGAAATCCGCACCAATGGACGCAAAATTATATGTGCAAAAGCCAATATTCTGCAACGTCACTTTGACCAAAACAGGAAAAGTACGCTGCTTTTCACCGGAAGCACGAAAATAACTGCGAGAATAATACACATTCAATTAATTCGACGCAATAAGAAAATCAGAATTAATTACACTAAAACATGTTGACCCACACGTAATGAAAGAGGTGTTGCTTACAAATAAAGTCGGAGATAGCTCCAAATACGGACCAGTTTAAACATTTAGCCCGAAGAAAGCAAGCAGCCCAACTCTGAGACCTATAACACATAAATAATACATAAATGGAAACCTAAAATATGATGAAAGTTTAAAGGTATAAGATAAATTGTACCAAATAGCTAAATTTAAGTAAATGGTCGTCGAAGGCGGATTTAAGTGATAGAATAAAATAATAATAATAATATTAAACATTATTTGTACATTTTATGTAATAATAAAATCAACAAAACAAATTCAATTTGTCATTTTGATATATTAGAGCTCAAACATATCTCCAAAGTATACGTAGATTTTTAATTAAATGTTTAACTAAAACTACGTATTTTTTCAATCTATGTATATAAAAATTTTCTGTAGATTTTTAACCCTGTGTGATTTATTAAATATCTGATGGTTTTATAATTTATCCACTCCATAGCTGTATTTTGAGAAGTTAAAAGTACATAAATAACAAGCAAAATATATCATTCATAAGCACATCAATTATTTAAAATTTATCATTAGTTCCTTGTGTTTCCTTTAACTATAAAAATTTATTGAGAACATAAATAGTTCTATTTTAATTCATCGTAAAATGATGTGTCAATTCTACTATAAAATCGAGTCTCAACATAAAAACTTTGAGACAAAGGCTTAATAATTTAACTTATGATGCGTAGTCATATTTAAATTGATTTGTAATTTTCGTTTCTGATTTTTAGCGAATTTTCAAAAGTATACAAACTTTTGTACGATTTTCAATAGCATGGAGAGAGGTGAAGGTTTAATATAGTACAATGTCTTATCAAATACTGTATATTCTTCAAAATTATTTGTTTGGTTATTGTTAAATCATATTAGGAGTGATAATATTTATCATATATGTATTCTGTTATGTTTAGGTGTCATCATAAACAAATTAAACATTAAATAGATGTTAATCTAAATATAGCATTTATGAAAAGAAAACACATATTAAATCATAATGACAAAAAGAAAATATATAATACTGAAATATGAATTAAAATGAACTTGCTATTAAAAAGAGCAATATAACTTTATCCAAAAACAAAAGCTCAAAATATTTTAAAGGAATATTTAAATATTAAAAACACAATAAGATAAAACAAAATCTGATTTTAAATATTCAACTAATGTAAAAACTAACTTTCTACAAAAAAGATCTAAAATGTCTCTTAAAAATCATAGTAAAAAACTAATTAAACCGCTACACACATACGTAATATTATTAATATTATGTATATATGTTCACATTGCATACCATAAGATAAAGTAAAATAGTTACTTGATCCTAAAAAAGATGTTAAATCACACATAGTAAATACATTAAAGCTGTTACATAAATGAGGAAGCAGAATCACTTAGATTGGAAAAAAGATGAAAACCATTTTAATAAACTGGAAATTCACTAACCACGAGAATTATTAAAATATATATTATTTTTACTTAGCTATAGTAAAATAACTAGTATATACCTATTTATTGCGTTTAGATGTATTGTTGGATTGTTGCTGTTGAGTGAGTCATGTTATTATTATTATATTATTTATGCGCTTTATTGATAGTCAGTCAATTGCGCTTTTTCTTAGTAATATAAAAATATCAATATAATACTTCTAGTACACTATAGTTAAATTCTTTTTGTTCCAGTAACCACACATTCTACAAGATTCAGTATTTTAACTATATATATTATCTTGTTATTGACTATATAATGAAACTTATTACAATATTCAGGTTATATAATATTAGATATGTAAGTTATAATACATTCAAAAATTAAAACTAAACTATTATTATTTCTTTGTTAAATTAAATAATATTGAATAACTACAGATTAACTTGATTATAGTACCTAAAATTATGAATTTATAAAATTAATATTAAAAAACTATATTTTGTAAATTACCGCACCCACATCACAATAAATGAAAAATGAAAATAAAACGTTGTGCCCAGATTATGTAAATATAGCTTAATGTAACCGATTAATCCAGATTTTCGCAATGAAAATTAATTGACTAATACTATATTTGATATGTTCATTTGAAGTTTCGTGAAGAAACTAACACTTGTATATATTGGATTATGTAAATGATACAGAAGATCAATTTCATTCATTTCGAATTTTTAAGGCTAAATATCATAGATACACTAATACTATGCTTATAAAGTCATTCTTTATCATAGTCCACAGATCTATGAAAATCTACAGATATTTAAAAGTTACATAGATGTTGAAAAATACGTATTTAAAAAACTACGTATTATTTTTAAGAACATTTAATTAAAAATCTACGTATACTTTGGAGAAATGTTTGAGCTCTATTATAATTATACTACTATTACTATGTTAACAGTGTATGTAAAAATGTATTTAATTTATAATATTTAATCTTTCAATCCTGTTTATCAAGAATATCGACGTTAACACCTTCTTCTTCAAGCTTTTTCTTCTTTTTGAGTCTTCTAAGTTCAATTTTAGCAAGCTACATTACTTCAAATACTTTTCTTACAAGTAAAACGAGCCCTGCTATACCAGTAAATAAATCTGCGTAAAACTCAACCCAATACATATCAGCTCTGTCACCAACGGTAAATTAAACTGTTAATAGTGTGCAAATACCTATAATTGGATGTATTATATTCAAAAATAGGTTCATCTTCCAATTAGCTTCAATGGCATATACTGCTTAACAATATTAAAACGGTATCATAATTATTGGAAGTAAAACAGCTTGAGTCATATATTTTTCTCCATATAAGGTGAAAAATGCTTTATCTGCAGCCTTTGAATTTGGAATGAAAAATTCTAGAACTGTTTTACCAACAGTAAATCCTAAAATAAGGCAAACTGCTTAGATAACAACCGCCCAAATTAAACCTTTGAGTAAAAATTCTTTAGAACGAATATATTTCTTTTGTAACAAATTGAGACCAAGTTCTTGTTCACTAGTGTAAATATATGTCAACATTGGGAAACCAAACAAATTAAAGCCTAAATAGTAGATAAGTAAACCAACTCTTGCTATCATAATATCTGAACTTTCTGTGAATGTCATTGTTACCACAATATTGCAACAAAATACTAACAATGGTTATGATCCAAACTGAGAAATTTTTGGTAAAGCCATTAGCATGATTGATCCAATTTGCTTCCACTAAAGTGATTTTAGATATTTAAACTTTGCTCTTAAAACCCCTTAGAAAGATACTGATTTGAAATCTTGATAATAAATAACCATAACAACAGCTGGTACAAGTTACCCAATTATTTAACCAATTGCTAATTAGGTTAAATTAATTGATTTGTTTTGGGCTAAGGAATATTAATAGGCCATTAAGATGAAGAGAAGACTTAACAAGGAAGATCCGATAGAACGAACCATATTAAATGTGTTTTTACCTTCTACTAATAAAAGTGCTTCAGCAGATTAATTGAAAATTGAAAGTAATGTGCCAATTGTACAAATAACTGGAACATAGACAGAAGCATAATTTTCAGCACCTTCGATCAAACCCGCTTATGATCTGAATGAAATTGAAAGGAAGAAAGCAAAGAATAAAGCAACGATGAAATATAAAGCTTAGATTAAAAAGTGGTAGGCTAAACACTCATCAGCTTATTTGATTTTTGATTCTGCAATAGCTTTAGTTATAAACGCTACTTGAGCTTATGTAATTGCTTTTGGAATAGCTTATGACACAAAGTAGCAAATAGGATATGCGATGGAAAGCTAGACAATTGCATCTGTAGCAGCGTAATGCCAAACAACGAAAATAGTAAAAATGTTTACTAATTCCGAAATTAGGTAAGATAAAAGCAGTGGATATGAGGTACGCTTCATCACATCTCCTTCTGGGTCAATTGTAACTCTCGTTGCAACAGAATCAATTGTTTGCTGAACTTAAGTTGTTGAACGGTTTGTATTCGACCGCGAACGTTATGATGCATGGACCGACGGTTCTTTGAAATCCATATATGAGGTGAGAAGTGGAATTAGTTTAACAATAATTGTAAAACTGAAAATACATATTATTTAAAACAAATTACTGTTTAAACAGTTATTAAACACTGTTTATATTAGAAATACCTACAAACTGCATATGACAGTAATACTACCTGTATTTGCTCTTGATTACAATCTATTGTTTGTTTTGCACTTGAAACAACCTTGTATTAGTCAATTTAGAGCATCAAATACAAATATTTACATACATCAGTTTATTTTGCATTTAACTTTTAAAATAGAGTAAATCATATATTCTATATTTACATCGTCCGCTTCAAATGTCATATTTGCGCCAGATAAAGTTGAGCGACAAAACCGACTATTTTGACACGACGACATTTAACGAGTTGCGGGATGTGTCTCGTGGTGTGCACCGGACGCGGTCTTAGTGGTTGGCTAAGCGTTCGATTCATTCGACTTAGAAGTTTGTTGAGGTTTCCAGGTATGATTTCAGGTCGCCGGATCCGATAACGTCCGAGTTGCCAATTTTGCAGTTGAACAACAATTCTTCGACGTTCAGCAATTCCAAGGCCGATTTGCCCGAGTCTCCGCTGTACACTTAGAAAGTGAAGTAAAAGAAGCCCTCCGTGTACTACGGCCCGTACGCCGAGCGCTCACTGTACCACTCGCACAAAGCCGAGACCCTTCCAGAAATAAAACGGCTCATGTCAAGGGGCAGTTTGAAGATAAACGTTAAAAACGAGCACCCGACGAAAACGGTTTTCACGCACAACGGGAAGTGGGGAGCGGATCTGGACGGGATTTATCAGTGGAGCTGCTGCGGTCAGGAAAAACAGAACGCACTCGGCTGCCAAAAGAAAACGGTGATCGTTAAAAAAGTTTTAAAGGAGGAGGAATATCTGGTCCCGGATTTACCAGAGGACTGCAAATGAAGTTGTTAAGTGATTAGTTGGATAAAATTGAAGCCAGTTTATGTACCGTATACAAATTAATAAAGATTAAACTCAGACTCAATTTTAATGAATTTAGAAGACATATGAGAAGTATTAAAATCAACATGTTGGAATTACTAGTAAAAGCGATTCCACACACGCACAACAATAAAGGCAAAAATGTAATTCCAGAATAAGTTAACAGATAAGTGTTAACAGTTGGTGTTATCATAACTTTAACATACTTTAACTTTTATATATAAATATATATATATATAAATTTCAAACGATATATGCCCATTAAACATTAATCACATGAATTTGATTTTCTAACGATCTTTTGGTTTTAATTGTCAAAGTTGTAAAGTAATAAATCACTTCTAAATAATGTCTATTATTCCACCAAGTCCGGGTATAAATTTTAAAACAGCAATCACCAGTCCAGCTACTGGTTTGAATAGACATAAAAACGAAACCATTTCAATGATTAAACCTGTGTAAATATGAGATTTCAGAATTAAAAGCAACCCCAGAATATATCCAAACGACGCGAAACATGTTATTCCATTTCTAAATATGAATTTACCAAAATTAACAAAACCAATAAAATAACCTAAGCCTATTGTTATGGCAAGATTACCTAAAGCGAGAAATCCTTTGTCCAACAAAAATAAAAGACCGAATAATGTAAACCCTAAGCCAATAACTATTAGCATTAATCCTAGTTTTCTATCTTATTGAAGATATTCCATTTGATCAATGTAAAGTGAAAATTATCATATATTATAATTTATATAATTCACTTGTTTATTTTTTTAATTTATACCACACCATACATGCCTCCTACATCAACTTCAAGATCTTGTGATTATTTGAATGGGATACTGTTCGAAAAAGAAGAAGACATCAGATAAGCTATGCAGATGTGGATGGAACTCGACGCGTCTATAAATACTGTTTTTGACGCCGTCGAAACCGATTATACTGCATCATCTATTTTAGCTGATGATGCGCAGTTCTGTGGTAACAAGAACTGCAAGCCAGCTGAAAATTTCCCTAGGATATTGCCTGCGTTGAATTAGAACTTTGAATTACCGGGTAGCGAACAATTCCCAAGGCCTTCAAGAGACGTAGTTTATACGAACGAGACAGAGATCGCCGCGGACTACTTATTCCCATTAGATAAGGAGAACCTCACACGCGTAAGGAACTATATCTCGAGAATCATCAGACTGTCTCAGAATCCCCCTTCCGAGATCATGGTTTTAACTGACATAAAGGATTTTCTCCGCTAGCAATCTGAGATCGAGAAGAATTCTATTGTGGTTCGTTCTGAGCAAGATTACATAGATCTTGATGGAAAAACCACCTGGGGTCCAATGAAGCTAATGGCGTTCGCTCTTCACTACTGCATTCGCCCAATATTAAATATTTTAACTTTTGCACTTGAAAAGTACGACGTAACCGAGTTAAATCTCTTTTCTGGCGACAGTGAGATTGAAACCGAGAAGAACCAGTTTATAGTGGTATTTCTGAGCGGGATCAACAGGTACATTGAACTTGACGACGAATACCTTCCTGAAGTATCAAAGTAAGTATTCCAGCTTATTTTAAAGCTCCTTGTTCAACTTCCCGATGCAGTTCAAAAATGCGTAGAGAGTGCCAAAAAGCAAGACCTAGTTATTAATTTGACTCAATACAACACAGAATATAACAAATTAATTGCGAAAACGCACAACATAACCGCTCCACTGTTTGAGTTCATGAAGAACGATGAAATTGAAGACATTAACTTCAGCGTTACTGGTAACGTCGTTGATACCTTTTTGGGAATGAGTGCACTTGAAGCTGGATAGTTCTTGGTAAAGAACATAACTGAGATCTATTTCACAATGGAGAAGAAGAGCATTGGAGAGGCGTTCATGAAGTTGTTCAAAATTTCTGGCGAATCACTAACTAATTACATAAACAGCTTGAACAGCCAGAATAACGTGAATTAAGACTTCTATTCGGTCAAAAGCTTCACCACAACGTTCCAGCCGTTTGATCTTAGAGCTATATTTACTGTAATGGAATACTTCATCCATTTATACAATTTCAACTGCAATGACTAAAAAGCACTCTGTGTTGCTAAAAACCACATTGTCTCCCTATTCAAGAAGTACAAACTGTTTTAATTCTTAAAGAAACGTTGCAACGAGAGTCTCCACGCCAGTTCAGTCTAACTTATTGACGCAAACGTTTAATTGATAATGGACGCATTCAATTTCCTTTTCGACCAATTGTAAATGTAAGGAAAAGCGAACATTGATTTATTAGAGGGAATTTGTCAAAGCGAAGATTTTAAGCAGTAAATAATCAAATTAGCTAACACTATTAATTTGGTAGATCAAACTGAATATGAGGCTTAATGCACATTCGCTGTGATTAGATGCTCATTAATAAGTGAATACAGCAACCGCGTGAACTAACTCGTGATTGAGCGCGTTGTTGAGTTGCAAGACTCTTGGTCCGTGATTTCTCTTCCTCAGATGGAGAACGTAACTGATTTGGAGAAATTTTATTATGGACTGGGCAATGATAAGTAATTGCACCAAGTTGCTCTTCTTTTGAATAAGAATTATGATTTAACTCGCTTTAAAAACACCAAAGTATCAGATGGTATTTTAATGCTGTCTAATGAGTAAATCGAGTCGGTGAGTTTCGCCACCACTTAACCTGAGGATTTGAAGGTGGTGTTAGTCTTTGTTCCTCAAGATTCTTTGTACGAGCTCAAGGACTACATGATAGTGAACAAGCAGGAGAAAGTTTACTACACCAAAGTGTTCACTATTCATAGTGATGCCGTTTACATGCTCATAAACTCAGATCTGCCCTATCCTTCCTTTATGGATACCAAGTTCACGTGCACTCATTTAGGCGATAGCATTTGTAAGCACTGTGAATTAAGGGATAAGGGCCTTTAGCACATGCGCACTAGAAATTACCCTCTTCTTACAAAATTCGATCCCGAGCCGTTTTAAGCCGTTAAGAAGAATCTCTGTGAGCGCTTTGTGCTGAATCTCGCCCGTTTGAACGCTTTCGTTGGGCCCGAGTTCCAATTATTCCAGAACGAGGACGGAACTGTGCGCTCACTCAGCGGGAACCAAACCAAGTTAATCAGCTCGGCCGGTAACGGCTCCTTCACCAGAATAATAGTAAACCCAAAGGAGACCAAGTACCAAATAAAACCGGAGCAAATTGACACCTTTTTGGAGTTCTTCATCAAAATAAACAAAGTAAAAACGGCTCACTGCGCATTCAACGAGAAGAAAACGCAAAACCTGGACACCCTCATCGTCATGGACCTACCAGCGATCAAGGGACTGGAGAAAACCGGAAACCAGAACATTTTCGTTCAAAAATCCGACGAAATCAAAGCGGATTTAGTTCAAGCACTCGTCAAAGCGGTTGACATGCCACAAACGTACTACATCGCACTCAAAAAGATCCTGTAAAAGCAAACGTGCACCTTCGACGCACTACTAAAACTCGTTGACAACTACTCCACACTAGAAGGAGACAGAACTGAAATAAAAACACTCAAGAAAATACTCACCGAGGACAACATCGAACCCACGCTCAAAAGCTTCCAAATCGCAATCGTAGACCCCAGCGCAGCACAATAGCTGGATTTAAGCAATGTACAGGTTATCAACATGTCATCGTAGGTTATCAAGTCAAACAAACTTGTAAAAGTGCACATCGTCGGATCCGCACTTCTCGAATAGCTGAGCAAATACCAACCAGCGGCTACCAACGTAGTCATCGACTATTTAACACAGGAAGAAAAGAACAAATGTATCGACGACTTCGCCAAACAACACGGACTGAGCTCAAACTTCCTCAAAAAGTGCGTCTCCGGAGATTATATTCTCAAAAACAATGCTTTGCAGCTAGCTAACCAACTTGAGGTATCACTTACTCAGTCCTGGATAAAGACCTTGAATCTTTCTTCCCTTTTGTTGAAGTTCAAGAAAACCACAGTTGAACAAATTGTAAAAGAGCTCGTAGATGCGAAAGTATTCAAGTCTGTGTTCTCCGCCCTGAACAAAACCATGAAGCAAGACCTCTCCCACATTTTCGTGCTAGATAAATCCGATTTAGAGAAGCTCAAGAAGTTAAACAACAAATCAGTCTTCGTCCTCCAAAAGGAACTGAAAATAGACCTGGTCGAACAACTTTTATTAATCTGCAACAATGAAGTGAACGGAAACCCGTTTTACACGAAAGCCAGAAACACATTCCTCAAGAAGCACACTGAATATGAAGGTGAATAGTTCGTCGAGTATCTCCAGAAGATCTTGGACCACTACGCCAGAGAAGAAGGAGAGCTTTCGCTCATAAAAATGCTCAAGGGCGTGTTCGAAGGAACCGAGAGCGTGATGAGGATTCTCGGCGCGTACCATATGGCCATCGTTGACCCAGAGGCGCTGAAGCTGATCGACTGCACTAACGTGAAGCTGGTTTGGTTCAGCGAAAAGGAAGCTCCAGAAGGGGCGATCAAAGTCGGACTCGAGTGAAGTTCAATTTGTCCATTTATAAAGTTTCTTAAAAGTCATATTGATTACTAAATTTGTGTACATATATAAATACTATGATAATATCAAACTCGCTCAATTAAAACAGCATTTCAAATGTTTCACATCGTTTTATTAGAATATAATTAATAAGTCGGCATTCAAACAGTTGCGTATTTATTGGCTAACATATTTCCAATTCATCTTTACCTTTCAAACCAGAGTACCAAAAGAAATATTTACATTTTGGAACATATTTTTGTAAACACGTTACGAGTCGGTTAGCCAGAAAGATACATCGATATATACAATTATCGATTACACCCGGATTTGATTTGGTCGTTTAAATTCTTATACACTTCTGTGCGATAACATCGTGTTATAAATATTAAAGTCTATAAATAGCAAAATTTAAACGCGATGTATTCTAACTAGTCACTTGGCTCAGAGCCTCTCTCTGGTTATGTATTCCACGAACTCGGGCGCCACGAAGTCGTCCACGAACTATTGTACAACGATGTCGGACCTGCAGCTGTCCAGGACGCGTCTCAGCCTCCCGCACACCGCCGTCACGTACCCGTCCACCGGCTGTGCTGGGTTGTACTTAACCACCAGCGGCTTCAGGAAAGACTCGAAAACACGAGAGTCGAACTGCACGGTGCCGGGGCCCTCGAAGGCGTCCTGCAGCTGCTGGAAGAAGGCCTCGGAGTGCTGCTGGACCTGGTGCTCCGTCTTGCTCTGCACGTAGTCCGAGATCTGCTTGTACTGGGCTCTTTTAAATACGGACAGAGACTGGACGAAGAAGAACTGCTCCAGCTCGCTCCACCTGGCCGCATGCTGTAGGGCGCTCTTCTCTTCGCGGTGGGATGTGTTCACGTCGATTTTCGGATTTTCGCTTCCGAACGAGGTAATGAAGCTCTCAAACAGGGCGTATTCCGATTCCGAGTTCGTCGCCGAGATGCACGGGCACTGGAGCCCCTGCTTGTAGAGGTACACGGAGGGCTTCGTATTTTCGCTCTGGAGGCCGCCCAGGCGCTGCTGTGGGAGCTGGTTTTGGAACGCCGGCTCCGGGCACGACAGCTCGTCCTCGATTTAGGTGATGCACGAGGCGTCCAGGACACTCTCGTCGCGGAGCTGGGAGCGCTCGAAAAAGGTCTCATAGGTCATGGTTTCGCTAATTTACCAGTTCATCTTCTGAAGTGGGATGAATGTACAAAGATGGTTGTGGACGGTATTTGGAGCAATACGCAAACGAGAAATTCCGTATGTATTGTAGTGTGAATTGTTAATAAAAAATGTTTGTATATCGCTGCAAATATGGTAAATGCGATGTGTTTTAAAACAGGTTTAAAGACGTATCTAAATGTAAGACAGAGATTCTTGTCCCTGTCTTATGCTTAAGTTTAAACACAATCTGGACAGAAATGGAAAACACGGCACTTGAGCCCAGTGATAACTCATTGTAAATTACAAAATGCAGAGGCTATAAACGAATCCCTCAATCTATAATACAAAAATACATCAGTTTATCACCATACGTCTAGAAAACAGCCGTATCAGAAAATCTGATCAAAGTTTACAATGTTTGATTGATGAAGATAACGAACCTCACTTAAATAACCTCACATATTATAAAAATTAAAATACTACACCGCCAGAATCGGCTCAGAGAGCGTAATACAATAAGCTTAGTAATTCACATTACAATTCATTACACTAACATCATTATATTTTTAAACATCATCTACATATTCGCTATATATGATATTTATCAAGACAATCTCACTTCAAATGATATCGTATGGAATTAGCGAAACCATGACCTACGAGACCTTTTTCGAGCGCTCCCAGCTCCGCGACGAGAGTGTCCTGGACGCCTCGTGCATCACCTAAATCGAGGACGAGCTGTCGTGCCCGGAGCCGGCGTTCCAAAACCAGCTCCCACAGCAGCGCCTGGGCGGCCTCCAGAGCGAAAATACGAAGCCCTCCGTGTACCTCTACAAGCAGGGGCTCCAGTGCCCGTGCATCTCGGCGACGAACTCGGAATCGGAATACGCCCTGTTTGAGAGCTTCGTTACCTCGTTCGGAAGCGAAAATCCGAAAATCGACGTGAACACATCCCACCGCGAAGAGAAGAGCGCCCGACAGCCGGCGGCCAGGTGGAGCGAGCTGGAGCAGTTCTTCTTCGTCCAGTCTCTGTCCGTATTTAAAAGAACCCAGTACAAGCAGATCTCGGACTACGTGCAGACCAAGACGGAGCACCAGGTCCAGCAGCACTCCGAGGCCTTCTTCCAGCAGCTGCAGGACGCCTTCGAGGGCCCCGGCACCGTGCAGTTCGACTCTCGTGTTTTCGAGTCTTTCCTGAAGCCGCTGGTGGTTAAGTACAACCCAGCACAGCCGGTGGACGGGTACGTGACGGCGGTGTGCGGGAGGCTGAGACGCGTCCTGGACAGCTGCAGGTCCGACATCGTTGTACAATAGTTCGTGGACGACTTCGTGGCGCCCGAGTTCGTGGAATACATAACCAGAGAGAGGCTCTGAGCCAAGTGACTAGTTAGAATACATCGCGTTTAAATTTTGCTATTTATAGACTTTAATATTTATAACACGATGTTATCGCACAGAAGTGTATAAGAATTTAAACGACCAAATCAAATCCGGGTGTAATCGATAATTGTATATATCGATGTATCTTTCTGGCTAACCGACTCGTAACGTGTTTACAAAAATATGTTCCAAAATGTAAATATTTCTTTTGGTACTCTGGTTTGAAAGGTAAAGATGAATTGGAAATATGTTAGCCAATAAATACGCAACTGTTTGAATGCCGACTTATTAATTATATTCTAATAAAACGATGTGAAACATTTGAAATGCTGTTTTAATTGAGCGAGTTTGATATTATCATAGTATTTATATATGTACACAAATTTAGTAATCAATATGACTTTTAAGAAACTTTATAAATGGACAAATTGAACTTCACTCGAGTCCGACTTTGATCGCCCCTTCTGGAGCTTCCTTTTCGCTGAACCAAACCAGCTTCACGTTAGTGCAGTCGATCAGCTTCAGCGCCTCTGGGTCAACGATGGCCATATGGTACGCGCCGAGAATCCTCATCACGCTCTCGGTTCCTTCGAACACGCCCTTGAGCATTTTTATGAGCGAAAGCTCTCCTTCTTCTCTGGCGTAGTGGTCCAGGATCTTCTGGAGATACTCGACGAACTATTCACCTTCATATTCAGTGTGCTTCTTGAGGAATGTGTTTCTGGCTTTCGTGTAAAACGGGTTTCCGTTCACTTCATTGTTGCAGATTAATAAAAGTTGTTCGACCAGGTCTATTTTCAGTTCCTTTTGGAGGACGAAGACTGATTTGTTGTTTAACTTCTTGAGCTTTTCTAAATCGGATTTATCTAGCCTAATTTAGCGCTTTGATAATTACTAAGTTATCCGTCAATTTTAATGTCTTCCAAACTGAAATACACGAAAATCAATCAGTTCAAATTGATTCAAATTGTTGCATAATTTTATGTGTATTATATTCAAAATTTACTGTATCTTAAGTTGCAACCACTTCAAATGAATATGATCCTATAATAAACATTGTGTTATCTTGCATCTGGCAATAACAAATATGGAAACTTGGGTATAGACAAATCTTAGATGTCTTAATTTAAGTTTAAGGACATAAACTACGATTTTGAGCACATATACTTGGGTAACAAACATGCCATAGGTATTTGGAAAAATGGTACAATGTACACATGGGGAGATAACACTTATTATCAATTGGGCTTTATGGAGTATGTAAGTAAGCCATCTGAAGTTAAATTCTTCACTTATTCTGGTATTAAGATAGTTCAAGCTGATGGTGGAGATAAGCACACAATTGCGCTTGATTCCAACGGTAACGTGTGGACTTGGGGTTCTAATTCTAACGGGTAGCTTGGCCGTACTGACGTTCCAATTGGCCAGTTTACGTACAATCCAGCTTAATTACCATCTTACATGTTTGGTGGGGAGAAGGTGATGTTCGTTGCTGCGTAGGATTTGATCACTTTGGTGCGTACTGCATCGGGCAAGGTGTATATTTTCGGTTTGTGCACAAAGTTCCTGTGTGACGTGACTTCTAACAAGGCCATCACTACCCCAACTCTTTTAAACGTGTCCGTGAACGCTTCCAGGCTTTTCGTTGGTAGTTAGAACATATTCGTTGAGGACAGCCAGGGTTTCGTGTACGTGCGTGGAAAGAACGACTACGGCCAGCTCTGCTTCGCTCCTGAGGAATCCGATACGAATGATCAATCAGGATACTATTAGAAGCAATTCAAGGTCATTTAAAAGGGCGGGTTTGAGAAAATAGCACTCGGCCTCGCTCACTCGGTCATGATGAGCAACAACGTCGCCTACGGCTGTGGAGCTTTGTTCAATGCACCCTTTGAACAGGTGAGAGACGCTGGAAAGATACTCGACATTGCAGTTTCCGCCCACGGATTCCTCGTTTTGGAGAAGAAATAAGTTTACGTGAAGGGAACGGACACCAGTGGCGAACTGGGTCTGGGCGGGTAAAACGTTGTTAGTGATGGTTCAATTTTGAAGTTAAAGAACTACAAGAAGATCATCTCCAGAAATGACTTCAGCTTCATTTACAAGCACTCGGGACTGAGCGCGGGAGCCATAACTGCAATCGTGATCGGAAGCGTTGTTGGTGTGGTGGTTATAGTGGCTGCGGTTGTGTTCGGAATTTACGTTTACAAGAAGAAAGGAAGCAATTACAAGCAAATTGGCGAGAAAGAAGAGAAAGAAATGATGAACAAACCAGACGAATGGTGATAATCGTTAAATTATTGAATATAATTACATTTTAAACTTTATACCAAGTTGTAAAATATTCATAGATTATAAAAATCGGAATCATACACTTTGCCACAACAATACATTATTATTTGTGTCATCCACTCCGCCCAGCTCAAATGACTTAAACAGTCGCTATATGACAGCTTACCTTGTTACTTATTAACTAGCATAGCAAAATATGAACTTCAATCACATAAATCACATTGAAACGTAATAAACACTAGGTACAATGTTTAAATCCTGTATAATACACTATAACTGAATTAAACACGATAACACGATTTATAAATGCTGTTATGTTATACCAGTAGCATTTGTATATAAAGTCCAAACATTTGTTTAAACATTTATCAATCAAAGGTGAATTATTTCCAAAATTATAAAAATCACAAAAAACAGCAGCACGTGAAAATACTCTACCAATAGGTTATTGACATGTAATATAGAGTTTTTACTCATTCTTAAACTGGTATAAAACTGGTCAAATAGAGTTCTTTGACCGTAATCGTTTTTATAAAAACTAACGTATATCTTCTACAAACTGAAAAGAACCGATAGAGTTTGGTATGCGAATTAACTTTTCCACCCCATCATCATTATGCCACAACCAATTGAAGAATTAAACCAAGCTGTTATCCAAGCAGAGTATGCTGTGCGTGGAGCCGTTGTTATCCGTGCCGGAGAGATCGCCGCTGATATGAAAAAGAACCCAAGCAAGTACAAGTACAACCGTATCAGTTACCTCAACATTGGAAACCCAATGGCCAGTGGACTCACTCCAATGAAGTTCACACGTGATTTAATATCACTATGTATCGCTCCACATCTTTTGACCAATAAAGATGAGGATTTACTCAAGCTTGGTTATTCACAAGCTGTTATTGAACGTGCTCGTTTGTTTATGAAGCAAAACCCAACTGGGTTGGGTCCATATACCCATTCCAAGGGTTATGCTTCAATTCGACAGGAGGTTGCTGATTTCATCAAATAACGTGATGGATTTGAAAGCGATCCAGAGCATATCTTCCTTTCTAATGGTGCCTCCTCTGCCATTAAGGATTGCATTCAACTGTTGGCTGGTCCAAGCGCTGGAAAGTCAGCTTTTATGATCCCAATCCCACAATATCCATTGTATTCTGCTACTTTGGTTATGAACAGTGCCATGAAGGTTGGTTATGAACTCGATGAAGCTAATAACTGGACATTAGACGTAAAGATTCTCGAGAAAGTTTATCAAACTCACCAAGTTGAACACCCAGAGGTCAAGATCAGAGCCTTGATCGTTATCAACCCAAGCAACCCATGCGGTGCTGTCCTCCCAGGCAAGATCGCCACTGAAGTAATCGATTTCTGCGCTAAGCATGATATCGCCCTCTTCGCCGATGAGGTTTACCAAGAAAACCTCTATCACCCAACCAAGGAAGAGGAACGTTCCCAATTTGTTTCCTTCAAGAAAACTCTTAGAGAATATGAGTTAAAGAACAAGTGCGCTGGTCCAATGCTTTTAAGCTTCCACTCTGTTTCCAAGGGCTTCACTGGTGAATGTGGTCTCAGAGGTGGTTATATGGAAGTCGTCAACGCTCCAGCTCACATTCAGGATCAACTCTACAAAGTTGCCTCTGTGAGCCTCTGTTCAAACTCCATTGGTCAGCTCGCTGTTTCTGTTATGGTCAATCCACCAGCACTTGCTGAGTATGTTGACGATGCCGCCAACAAAATTGCCACCATGGAGCGTAAGGCCCAGATGACCTATCAAATCCTCAATGCCAACAAGCACATCGACTGTCAAAAGGTCCAAGGTGCTATGTATGCCTTCCCAACCCTCGAGTTACCAGAAGCCTTCGTCACCGAGTGCCAAAATGCTGGTAAGTTAGCTGACAATGTTTACTGCATGAGATTGCTCGAAGAAGAAGGCATTTGCTGCGTTTCCGGCTCAGGTTTCTTATAAAAGAAGAACACATGGCATTTAAGAATGAACATTTTGGAATAAGAAGAACTTATGCCAGAAGTTTGCAAGAAAATGTCCGAATTCCACGATAGAATTTGGAATCAATATCAGAAGTGAAATTCATATTAAGATATTTCAATTAATTTAATTTTACAGCATGTTATTAATTATTTTAAATTATCAATTAAGTTTTACTTTCTTCATGTATTTTTCAGTGTTGTTAATTTGAAGTGAATATTATACATTAATAATTGTGCGGCTATAAATTAAAACAAGTTAACCGCTTCAAATGTATTCTGCAAATGCTACGTTATGGTTGAAGAATGGTCCGAAAGACGGGATTCGCGTGCGTGGCAATGTTCCATGCAGATTTGTTTCTTCAAGTGATATGAATTCGGTAACAGTGCAGCTTTTGGACAGTCGCACATTCACCGTTCATTCTAAGATGGTGATGCAGCGCCATATTTCAGACCAAGAGGTTCTTCGCACTATGTCAGAGCCGTAAAATTTCATATATTTCAGAGGGAACTTGATGAATTAGTTCCTCACTCACGTTCTCAAGGGTACGTTTAAAATTTAAAATAACTGTTACGTGTATAACGGCGAAATGGGCGACGCACAACGATTTACAAATAAAAATGTTATTATATAGAGCCAATTACTGTTCACTGACCTATTATTTCTCGTTTTCAACGATTCAATGGTATTAAAATAAGTTGAGAACTTCTTCAGCGCAATTCTTCCATTATTCGAGCTTAATTCATCATATATTCAGTTTTTAACGCTTTAAACTCAACTTGAATTATAATTCGTAAGCTTGAACGTGAACTCGGACGGGTTAATGAAATTCAAGTGCAACACGAGTTAAGAAGCATGTATTGTGGTTAAGTAGATGTTTAAAAACCTAAATATACCTAAAACTGTGCTAAAACAGCATTTAGTGCTGATTCCGAGCTATGGGCTCCTAGCGCAATAATTCAACTGTTACGTAAAGCGAGAACTCGTTGACTCAGATTAAATGGTTGACGAATCAATTCTAAAACTACTCAAACTTAAAAATCCATGCTTCGTCATAAACCCAAACATTGAAATTCTGGCCAAAATGAGCGCCCATTTATTTGAAAGATACGTTCAGATAACAGAACTCGAGATTAACGCTGAATTAGAATCTATTGTAAATAAAATCTCAAGCGAAAACGTTATTGACCTCGAAAACGGATACTACCTGTTTCCGCGCTACATTAGCGAACAAAACGAATCCAAACTAAATAAGAAAGAAAGGCAAGAACTCGAACAATTCCTACAATTCGCTCAAGAGCAGTAAAATATTCAAAGAATCAAAACAAGTTTGGTAAATAACTACCAAAAATAAAATTATTAACTCACAAATTACGTTAAACAAAACAAAATTTAAACACCAATTGCTAAAAGACAAAGCCCGAAAAATACACCAATACTCGCTTCCAGCGTTTAAAACCTCGTTAAAAGCGGAACGTACAAATTCAAAACAGATTAACCCACCACACCCTTGAACGAACACCTGTTCAAACCACTGAACGAAACACAAATACAATTGAAAACTGTTGATCAAATGACAGCTGATATTAACCAATTCGTCACAGAATATGAAGCAAGCTCAGACACGTCAGCAGACTCCATTCAACCCATCACACCCCAAAAAAGATAATTTAAACTATCAAGCTCAAATAAAATTAATAAATCACCATATAAATCTATCTTTGACGAAAAAATCACATAAAAATCATTCATGCAACCAAAAATTACTTAATAAATTGAATCAGAACCAATTAATAAGGAACACACATAAATAGACTACAATTAATTTTAAATTAGCAAAAAAGAAATCCATGGTGTTGTACCAATAATAGTCCGTACTCCTGAAAATATTAAACCTAATATAAACTCAAATTTCAATACAATTATCATCAACTCAGATAATTTAGATAAAACTTACAATTAACTATCACCGTATTAATCTATGCACAAAACTATATCAACTCCAAATATTGCCATGGCAAATAAATTTGCCTTTAATAATAATTCTCCTAAATAGCAAAGTTCTAATAAAGAAGTTTAACAGTCCGAAGAATTTAACCTTAAAGATCTTGATCATACAAATCTATAAGGAAATGATAAGTTGGATTCTGATGTATTTTAAACATAAACGGTTGAGAAATAATAACTTAATAAAATAGACTATACGGAATATATTAAAATACCTCAAGCACCAGTTTAATTGGCACCTGTGTAGACTCACATTTCTAGAAACATGTACGAATCGAAATCAGAAGATAATAACTAGATGGCCAAATTTTTAAGAGGGCAAGCAATTAACAATTATGAATACAATGAACAAATCGCTGGATTTAATAATATGAATTAGAATAATAATATAATTGCTCCAACATCAACAATAATTACAGTAAATGACTTATTGGACGAATCTTTAGCTAACGAGCAACAAACTCAAGGTTTCACCTCAGTTTAACCATAATCTGTTTAGTTTTAACACAATTATAATTTTAACTAATACGAAAATATCTTATAATAGCCAGCAGTTGACACAAAGTCGTATGACTATCAGTTAAACACCATTTATAATAATATGCGGAACAGTGACTATCAACCAATAAAGAAATCGCTTTCAACTGGTCACAGTGTTCGTTTTGATACTTAGAAACAATCAAACTAAAAATCTGTGAAACCTCGCGCCTTGAATTTGGATTTGTCCGAATCTCTTTTTGCTTCAGTGCACAAAACAACTAAAATGCCGAAAATAATTGAGCCTGCGTACGTCGAAGAACCGTATATTCCCTCCGCACCAAAAAAGAAAAAGGATAAGTTCAACGCTGAGTTCGAATTTGAGAGTAAACTGAACGCGTTTACTCAAGAACTAACAAGAACACAGAGCGCTCGAAAAAGTGCCCTCAAAATGAGCAAAATGACACCACCTCATATCGGAAAATGGAAAACAAACTTAAATATTAAAGAGAACGATGAAAATCTTTCTCCGGTTGAATTCCCAAAGTAAAGTTATGAATACATCGAATAAAAAGTTAAAGCGAAAAATAATAAAAATGAAGACATATACTAATCTAAATTAAAACAAATATAAAGTAATAAAGGCGAAAAATCTGAAATGGAGAATGAAATGGAAATAGAAAATGTATTTAATTTCAATTAATTAAAGAAAATCGCAAAACACATTCAAGACCTTGAAGAAATCGAACAAGAAATACAAAAAGAAATAACCACAGAACAAAAGCCAAAATCTAAAACAATCCCTAAAGGATTTTTATAAAAATCGTCCATTCAACACCACTCAAACTTCATGGACGGATTTGGAGCTGAAGTAGACCTGTGATCTAAATTTATATTAATATTTATTTTGTTTACTATTATAAAATACAAATATTATAAAATGAAATCAGTCAAGTAATGCAGTTCTTTCAGCTTCTTCTGGCTTGCTATTATACTTCTTATAATTGAAACCAATATAAATAAGAGAACCTACGATGACAGCACTCAATAAACCAATACCAACGTACATACCGGTATTTGTACTGCTATAATTAACTTCGGATAAAATTTAAGAATAATCTTCAACACCATAACAATGTTCACTGTCAGAAACATAAAAATATCTTTGATACTTCAATATTTATGGTTCATGAAAAGCAATACATTAAGCACCATCTGAATTTTAGTACAAATACTTGGAAATATTCTTATAGTTTATTTTAAATAATTTAGATTTGTGCACGGCTTCTTTTACTGTTTAGTAGCTCATTACGCCAATCTTTTAATCCAGGCTTAATTTACTTTTATTAAATACGGAATAATATGTTAATGTATCTATACAAAACAACATTCCAATTATACCTGCGATGATAACAATTATAGGTAAAATCATAGCCATTGGTAGCATTTGAAGTGGTGATAACATTATATTTTCATATTTAATTGAAAAATAATGAATAATTTTAATTTTAATGTAATATTATAAATAATGAAACATAAGACTTATCCTTGACTAATATTATCGGTATAAGAAATATTATGATAACTATATTATGTTTAGAAAGTATAATCAATCAAATAATAATGTTTCATATAAGCATAATGTTAGCTTAATCTGTTAGATTTTAGGAAGGTAAAACAATCGATAATTTGTCTAATATATTTTCAAATACGTTAACAGTTATAAAAAAGATTTAAAATTTGCTATTTAATCAGTATTTTGTTGTTTCTTATATGTGATAATTATATGAAATAAGATGTTATATGATTGAAGTGAAAATATATCTATTATTTCGTTTTAACAACATTTAGAATATTATTTATACATTTACACACTTTGTTTAAACACTTTTTACAATACTCATTTAGACACAACTTATGTATCAATTTTTACCAAAATAATCACCGTTTCCACTCAGAAATGAACTCATTGGTGATGAACAGTGAGCGCTTGTCCAAAAAGGTGGTGTACTAAACGCGATTCGTCTCAGACAAGGACGTCAAGCGTTAGAAAGTGGTTCAGCAAATGGACAACGCCGAGCTCCAGGGAACATTATTTTTTGGAACTGAATACTATTGCAACGCGCGTCTTCCAGATTACAAAATAAATAACGCGCCCAATCCAACACAGTCGTTTGTGTTCGCGCCAAAAGAACACAGCACTACTAAACTGATAAAAATTAATTAATGCACACAAAAAAGCTCAAAACCCCCTTTAATTCCCAGACCTCCGAGCCCACACAGGATATTTTAAGAGATAAAAAGTTAAAGCAAGGACAGCAGAGAATTCAAAAAATCAAATTTAAAGTTCAGCCCAACCGAAAAAATGCTTTTAGAAAATCTGAACCAGTTCGACATCTCAATATCCGAGAGCGATGAAACGGAGGAAAAACGGGGATTGGTGAAAAACGAGAGCGGAAAACTGATCTAAGTTGCAATTCCAACGTACCAAAGAAGCGAGAAAACTAGGAGAATGCTCCAAGTGCAAATGGACGAGTTAAATTCGATTCAAACGCAGATCAATAAACAGATTCATTAATTATAGTGAGTAAAGAGTATGTGGTTTAAATCATATTAAAACAATTACTTTTAAAACTTTCTTAACTGA
>CAXDID010000728.1:0-178993 GCA_963988835.1 Hexamita inflata
TCTTGAGAGGTACTAATCATGTAGTCAATCTCTTCATAAATTGTCTCGAAATTAACTCGGAGTTCTTCCAAGAATTCTCTCGACTTTTAATGAATGGTGAGATTCTTACCGATTATAATCGGAATAATTTTGAGCGGGTTACCATTTTAATCCTTTTTGTCCCGATAATGCTACTCTTTGAGAGCGTAGTATTTATCAAGATCCCAAGTGATTCCAATATCCAAATAAATCTGAATATTATTTGCTAAACGATTAGAATATTTTGGATTTAAATTCATCGAATTCCCACTTTGATTTATATTGTATTTAGTATTGTATTTTATATCTTAAGAACCCGTTAAACATGTAAAGCCAATAAATTATTCCATCTCATATTTATATCAGAGCCAGCTTGGATTAGAATTAAAATTACTAATAGTACAGTTATGGGAGGTGGAATTGCTTTTTCTTGTTTACTATGTGAGTAATTATATATTAAAATATTTTGCCACTTCTAATGCGGATGACAAATTCCAATAAATAATCTCAAGTTGGAGATTATTCATGAACTACTCATTAACACAAGAGGGCCAAAAATATGATTTCGATCGTATTAGACCATAATCGACTATTCAAAGTCGGTATTTAATATTCCAAAAAGGAAAAATAGAAATTACCACATGCAATAAAAGGACGGCAATGACAAAAATAAACGCGGTAGAAGATGTTTAGGGAAGGTCAACTAATTCACTTAACAAACTTAGGCAGTTCTGAAGCGTTTGTATTCTCTTCATTTCTGGGTCCAACGGATGAATTCATAAAATATTGTACCAATCTGAACTAGTTATATCACTTGTTTAAGATGTCCCTGTGTAATTTCTACGTTTTAGTCAACAAAACTAATTTATGAAAGATTTTATCTCGAAAATATATGGTAGTTAAGCCTGATTGAGAAAAGAATAAGAGGATCCAATGATTGGTATACGGACGCAATATGTAATTTATAACTAGTAGCGCAAGCACTGGACCTGCAGAGGACCTCGGTGTTCATCTTCAACTGGGTCAATCTGAACGATTTTAGGTATTTCTTAATCACGAAAAACAATGGAGGACTTTTTCTTTCAATCTCAACCGGGAGCTCAAGATGAAGTATTGGTACTTCGCTTAATTAGAATTATAATTCAGGTAGTTACAGTCGCTTTCATTCTCAATATTCAAATAATGAATGCATTTTTGTTTCTTGAAGAATGGAATCAAGTGGGTTAGTCGGGCCCAGCATTAAATAATATATTGATGCTACTCTAAAACAACAGTTATTTTACTTATGATCTTCCACTTCCATTTCATAATGAGAAATCAATTTTCTTGATTGTTAAATTATACAACGTTAGGTAAAGTTGAAACTTATTATTGAAGTATATACAGAGTTATATACGTTAATTATTGTAGCACAGCTATCCAAGGCTCAACCAGGCCTTGATGTGATTGAAGCACTTTACAAATCAATAGTAAATAGAGTTAATGAGTGTATTGATGAGGAGGGAGAACACACTCATTATTGAGCCGGGCAGTGATATAAGTAAGATTCAAATAATAAACTTCATTCTTCTTCCTAATTCAAAAAAGCATTTCGAGGGCCCACCACTGTAACAATATCACTTTTTATCTCTTCTACCAAGTTTTTTCTGATCCATTTCGCCTTATTTTGCGGCATCTTTTGCTTTTCGTTCTTCTTCTTCAACTCGCTTCCGGGCTTTTTTAGCTTTCAAATTCTTCTCGCTTTAAATCGATTTTTTAATTTTGTCAGCGTCATCCTTTACTTTTTCTCCATGTAGTCTCTTAATAGCAGTGTCAATGTTGTACTTCTTAACTTTTTCAGCAGCTTATTCATCACCTTTAGCAGCTTGCTCTTTCAATTCTCTTATCTATTCTATTTTCTTTAAATCGTTCATATCTTTCGAACGCTTGAAACTCTTTTGATCTGAAATATGTTTCTAGATTTTTTGCTCTCTTACTTCATTTCCATCAAATACATTTAATGTTGGCTCCTTTGACTCTGGAAGTTGAGTAGTTTGTTTTGCCTTTGGTTTGCCTTGTTCGGGTCTTCCATTTCTTCTAGCTGCGTCTTTATCATAATATTCATGTTTAGCATTTTTATCTTCTTTTCTGTTCTATTCAAAGCGAGATGCTACATCAAGCAATTTTGGACCTTCTATCTAAAATTGTTAAGTTAGTTCATTTACTTTAACAGCAAATGGTTAGAACAACTTTACAAATGATTAGTTGGTTGATGTCATTCAAATGAAGTGGAGTGGTTAAAATTTAATGTTACTATATATGTATAACTATTATAAAACTAACAGCAAATATTAATATTATCGAAATTAATGTTTTAACAATATTTTTACAATAAAATTAATAATATGAATAACTTTGAACACTATTTTAGACCATTATAGCTATCATGCGAATAGAATTTATCAAAATAATCACCCTTTTATTCCTTAAACATCATAAACACCAAAGCATGGCCATATTTGCGATTATGCTAGATCTTCTGCAGTCAAATTGGAAACGCAACAACAAAGACATAATATTATAAGTGCTTACTCCACATTATTTAATGCTGAAAATCCAAAGTATTTTTTCGGAAATTTAATAGGGATTTCTGATAAATATAAGTTTATTCTTGCTTTTTTAACAATATCAAGAAAATCTAAAGCCATTTACGCACTGAAATGTTCATTCCACTAATTATAAACATAATTTTTAAGTAATGTAGGATATAAATCATTATATTGCTTGCAGTATGCTATTTTGAATTCTTAAATTATAACCTATATTTCTTTATTAAAAAGTGAATAAATAAAATCTATAATTTGTTGTGTACATGGTGAAGTTATAAAAGATAATTTTTTCAAAATTTTATGATCGTTAATTGCTGTTTGTATAATTGTTACAATTTCATTTATTTATAAAATATTAGGAAATTTTGAGGCTTTTCGCTCACCATAAAGTTCTATGAACATCTTAATTCTTAAATTATCTGACATAATATAATATATGGTGTGTGTAATTAAAACAAATTATTTAATAACGAAATTACTAGTGTTATGATTTTTGTAATGAAAACTCGAACAGAAAGTTTACAAATTAATAATAAGTAATTAATACAGTGCATAGTAGTTTGCAAATTCTTGAGTTATTTTAAACCGGTTTTATCTATTGGATGGTTTCATAATTAAGAGTTTATATTTGTGTTATTATTAATTAGAACTAGATGAATCTCTTAATTCTGAAAAATCTATTGATAAAATTTATACTAGATAATATTTATGTATTTAATTATCAATAAGCTGTTGAGTAACAAGGTTTCTAAAGCAAAAATATAATACATTTCACTTTGATTATTCAATCATAATCAGGGATGTAAACTGAATCGCTAAATTAGCGTCTTCTAACCTATTGTTTTTATTGTCTGACGATTTCTCTTCTCATAACAAATTCATACTCTAGATTTGTAGGCAACTAAATCATGTTCATTTCATAGAAGTGGAATTGTAAAATAGAAAACAAATATAACTTAATGATAACAGTTTCATGTATTTTTCATTTAAAATTCAAAAAGTAATGTACGCGCATTTATTTTGAGGATGGAGTTTATTATTAGTGTAATATTGTTAATAGAAGGAAGATTAAGTAAATAATTCATTTTTAATTAACAAAACAAAAAATAGTATTTCAAAAAGAAGCACACTTTGTGTACTATTTACAGTTGAGAAGAATCTTCTCCAAACACTCATGTATATTTAAATTCACACACAATATTACAAAGTAAAAATTCACATAAAGTAGCATTGTTTGTTCTTACTCAAAGTTTTGAAGGTGGTCGCTCTTCAACCTTACAATTTTAAAAAATTTCTTGTTCTAAACTATTTAATATGAGTAATTTGTGGCTTTTAAAGTTTATTAAGATTTGTAGTATTGTTATGAGATGCTTTAACATATTTATGTCATTATTTCAGTGTTTTGAGCAAAATATTGAATTTTAAATATTGAACTATTGGTTTTACTCTTCAATATCTTATTTATAAATTAAATTAACATCAATCATCAATCTAATCATGAACCATAATAAAGACAAAGCTGTATTCAACTGATTTATTATTTTTAACTCGTGGTACTGCATAGTTGTTCATTTATCATTTTAAGTTCTTTCGTCTTTATTTTTGGAAATTGATCCGTTTGTATTGTTTCAGTCACTTTTTGTCAGTAATTTTTTGTAATTTAAAACTGTCATTGTCGTTTACTCTTCAATATCATATTATCTTAACATAATTAACTTAACTAATTATCTGTTAATTATCTAACTTAAAATTCGTTAAGTTAGTTCATTTTATTTACTTTTATCTTTAAAAACCTTTTCCTCAAAATGATTCATTGAACCCGTTCGGTGCTCTTTCCCACTCCGTTCCACTTGACTTTGTAATATCCGGGTCCGATCCACGTGTCATCTTTTATTTTGAAATTATCCGTTTTTTCTTTTATTTTCACGTCCAGTTTCGTTCTAATTATCTTTGGGGAGTAAAAACTGGTTCCGGATTACTTGCATTTCTTCTCTGTGAACCGCTTCATTTTCGGGTAGATGTCGTTCTTGTGGGTGTAATTCACGGTGAATTAGTTTGGACTTAGTTTGAAATCGTTACTAAGTGCTATTTAGTCGAACACTGATCGTGGGCGTGGGGACGACAAAATGGACTTTTGTTTTGGCTTGGGAACTGACAAAAGATAAAAGTTGGGCGAGGGCGTATCGGTTATCTTAATAAAGGAATTCTTGAACTGGTCCTGATTGATCGTGTGCGAATTGTGCTTGGCTGAGCAACAAGGGAGCTCGGTCCGATAATGGGGCTTTAAAGGAGGGGAAGAAGCGGGAATGTACGTTTTAAGGAACTAATTAGAATACTACAAACCTTGCTCGTACAAATTCCTTTCCTGCAATTTTTACTAAATACTCATGCGCCTGGAGTGGAATAATTATATTATGATAGAGATGTGATATAATGACATAATAATTTTCACTTTATTATTATTGATGTTATTATGGTGAAATATAAGAATGAAGGACAAAAATTATATTTATAATAATATTCTTCATAAAAATACTAGTAAGTACCAGGTCAATGTTAATAACAGAATCTACTCCCTAAATATTCATATATCAAAGGAATAAAATGATGTTATGTTAAATAGTTTTGTTACGTTAAATACTTCTAAACCAAAAATAAAGCAGCCGTTTTCGGTCAGATTGAAGCTGCTCCAGTTGAAGCCGGAGGTGTAACGGTCGTTTCAAAGGAGAAGTTTGACAAAATGGAAAACCTCATAAAGAAGAATAAACAGGAGAATTTAATTCTGGAAGTTTATTGGAAAGAGACAAAACCAGTTTCAATTCTGAAACTGATTTCAAAAGAAAACGGAATTAACAAATATTAAATTGAAGAGAAACAAGGAGGCTGGGAGGCCAAGAAATAGAGAATGGATAAATCAATTCCAAACGACAGGAAAGTTTTTGACTCAGTCTGTAAGAGCTTCGGATAGTTCGTGAGCATTGAAGACTTGATGTAGATCATCGCCGGAAAAATGAAAGTTCCTGGAGTATGCATCCGAGAAAATCCGTTCGTAAGGAGATAGTAAGGATGGGTATCTTATCATCAACTGTGAAATATAAAGACGAAATCTAATAAATAAGTATTAATTTTAGTATACAGTGTACATATTCAATATAAATATTTAAAAAGAGTTTAGAAATAAGGAATATATATATATATGACTATTGTTTGTAAACTCTAATAATATGTTATTAAATGTATAGTGATGTACTAAATATTACTATTCTTCTAAATTGGGTATTATTATCTTTTATATCATTTATTATTGAGTGTTAATAGATATCTTGAGATATTGAATATTTTTAAAATTAATCAAATGTTTAAAGTTACGTGTTAATCAATACTTAAGTATTCAAACAACGTGTTATTCTAGGTAATATGTTATTTCAAATAAATGTGCTCAATAATATCTATCAAATATTAATATGGTATTCCTATATTATATGATTTCAGAATATGTTTGTCTTGGTACTATTTGCTCCACAATACAATAAATAATATCAGTTCAGATGTAGAATATCTGTGCAGTCTTCGCTGGAGTTAGAAGGCGTGTCCAGCTTCGTGGGGCTTTGCTTTCGCTTCGTGGCCCGGGACTTGATTAGTAGGATGAACGTGATGGCAAGCGCGATGCAGAGGCTCACGGCAATCGAGACAACGATAATCGTGTTGCTTTTGCTCTTGGCTCCAGCTCCCTTCTGAAACGTGTAGCTTCGACCGTTTTGTTCTGCGACAACCACTATGTCGTTCAGTTGCATAACATCTACCACCATTTATTTCAAATCCGGGCCGAACAGACTTTCGTGAACTAACTTTCCGCGGTGCAGCACTTTTACGCTGGCTTCGCTCGGATCGCAGAGGCGCGTGAGCTAGATGATCATCCCGCTGGTAGCTAGGTTCGGCTTGAACAGGCAGCCGAAGCAGTGGTCCAGTTTTTGGTTCTGGTAGGTGGAGGCTAAAAGCAGGACCAACATTAGAGTGAAACTAATATTTACTGTTCATTATTTCGATACTCTCCATATATTACAATAATAATAAAAATTATAAATCAAATCTTTATCTTTACATTAATATTGAATTCAATATATCATATGTTATGTTAGTTAATATTATTGAATATACAAAATACTGCACATTTATAGTATTTTATATTATTAAATCTGGCCACATTTAGTATACTGTTATCGTTGTAATTCGCTGATGTACGTTATATATCAAATTCAAAGCTATTTTACTTTAAATAATAATTTACTACTTTTGATTTTCATTACGTAATAGAACGGCGAATCAAATTTCAGTTTAACTAGATGATATGAGTGTGTATCTGTGACTCACTTAACGTAATGGTTTGAAGAAAACTATGAAAGTATTCGTTATTAAATCTTCATCATCACTTTGATAATAATTTACATATTATAGTACTATAGTATTGTATATAAATAATACTGTATTAAAATCACACACAACATACAAGATATTATACACTTGTTCAATAAAATGACTATTGCCCGTGTTATTTCTCCTTGGCTGTTCATATCCTAATCAACAACAAATAATCAGCTAAATTAGCTAAATTAATTATAAAAATAACAACAAGTGTATTATTCTTTCAAAAATATCGTATAGCATCATGTTATCAGTGTTTTATTCAACTCACCTGTATTCTGTATATATATATGCAAATATGTCCCAAATTTATATTTAAATTCACTAGTTTACTAATTTAATGTATTCTCTATTAAAATATTACACTTCAAATGTTCAATATTAAATGTCTATTTGACTATTAAGCTCCTGGTTAACTATCAATTCCACCATATAATTATACTGAAGTATCAATGAATGATCCAAACAGGTTGTTGGTTTAACATGAAATAAAATAAACTGCTAACAATTAATTGAACAACTGTTTTAGTAAGTATGCGGTAGAAGATTAATTGAGTTGAGAGGTTTATTTTATGTTATTAATTTTGTTGAAACGAAATAATGTTAAGCTTGTCAGTATTTCCACTTCGCAAATAATTAACAAAATTCTCGAAAACGACTTCAACCATTTAATAGGTAAATTACTATTTTTGTGTTCAATATATATTAAAACATATTATTCGTATTTTAAATCACTTTATTCATTTTTTATAAATGTGTGTGTACCCTCTTATGTCATTTTATTCACTAATATGCGTTTAATAACACTCTGGACACAAATGATATCCTTTGCACGAACACACATATCTGCTATTACATTATTTGCAGCCGACACATTACGCACTTACTTTTGTATATACATGATAGTGTTTATATGCTTCTATTACTGGTCCTTTAATTGGGCTTACTACTGGTTGGTTACAACCTTCAATTTTTCGTGGTGCAGCTTTAATTTCATATTTTGTTAGATTTATTTTCATTTAATCAATTATGCTTTCAACATAATCCGTTATTTTAATTTCTTTATATTCTGGATGCAATAATTTCATCAAAGAAAACCCATTAACTAATATTACTTACATAAAATAAATAAACATCCTTGTGGTCCAACGAGTACATCGTCCTGGAAACTTAATATTTTTTGTAAGTTGGTCTATAATCAACTCCTTTATAATTATTATTGTAGTAACGAACTATTTCAGGTTGTTCTCTGGGAATACCACGAGAACTTACAAATTCTTACATTTAACAGGGTTATTTCACAAATTTTGATTTTGTATATATCATGGTTAATTGAACAACTGTTTTAGTAAGTATGCGGTCGAAGATTAATTGAGTTGAGAGGTTTATTTTATGTTATTAATTTTGTTGAAACGAAATAATGTTAAGCTTGTCAGTATTTCCACTTCGCACCTAACAAAAATAATGCCAACAATGAATGAAAGCATCTATGAAACCCATACATAATTATTTACTCCATAATTCTACAATAACATTAAAACTTTGACTGAAGTAAGAAAAATGTAGAAATATGGAGGGCATTCTAGATTAACTAAATCAGAATTCGATAAATACTTAATGATACTATTTACAATGATGATATCAGGTAAAGAGCGAGGATCTGTCTAAGATAATTGGTCTAAGAACACTAAAATACGCAATTAGTTTATAGCTGATGAAGTTGGAATGTCTTGCAGAGAATGGGAGGAAATACATTCGAATGTCTGTTATGGTCATATTAAATTGTTATTAGATTAACCTGAAGAAGAAATCGATACAAATCTAGACGGTATAGAATCTGATGAAGAAGAATCTGAAAATTCTGACTATGAATATGACGAAGATGATCTAGAAGAACTAAATAAAATATTTAATGATCATGAAGAAGAAGTTTTGAGCTAAAATAAACCAAAAGAAACCAAAGTTCGAAATTCTGTATCAAGAGTTTAAGATTTTATGTTACAGTTACAAAGCAAGTTTCGAGACATATATACAAAATATCCAGATTATTTTCTGGGTAAAAACCTTGTAATAGATGAATAACTTATCAAATTTGCAGGTAGAATATTCTTTTTATAGTATAATCCTGCTAAACCAGCAAAAAGAGGTATACTTGTAAGAGCTTGTGTGGATACATTTACTAATTTTATATTATCAATGGATTTATACGCAGCTTCGTAAACAGTACCTAAAGGTGAAACAAAAACTCTTGATGTTATTAAAAGACTTTATTGATTTTCCAAAATAGCCTAACTGCACACTATTCTGTGATAATTATTATGGTACAATTGACGTAGTTGAGTATATTAAATCAATAGGGCTTGAATATGTTGGAACTTTTAGACCAAGCCGACTTGGTAAAGAATTATCATAAAATTTAGAGAAGTTGTAATTGAATTAAGTTGTTTAATATCCTGTGTTTAAAGAAGTAAAACTAAAGAAAACGACTAAATAAGTTCTAGTTAAAGATGTAAACGTCCTTTAATGGTAATGCAAAAAGTAGAAAATTTTAACCATGATATATACAAAATCAAAATTTGTGAAATAACCCTGTTAATTGTAAGAATTTGTAAGTTCTCGTGGTATTCCCAGAGAACAACCTGAAATAGTTCGTTACTACAATAATAATTATAAAGGAGTTGATTACGTAGACCAACTTACAAAAAATATTAAGTTTCCAGGACGATGTACTCGTTGGACCACAAGGATGTTTATTTATTTTATGTAAGTAATATTAGTTAATGGGTTTTCTTTGATGAAATTATTGCAGCCAGAATATAAAGAAATTAAAATAACGGATTATGTTGAAAGCATAATTGATTAAATGAAAATAAATCTAACAAAATATGAAATTAAAGCTACACCACGAAAAATTGAAGGTTGTAACCAACCAGTAGTAAGCCCAATTAAAGGACCAGTAATAGAAGCATATAAACACTATCATGTATATACAAAAGTAAGTGCGTAATGTGTCGGCTGCAAATAATGTAATAGCAGATATGTGTGTTCGTGCAAAGGATATCATTTGTGTCCAGAGTGTTATAAAACGCATATTAGTGAATAAAATGACATAAGAGGGTACACACACATTTATAAAAATGAATAAAGTGATTTAAAATACGAATAATATGTTTTAATATATATTGAACACAAAAATAGTAATTTACCTATTAAATGGTTGAAGTCGTTTTCGAGAATTTTGTTAATTATTTGCGAAGTGGAAATACTGACAAGCTTAACATTATTTCGTTTCAACAAAATTAATAACATAAAATAAACCTCTCAACTCAATTAATCTTCTACCGCATACTTACTAAAACAGTTGTTCAATTAATGCATTTGTGACATGGTATTATCTGAGTAAGAATTAGATTTCAAACGTGCATCAAAGGTTATTAACTATATCAATCAGTTATATCCATTCTTATCTTCAAAAATTGTTTACGACGAGAAAGCTAAGTGGATGAGATACGAATAGTAGGAAATATTCACATTTGACATCAAAGAATATGCTGAAGAAATAAATTCCTTAGATTAGCTTGGAGATTACATTTCAAATTCGTACTTGAAGCTTTCTGATGATAAGTTGAGCAACTGGGAAATCCTCAGACTGAACATTGACGAGTTCAAAAATGTTAAGACAGCACTAGCCATATAAATGTACCACACGTTAATAGACGGTGGTGCAGCTATGATGTTGTTCAAGAAGTTCAACATTTTGTACAGTGATATGTCAATAGATCTTGATGTAAAGCCCGAGCCGCTGCAATTATCGAATTTCAGGTCCATAATGGCTTATGATAGCAAGTTGAACCTGAAGTAGGTGCCCGAGCTCAAAAACAAGAGGAATTTCCAGCTTTCGAAGTATTCCAACCAATCAACTGCTAAAAGAAATGAGTAGTACGCGGTTGTTGTGCGCCACTACCCCGAATCGTAAATTTGCAGGATACCCAACGTATAATATTCCGTTTCGCTCTACACTGTTTAAATGGCCCAATATGTCGGTTACCTCTACTTTAACAAGGACCTCACTCTAGACTAACCATTCATTACCATTTGCGGTGACATTCGCAGAAACGTAGAGGTCCACGAGAACGGGATCATCCCCAACCTAGACCTTTCTAACACCATCATCGGACAGACTGCAACCACCACCGGCTTCATCTCCAAGGGCTCACTGTAAACATCTCTAGCTGATATCTCGGCCCAATTTTAAGTCCAGTTCAAGAACTACAAACAAACGGACGAGAATTTCTGGTAGAAAGTAATTGATAATGAGGCGCCCGTGAACCACTTTTAGTTCCTTGAAAACGGGCAGCCGTGCTCAACATTCACCTCGAACATGGGCAAAATGGACCTGGCAGAGGGCCCGATGGTTCATTTTTTGGGTAGTTAAACGTTTGCGAACGTATACTAAAGTACACCTACTGTGTTCTCAAGCTGCTTCTGCAGGGGAAAATTCGGGATCTTCATCACCGAAATTGACTTCAAGATATTCAATAAGAGATAGCAGAATGCGATGAACCAAGTGTACATTGCGATTAACAAGAAAGTAATCGAAAAAGGAGCGGAAAACGTCAGCATTCAAGACGTTGTTGACATTTACACACAAATCTGGGAGTGACATTCGTTATATATTGATAACGCGATAAAATAGTTAATATTTGTTAAACATCTTAACTATTTAGATCTATTTAGTTAGTTGTTCTATACTGGAATTTTATTTTTTGCCTTTATTGTTATGATAGACGTGTGTGGAATCACTTTTACTAGTAAGCTATATTCCACTATAGTTTACATCCCATAAATTTTTGTATTCTTAACTCAGCTATAATTCATTTAGTGAATGTAGTGTAATTTTATGATATATAATAAAAATAATTTTAAGTATAGTTTAAACCTAAATAACATCCTCACATCGACAAGTCCACTTTCCACTTCAATGATCTTCTTAAATCCGTCCAAGGGGCAATCGATTATATCTTCTAGAAGAGACTCCCTCAGCTCATCATTAATAATAAGTGCAAGTATGGCCAACTTAACTTTAGCACCACTTTCCAAGACTAAATCGTTGTCTACATTGGATTTCCTACTCAAAGCAAATATTCGATTCCAAGATATCAGCACAATTAGAGCCAGTCAATTCCATCCAAATTCATGTGTTAATCTAACAACAAATATAGAGCTCCTCCCAGCCACCTTGAATCTGGCTGTAGCTTAAGTACTAACAACAAGTTGAATATGCTATGTTAAATTCAAGTCAAGCACAATACCAATACCATCCTCTTAAATATTGTTAATTACATTAATATAACCTAACCCAATAACCACACTTATTTGAGCTCATGTTAATACTCTAGGGTAAAATTACAAAAATCGATTTTTAGTTACGACCAAGATAAACTTTTCCTTAATATGAAGATCTAATCAGCTCTGGTTCTACGAGGTTCAAACTTAGTCTCAATATATTAATTTCTGTGATTATTAAGAAATAAGAGGTCTTCGTGGTTCACTTAAAGCAGCTTAAGTTGCTTCTAAAATTATTTTAGTAATATAGGTGGTGCCAATAATTTGTAGATGTCTTTTATCCTAGCTGTATTAATATTATAGTTAGGTTAAATCAGAAATGCTCTCGGAAGTTGAATCTACCTACCACTTTTTCAAAGTTATTCTTCGTTTTTCATTGTAATTCCAACATGTCGATTTTAGTTCTTCTCATCTGGCGTCTAAATTCAAAATTTGAGGTAGTCTCAGCATTTGAGTTATATTAACATGGTTTTGTTGGTTGAAGTATCTTCAATGGTACTTCAAGACGTGAATTTCAATTTACAGCAGATTTTTTAAATATGTTATTTATTATAAATAGAAGCTATACATTAATTTAAAATATATGTTAAAAAAATGACCACTATAATTTACATCCTCAGCTTGTCCTACAAGGATGTCGCTTCTTTCAATTTTTACATTCCTGATACAATACTTTACTATTGATTGTACATTGTTATATAATAATGTACTTCACTAGGCAGAAAATAAAATTCCAGTATATTTAGTTAACATGGAATGAAAGTTTTACAACGAGTCCTATATATATATAGGATTATTAACCTCTATGCTATTTTTTGAAAACTCTGGCTGAAAAGAGTTAATCTATTATATTTTATATTATCTAAGATATTATCATATATTATCTAAGATTGAATTTAAATATATGAATGATATAAATTGCCAATTAAAATCACAGCGAGCTATTAACTTCAAACGACTCCCAAAACTTCAGCGAGTCCGATGCTGCGTATTCTTTTGAGCATATTGTCAACGTTTCCAAATTCAAGATTTCCTTCAAGAGCGTGAATATTATAATCTATTAGTTGTTGTTGAATCTCATGATCTTTTACTCCTTGCATAAAGTCAAGGCACAAAAATTCTCTGAATGCTTGTTTGACATAGAAAATAGTCATACATTTTTGATACTGGCTCAGTTTATTCAGGAATTACTCGAATAGTTCTTGGGTTTAAACGTACTTGACTACAACAAGTTCCAATGCGCAATTTGAGTGATGAACCTTTGCGAATATCTTTTTGATCATTTACTGAATTTAAAATTATAGCGGGTGGATTTTAGTGATGTTGTCAATGTAAATTTTAAGACACTTTTCATTTAAACAACGTTAGAAGAAGGTTATTTCGGTTTCATTAGTCATTGCAGACTTTAAAGTAGAAGAATTTTCTTTAAATAATTCAAACGAGTCCTAAATGTAACTTGGGCTATAAGATGGAGGATTATTTACAATAATTGGTAAATTCTTCGGAATATAGGAATTAGTACTGTCAAATTCTTTAAATTATTCAAAAAATTGTTAAAGTTGTTAGAAATACACAATTGTTTGATTACTTAAATAGTTATTGCTTTAACGTAAAAATTAGCTCAAAATAGTTATAAACTTATCAAAATATTCAACACATAAATAATTTATGTTTTAATGACGAAACATCTTAAATTTATAAAACAATTAATTCGAATTAATAACTAGTATTGACGTAATAGAAGCTAACAACTAAATATTAAATTGTTAGTTTAATTATGAGTTCAATAAATTAATGAGAATTTAAAGTACTACATCATCTTAAAGTAATTGGTGGGTATAATCAAAATAATAGACATACGCTAATAATTAATAGTCTTCCGGACTGGCAGTTTAAAAATTAATACGTTACAAAAGTTATGTTACATATTATTACATTATTTGATGTTTTTTGAATAAATTGGTAACAACATCAAATTATTTATATTCCATCAAAAAGTTAAACAATTATTTAGCTTTCCAGGGTGCAATTATTAAAAGGTTCGCACTTTCTTCAGCTACATTTCCAGTGATTAACTATTGCGGATCTTTTTCATTTACATATTCTTCAACTAGTGTCTTATATTTTTCATCTGCTTAATATTTTTCTAGGTTGAAATCTTTGAATAAATTAACAGATACTTGCATTTTAAATGCATTTTTCCAATTTTAAACGTCCCTTTCAATAGATACATCTGTTTATTGATTTGTTTATTATAAGGCTGCTTATTAGTTTGCATTTTCTTAATCAACTTAAATATCTATTATTTTAGGTTAAATTATGTTAGAAGCTTCTTGAGTTAGAATAGGTTAAGATTTTGAAGGATTAATTTATTTTTGTAATTTAGGTTTCTATGGTGCTTTAGGAGTCTTTGCTTATTTTTATTTTTCTTGTGAAATAGTTATATTAATAGATTCGTGTTTTGGTGTTCGTGGTTCTTAACTGCCTATCAAAATATTTTACTCAATTATTATATCCACCTATTCATCAAAAACAATGTCGATGTCATTTTAGAACTTAATGTCAATATTACCTTTTTTAGGTTAAGAGTCTTCCTAGAAATGAATCTCTATGTTGCGTTTCTAAGACTTTGACATATAAATTGAGATGGTGTGGATTTGATTTACATCTTATCTTTTATAAGATATATGCGATTATAGGAAACCACACCTCATTAAAAAGTCAAATATGAAAGACCAATAAATAATTCAGATAGCAGAATAAATTTTTGGTAAAGACAAGATCTTATAAATAGGTTATTGCAAATTATATTAAGCTAAAGTTAAAAGTTAGTTTGAAAACTCGAAAATTGAAGGGATATTAGTTTTGGTACGTCACATTTCACCAACAGGAAAACCGTTTTTAGTTTTGTATATAATCAAATAAAATGTTATTGCCTGGGCTTTCGCGGTCCCTTCACATGGTGAATAAATATTCACAATTGTGGGGTTAGATTGTTTATTATTTGATGATCCGTATCGTGTTAACATGTTACAATTTAGCGACGCAGATGACTGTGTTAATTTTTAATCTTAACTTAATCAAAGCAAAATAGGAATGCTTGAGAGTTTTTAACCTGAATCTCGTTACGAAACAGAAACATTTGCAGTTTTAGATATGCCAGTAGCACCATTAATTGTTGATAGTCAAACAACATCTTAAGTAATCAGTACTACTTAAAATAAATAAATATCAGATATTGTTAGATCATCTTATAGATTATTTTTAACTTAACCAGTTGATACACCTGAAATATATTTATCATTAGCTAGCATTTAATAATAAGTGTAGCAAGGTTTATTGTTAGAACAATATAGAGACGAATTATTTAGAAAACTGCTGTTAGTTTTAGATACCTCAGTTTCATCTGTTGTAAATTCACGTTGCTTAAAATTGATGTAATTTTTTATAGAATAAGATCCATAACTTATTAAATAGTTAATTACAAGCGATTCTAAATGGATTGTTGGTAATAAAACATTTTTTGGAATTATTCATACTGTGCTAGTTAAAAGATGCATTAACGTTAGTTAAAAAGGATAAATTTTGCTATGCAACGAGGAACTTATTTATGCAGTTTCAAATTTACTTTATTAAGTTTTAAACAATAAGTTTACTTTTGAACCATTATGTAATAAAGAGAAGAAAACGATGAAATCAATCCATAATATTTATTCGGCTGTTCATTCAAATCAGCAGGACATATAAATAGATATTAAGTAATATTAATAAAAAGATATGCAAGATTTATTTAGCGTACTCATCGGCTTAGTTATTTACTTAAGTGATTAATAAGGATTGATATGTACTCCAGTAAAATCAAAATTACAAGTGGACGAGATAGCAATGCAAAAACTTCTTGATAAATAATCTAAACCAGATTTGTGTTTAGAATTATTGATTCTTTCTTCGAAAATTATAAGTATATCATAAATAGCTTCTCAAAAATAAGATTTAGGTCTATTAAAAATGTAACTAAGATTTCCACGTAATAATGAAACAGAATTAGGTTACCTCGTATAAGAATTAATTTAGTAAATTGATTTAGAATACACATGTTTTATGTCAGCACATAAATCAAATAAATTATTGTAATATTATGTAGATTCAGATTATTGTAACAACTTTTGTGTTCTTTTCAGAGTATTAACGTTTATATTTGAAAGCGCAACAAGTAATCCAGAATTGTTTTAAAATTTATCAGCTGTAATATTAGGCTAAAATAATAAAGCTGGACCGTTATTAAGATATATTTATTCTATATCAAGTGCAAATTGCTTCTTTATGGATTCATTTTAAGTTAGTTTATATGATAATTTAGATATAGACTACTTTTTACAAAATTATGAGTAATTTTTAATTTCATACGTAAATTTGGTATCGTCTATTAGATCCTTTATAAATGTTTACACAAAATAAACAACATAAGAAAATATAAGACTTAATGAAATAAATTGTTTATTATTTTGCTGCCTCAGCAATATAACAATTAAAGCACTAATTAATATCTAATAATCGGAATAAAATATTTTCACATTACAATTCAAATTAAAATAAAAAGGAATACTGTCCAAATTATCCTCAACTATTTATGATTTTTACAAACTTTTAGAAAGTTATAAAACATTCAGACCTACAGAATAATTTATTGATTAATTTTTCTCTACAATTAAGTTGCTCCTAGCCTATATCAATGCTCCTAGTAGTACGATTCATATGACAGATGAATAAATGTAATTACTATTAAGTTTTTCTGTTGAATGTTTTTGCGGTTATATTGCCGTACTAAGTCGTATAATGTCTTTAGAAACCGAGACTTAAAAATACTATAATGCTGGGGTTTTAGATGTAATGTGTTCTTGTGTAAAGTTTTCGATTACAGATATGTGTGGCTTCTTTTTTAATGAGGATAGTAAATAACTTGTAAGCGATTTTTCTGAAAATCTAATTGGTTTGTTCAAAACTTTGATGATTGATAAAATTTAAGATATGTCAGATATTTGCAATTAAAATGTAGAAGAAATTATGAATTTAGTAAGAGTTTTACCCCTTCTATTAGAATTTTAGTTTGGTGTAGGTAAGAAACCTAATATATCTGTGGCATTAGAAGAAATCAAACTTTTTGATTCTTTGATGAATAATATTATCTGCAAACTTATTATTTCTGATAAATCTGTAAATGATTTATTAGAATCGTGTTTATTCTTTAATCAACAATTAATTAAATATATTCTTAATTACCAAAATAATTAAGATATTCTATTATTGAATATGCTCAAAACTCTAACAAATTCATTATTCATTTTATTTGAAGCCAACGTTTCATCAAAAATGAAAACTGAGATATATTCATAAGTAAGAGATAGAATTTCTCTCAAAGATATGTTCAAAGCTGTTTGCTTAGTTTTACAGTCAATTCAAAAGAATCCAGATGAATTCGAAATACAATAACTCTCTTAAAGAGCTTTTGTTGTGTTCTTAAAATTTTTCAACTTGCCTAGCAACTTAAAACTACTTAGTCAATTTATGTTTGAAGATATTCATCAAAATAATGCAAATTTAATAAAAGAATTTGTTAATTTAACTCATGATACAATAAAAGCGAACGGAAATAAACAAGGAGAGTCTTAAAAACGTATAATATAATTAACAAGTTTGGTTTTAGTTCAAATAAATGTTGTTTTAAATTTAGATGTATTTAGTAAATAACAGATATATTTGCTTGAGAGTAGCTTCGGTATAAAAATACTAACTGAATAAATAACAATCGCTCAATGTGTTTAACTATACATTGAAAAAGATGAAGAATTATAAGACATAGAATCGCATTTATTAAACACTAGAAATGTTTAAAAAATACCAAAGTATCAATCTTTACAAGATGATACATAATTGCTTAATTTATGCAAATAATTTTTAAGTGATTTAGATGAGTAAACGAATGACAATGGAATCATGATATCATTCCTAACAATATTTAAACTTAGAAATAAAGCTAAGTTATTTTCCACAGATTTTGAAGCTGAAGCAGATACTTTATAGTTAACTAACTCTTTTGACAACGAATATTTGTACCACATGTTCCAGATATTGAATAAAAATATTATTAATAATAACTTAGCAGAAGCTTCTATAATAATAAAGACTCTTCTTTGCATTTATGAATTAATAGGAGAAAAGCTCATATCAATGGATTGTTTTGGCGTTCAGTTGGCTGAAATATTAAAAATATGTTCAACATTCAAATAATCTGGTAGATTATAAATGTATATACTTGCTGGTATTTACAAATTATTATATTTAAATTTACAGAATAACTCAAAAATATCATGCAATTATGAAAATATTTTAGCAAACACTTTGCGATATATTATGGATTTGAGTAGAACAATATCTATAGATAAAATAATAACATATTATATTTTATAAGTTGTTGAAAAACTTATAATGCAATAAGATGTATATTAATTTTGTTCAATACTGTTAGCAAAAGAGTAATATATAACAAATATTATATAATTAACGTTAAAAGTATAACAATAAACAGCAAAAACGGAATAAGATATTTATATTGATAGAACAAACTTACTAACTACAATGAGAATTTTAAGAACGAACTACTATAATGCCACAATTCTTATTTCTAATCCAGATATCATCTATCCCACAGCAAGACCCGTATTGGACTCTGGTAAACTGAAATAATAGTTGTAATAATCCTGCGAATACAACCTTAATTCTTAATTTACTATTTCAGATTTTATAGTTAGCTTTATTCATAGTAATATCACTAATAATATATCGCCTTAAAATATGTATGCAATAATCTATTAAATAATTGAAACAATGAATTTGATTCTTAAAATCGAAAATATTTAAACAAAAATTATCAAGGAACTTCTAACAGATCGTATGAAATTCTTAATAGATATTGCAACATCTATTATAATGTATAGTTTCGATTTACCTTAGATTATAATAAAAAGAGAATAGACAGATAATGTAAAAATAGTTCTAAAACAAGTTAAATCATATGTATTATCTTTACGTGAAAAATAAAACGATTATAAGTAATAATTATAACTTAGTAATTGTATTTTACAATGTGTTTCATTTATTTATTAAATATTCATCCATAGCTACGCGAAAAATTAAATTGAGAAAATTTCAATAGATTAAGAAAATTTCGTTCCAACATTTTTCAGTTCAATATATATTTGTTACGAATAACAGTTGAAATATTCAGGGAACGAATAAAGACAAGTTGTTAACAATCTGTAATTAATTCAATAAATGGCATTCACCATAATAATTTAGGTTATTTAAGTTACTGAAATTACTAAAAATTTGTTTATTTAAGCACATTATACAACTGTTTGCGATTAACTTAATTGAACAACTGTTTTAGTAAGTATGCGGTCGAAGATTAATTGAGTTGAGAGGTTTATTTTATGTTATTAATTTTGTTGAAACGAAATAATGTTAAGCTTGTCAGTATTTCCACTTCGCAAATAATTAACAAAATTCTCGAAATCGACTTCAACCATTTAATAGGTAAATTACTATTTTCGTGTTCAATATATATTAAAACATATTATTCGTATTTTAAATCACTTTATTCATTTTTATAAATGTGTGTGTACCCTCTTATGTCATTTTATTCACTAATATGCGTTTTATAACACTCTGGACACAAATGATATCCTTTGCACGAACACACATATCTGCTATTACATTATTTGCAGCCGACACATTACGCACTTACTTTTGTATATACATGATAGTGTTTATATGCTTCTATTACTGGTTCTTTAATTGGGCTTACTGGTTGGTTACAACCTTCAATTTTTCGTGGTGTAGCTTTAATTTCATATTTTGTTAGATTTATTTTCATTTAATCAATTATGCTTTCAATATAATCCGTTATTTTAATTTCTTTATATTCTGGATGCAATAATTTCATCAAAGAAAACCCATTAACTAATATTACTTACATAAAATAAATAAACATCCTTGTGGTCCAACGAGTACATCGTCCTGGAAACTTAATATTTTTTGTAAGTTGGTCTATAATCAACTCCTTTATAATTATTATTGTAGTAACGAACTATTTCAGGTTGTTCTCTGGGAATACCACGAGAACTTACAAATTCTTACAATTAACAGGGTTATTTCACAAATTTTGATTTTGTATATATCATGGTTAATTGAACAACTGTTTTAGTAAGTATGCGGTCGAAGATTAATTGAGTTGAGAGGTTTATTTTATGTTATTAATTTTGTTGAAACGAAATAATGTTAAGCTTGTCAGTATTTCCACTTCGCACCTAACAAAAATAATGCCAACAATGAATGAAAGCATCTATGAAACCCATACATAATTATTTACTCCATAATTCTACAATAACATTAAAACTTTGACTGAAGTAAGAAAAATGTAGAAATATGGAGGGCATTCTAGATTAACTAAATCAGAATTCGATAAATACTTAATGATACTATTTACAATGATGATATCAGGTAAAGAGCGAGGATCTGTCTAAGATAATTGGTCTAAGAACACTAAAATACGCAATTAGTTTATAGCTGATGAAGTTGGAATGTCTTGCAGAGAATGGGAGGAAATACATTCGAATGTCTGTTATGGTCATATTAAATTGTTATTAGATTAACCTGAAGAAGAAATCGATACAAATTTAGACGGTATAGAATCTGATGAAGAAGAATCTGAAAATTCTGACTATGAATATGACGAAGATGATCTAGAAGAACTAAATAAAATATTTAATGATCATGAAGAAGAAGTTTTGAGCTAAAATAAACCAAAAGAAACCAAAGTTCGAAATTCTGTATCAAGAGTTTAAGATTTTATGTTACAGTTACAAAGCAAGTTTCGAGACATATATACAAAATATCCAGATTATTTTCTGGGTAAAAACCTTGTAATAGATGAATAACTTATCAAATTTGCAGGTAGAATATTCTTTTTATAGTATAATCCTGCTAAACCAGCAAAAAGAGGTATACTTGTAAGAGCTTGTGTGGATACATTTACTAATTTTATATTATCAATGGATTTATACGCAGCTTCGTAAACAGTACCTAAAGGTGAAACAAAAACTCTTGATGTTATTAAAAGACTTTATTGATTTTCCAAAATAGCCTAACTGCACACTATTCTGTGATAATTATTATGGTACAATTGACGTAGTTGAGTATATTAAATCAATAGGGCTTGAATATGTTGGAACTTTTAGACCAAGTCGACTTGGTAAAGAATTATCATAAAATTTAGAGAAGTTGTAATTGAATTAAGTTGTTTAATATCCTGTGTTTAAAGAAGTAAAACTAAAGAAAACGACTAAATAAGTTCTAGTTAAAGATGTAAACGTCCTTTAATGGTAATGCAAAAAGTAGAAAACTTTAACCATGATATATACAAAATCAAAATTTGTGAAATAACCCTGTTAAATGTAAGAATTTGTAAGTTCTCGTGGTATTCCCAGAGAACAACCTGAAATAGTTCGTTACTACAATAATAATTATAAAGGAGTTGATTACGTAGACCAACTTACAAAAAATATTAAGTTTCCAGGACGATGTACTCGTTGGACCACAAGGATGTTTATTTATTTTATGTAAGTAATATTAGTTAATGGGTTTTCTTTGATGAAATTATTGCAGCCAGAATATAAAGAAATTAAAATAACGGATTATGTTGAAAGCATAATTGATTAAATGAAAATAAATCTAACAAAATATGAAATTAAAGCTACACCACGAAAAATTGAAGGTTGTAACCAACCAGTAGTAAGCCCAATTAAAGGACCAGTAATAGAAGCATATAAACACTATCATGTATATACAAAAGTAAGTGCGTAATGTGTCGGCTGCAAATAATGTAATAGCAGATATGTGTGTTCGTGCAAAGGATATCATTTGTGTCCAGAGTGTTATAAAACGCATATTAGTGAATAAAATGACATAAGAGGGTACACACACATTTATAAAAAATGAATAAAGTGATTTAAAATACGAATAATATGTTTTAATATATATTGAACACAAAAATAGTAATTTACCTATTAAATGGTTGAAGTCGTTTTCGAGAATTTTGTTAATTATTTGCGAAGTGGAAATACTGACAAGCTTAACATTATTTCGTTTCAACAAAATTAATAACATAAAATAAACCTCTCAACTCAATTAATCTTCTACCGCATACTTACTAAAACAGTTGTTCAATTAAAGTTTTCTACTTTTTGCATTACCAGGTTTATTTTAGCTCAAAACTTCTTCTTCATGATCATTAAATATTTTATTTAGTTCTTCTAGATCATCTTCGTCATATTCATAGTCAGAATTTTCAGATTCTTCTTCATCAGATTCTATACCGTCTAAATTTGTCGATTTCTTCTAAATTATCGATTTCTTCTTCAGGTTAATCTAATAACAATTTAATATGACCATAACAGACATTAGAATGTATTTCCTCCCATTCTCTGCAAGACATTCCAACTTCATCAGCTATAAACTAATTGCGTATTTTAGTGTTCTTAGACCAATTATCTTTGACAGATCCTCGCTCTTTACCTGATATCATCATTGTAAATAGTATCATTAAGTATTTATCGAATTCTGATTTAGTTAATCTAGAATGCCCTCCATATTTCTACATTTTTCTTACTTCTGTCAAAGTTTTAATGTTATTATAGAATTATGGAGTAAATAATTATGTATGGGTTTCATAGATGCTTTCATTCATTGTTGGCATTATTTTTGTTAGGTGCGAAGTGGAAATACTGACAAGCTTAACATTATTTCGTTTCAACAAAATTAATAACATAAAATAAACCTCTCAACTCAATTAATCTTCGACCGCATACTTACTAAAACAGTTGTTCAATTAATTTAATATTATAATAGCTTGAAAATAAAAATTAGCCAAATTAGTCTGAGTCAGTTGGGTTATCAAATACCGAACATAGTTATTAACAGTAAATTAAGAATCAACTTTTGATTTCTGTTTTACGCTACAATATTAAAATAGTTGAATGTTTAACAACAACATAAATGTTCAAACCAATACTTGCTCAAAATTCTGCACTTGTTATATCATGTTTTAAACTAATGTAAATTCCTTCTAAAAAGCTTCCAATTGAAATATAGTTATCGATTTCATAAATGTTAGCTAATCTTACATCTGAAGCATCAGTCCCAATTCTAACTATTGATTAATTTAATCGTGGAATAAACGGTGTACCTATATTTAAAATGTCTTTAAACTACATATAGTAAGTAATATTTGGTCAAATAGATGTGAATAAACCGGTTTTAGAAAAAATTTTGTAAGTAATAAAAATAATAGTATCTTACAAAGGAGCCAAAAAAGATATTTGTTATACTAATATTAAATAAAATATTCCAGAGTGTTATTAAGTATGTAAGGAGTTAGCTGTGATGTAAGGAGCAGCCGGAATCGCAGAACTTGCTATGGGTATTATTGATACAATTGAAAGGATGTGAAATACCGATGTGAAATACAAAAATGTATTATATATTAATATTTTTATATTAAATTTTTAATCCACACCCCCATAAAAATATGAACATTTATTAATAAGTAGCAAGTGATTTATCATAATTCTAGCTTCTTCGTGAGGAGCTTAAAGATCAAGCAGCTCCTTTAGAAATACATGCGGCGGTTGGTTTTAATCATGAAGTGCAAGATGTTCGTTTTATACAAACTAAATTAGAACGCATACGAGAAGAATAGCACAGGGAACGTATGGAATCTATACGTTCTTCAAATAGAACACATTTATCTAACGAATCGTTTAAATGGTATATGGACTCCGTTCTTAAAAAAAGCTTGCAATATTTAGAACCATTAATACCTTTAGAAGACTTAGAATATCGTCTAGATTTTGAATAATTTTATGGTGTATTTCAAGCTATAAAATTTTGCAAATTAGAAAATGAAAGATAACTTTAAGTTGTAAGATTCTTATTTGTGAAATTTCAACCAATGACGATCTCAAATATGTTGACACTTTTATAATCTATAGTTTTATTCCCATTAAGAAACTCTAATTCTGAACATACTGTGGTCGCCAAGCCAACTTTGATTTCAAAAAATACTAACTATTTCAAAACTATTTTTTGTATTAATTTTAACTATATATTAACTCAATGTTTAGTAGCGTCTCCTTTCTATTTATTACTTCTTCTAACCTTTTGGGCATAGAGTCAATCAAATGATTGATGATATCTAACGAGATTTACTCCAACGCCCTCTTTACTTCTTCATTTAATAAGTCATATGTGGTACATTCTTCAGGGGAAATGTTTGACTTCAGTGGATTCCAGCAGTGAAAAAGTGGATTTAAGTCTGGACTCATTACTGGAAAGCGATAAAGCTCAATGTTGTTAGCAGTATAAAAGTTTTTCATATACTTACTAAAATGTGTCGGGGCGTTATCTTGTTGCAACTTCAAGTTATGCTATTAAGTGATGGAAGTGTAACTTGTCTGAGAACTTAAGAATTGACAATTGAATTCATGGTCGTACCGCACGGCATAAACCATAATGGACCCTTATATCTATAGCTAATCGTACTATAGATCATGCACGAAAACAGTCCATATTTTACACTTCGAGAAAATACTTCGGATTCCACTCGTCTTTAGGTGTTCTGAGCACTCTACTCGCTCGATTTGCATAGCATTTTGAGCGATACTCATCGGTATACTAAAAAGTTCTCCAATATTCAATTGGTTGTTTCAGGTTCATTCGAGCAAAGTTCAAACTTTCCAATTTATGCTTTTCGGTAAGTTTTGGCTTTATCTTAGCAACATAGAAGCTTAAACTGAATTTGGCCAGGAGACGAGATACCGTTGTTAGAGACATGGAAATTCCACGAAGGGCTTAGTATTTTTCAGCTATGATTCGTCGAGCTTCGAATCTATGGCTCTGGCGATATTTAACAACGCGAAAATCTCAGCTTAGTCAAATTTTCTGACACTATTATCGGCATGAGAAGCTTCTAGCTTGCCTGTAACTTCAAAGTGCTTAAAATGGAATAAACAGTTTGGAGACTACATTGAAGGCAACAAGCAATGTATTTCTTGGTTGCAACAGTTTGTGATTCTGTTTCTCACATTCTCATCATTATGCGACGCTCTTGTATTGTGATCCGTCGGCTTCGTGTGTGCTTCGTCATTTGAAGGATGAAGTGAAAAAGAAATGAACCGCAGAATTAATTGAATATGTTATAATTAGCATAAATACAGTGATTTAATTTTCAAGCGCAATTATTACATAAACATTTGTTAAAATCAAAGTTGGCTCGGACACCACAGTATTTAGAAATTAGTAAAATAAAATTATGAGTAAATTACACTTCTTCAACCTCATAAAGCTCAACTGATGGATTTAACGTCAAATAATATATCAGCAGCACCAAAAGCTAGATATGATCCAAGAAAAAAAGAAGAATCTAACATGGAAGAAGTAAGAGATCATCCAGATATTGAAATAAATCATGACATGGTTTAAAAGAAGTACGAAAAACTGAAATAAGAGTTAGAAGAATATGGTATACAGGCAGATACTAATACGTTTTATGATCGAGTTTTAGCCTCAAAATAACTTCATTAAGCAAAACTGGAAAGATAAAGACAATAGAATTTACTAGACGAACAAGCTAGTTTAACTTTTAAGCCAATCGTCCCAAAAAAGAATATTGATATGTTAAGTTCTTCAAAGCGCGCTGAAAAATTTAAAGACAACTAATTGATGCACTATGGTGACGATATTGATTCTAATCCAGACCCTGCAGTTTATACATTTCATCCTCGTATCGGAAAATCCCCTGATAAAAATGTCTTTAAACCTGTCCCATTACCGAAAGGATTCAATTTTGTTGTAAATAGGCTTAAAGACGGGTATAAAGAACGTTTGCGAACAAAAGATATGATTGAAAATATGGGTAAATATGACCCTAAAAAGATGGAATAATTATAGAAACCGCTATCTGAAGTTGAAGTTAAATTGAATGAAAAGTCAACAAAAAATTATTAAGTATACAGACGCGATCCATTAAAAGTAGCAGAAGTTGACGTAAAAGTTGGTAAAAGGGCTACAATTAAATTTTATGTTGGTGATTCAATTCAATAACATGTTTAGGGACTTACTAAAATGTTTTAGTTAAACTAGGATTAATAGGTGAAGCTAAGAAAGTAACTTGAAAAGTAATTTAATGAATTTCTTCCAGAATAAATTTGTTTAAAAAGAAGTTAATAAGCATACAATTCTAAAGTTGAGGAATATGATCCTTTATTTGATTCTGAGGTAGGTGAACACAGAGATCTACAATTATCATATTATTAACAAGTAGATGATGCGTATACAAGTGTAGTTAGAAGTGGAATCCAAGAACCTATAATTGTAAAAGAGTCTAAAACTAGAATAGATTAAGACGATCCATTTTTCATGTGATTTTCCATTATGTTGTATTAATTTTATTACAATACATAAATTCCACTTCTAATTTGCAATGGATAAATAATCTAACACAACTGTACTTCAATACTTAATTAAAGTTAAACAGTAACAGGTAAAAAATGAAAACGTTCCTAGATTAGTACGATAAGATTTGCAAAAAGCTAAGATGAAAACAGAAAATGTATACAAAAATGATAGAATATATTCAATCACTAAAGATATCCCATTAGACACCCCAAGTCCAGATTAGTACAAACCATTAAATATTCCAGACGGTGCCATAGATATTAAATTTAATAAATACAAAAGACCAGCATCGGAAATAGATTTGTTAACAAAATAAAATGCATTCAAATTACCACCAAACACATATAATCCAATTGTTAATGAAGAAGGTAAAGTACCGCCAGAGTTCTGTGCATCGGAAAGAATAACAATTATTGAAGCCTAACGGCAGAAAGCATTAGAACAGAAATATCTGTCACCTGCTTCATACTCTCCATAATCTTCTAAGATGAGCAAGGATATGCGGATTAATATGTATCCGAAAAAAGCAAGAAACAAAAAACTTAATATCTATGACATGCACGTATCTCCCAGTTCGTATAAAGTTAAAAATAGCTATGCTAGTTCAGGAACAAAACGAGTAGAAGTGTACAAGTGAGTGATAGTTTTAAAAATTAATAATATAATTATGAACTGTGCTACCTCGGAATAAGTAAGTAAATTGACAATCTTAAAAGTAATATCACTAAATTAGTACAATAATGTATAATATTATAGAAAGATAATATGAACAACAGTAAAATTTTGAACAGTGTCACTGACTCATACCGGGTTGGCTCATGCCCGGCTGGCTCATTCCGGGTTCTCTCTGGATGTTGATGATGGTGACCTCTTTGATCTTCCCGTCTTTGTCCTTCTCCTGGAGCGTCTCTGTGACCAGCTCGTTTCCCTGGATGATGATGAGGCCGCACAGCATCGCCGCCACGCAGGTGTCTCCCCTGTCTGTCTTGTACTGCGAGCCCTGGATCTTGACGCCTCTCTGGAGGTTCAGGTTCCTGGCGATGGGCTCGTTCTGGATGAACTCCTTGAAGGCCAGCTCTATCTCCGGGTTCCAGTTCGACTTCGCGTAGTTCTGCACGCACACGCACAGGTTGTTGATCTCTGCTTGGTCGGTGAGCTTCAGCGACTGCTCGATCTGCTGCTGGAGGTCGTTTTTCATGGTCTTGGCGATGAAGACGGAGAGGAAGCGGTGGCTCCGCATGGCCCTGGACAGCTCGCCGGCGCTGTGGACGATCAGCTGCTGCGACAGGCTGGAGAACTTCTGCATCACGTTCAGGTTCATGATCAGCGTCTTGCGCTGGAACATGCACTGGCCGGCCACCGGGTAGACCGGCTTTATGAAGGCGGCCCGGAAGGTGCTGATCGCGTCTCTGGCGGCGTAGGAGATGCCGAAGGCCGTCTCGATGGACTGCTGGATCTTCTGCGTGATCGAGGTTTCGCGGTCGAGGTTCGCCTGGGCGTCCTGGAGCTCGGCGGCCAGTCTCTCGTTCTTCTTCTGGTTCTCCGCGATCTGTGCGTTGAGCTTCTGGATCTCGGCCTTCTGCTGTATTTGCAGGGCCGCGTGGTGCTGCGCCAGTTCATTTGACTGCTGGTTGAACTCCGCCGTGTTCTCGTTCAGCAGGGCGATCTGCTGGGCGCGGTCTTGCTCGGAGTTCGCGAATTTGGAATGGGCCTGTTTGTCGTTTGCGATCCTCTAGAACTGCTGCTGCTTCTGTTTCAGGTCTGCCAGGACGCTTTGCAATTATAGAAGCTTAGGGTTCGTGTTGAACACGTTGATCGAATTCATCTCGTCGTTCAGCCTCTGCTGCGTTCTCATCAAAGCCTGGGCAAGGACTTATTATGAACTCATTGTGGAGTGATGAACATTTTTTTCGTATAATAGTATATATTTGTTAACTAACATTTAAAACTATTTTCCTTTTTATTACACACCTAATTATATTTAATATTATTTAATACTATTTAGTAAGCACAAGACTAGGGTATTGATGATAGAAGCCTCAGTTTGAAAACCTGCTGAAAGACTCCAAGCTTCTGGATTTCCAGGCGCAATCACAGGACCAGCTCCTGCCCAAGGCCCCAGAGCTGGTGGTCAAGTTCGGGGAGCTGGTGCAGCAGATGGTGGACCGCGCCCAGGAGAACTGCGCGAACGTCGTGAAGCACTTCCTGAAGCAGAAACACGACGTGCTGTTCGCCTTCCAGCAGGACCAGGACAGGCTGCAGGAGGTGAACGCGGAGCTCGTCCGGCTGGTGGAGTACATCCTGCAGCAGCGCGAGGTCCTGAACTCCGCGACGAAGGCCTCTCTGTCTAGCGAGCAGAAGGACAAGCAGATGCGCATCATGGACCAGCTGGAGGTCATCGACAAGCGCGTGCACCAGCTGAAGAAGGAGCTGAAGGTGCTGGAGCTCCAGCTGCAGATGGCCGTCCAGATCAGCTGCCCGGTGTGCAAGGAGCGCGTGTCCCAGACGAACCTGCTGCTCTGCCTCTTCCCGTGCGGCTGCGGCGTGTGCCAGAAGTGCTTCAAGACGGACCCCGGCTTCTGCCAGACCTGCAAGGCCGAGATCGAGGAGTACGTCGTCGACGGCGCAGTCCAGCAGAGACTCGCGGACCCGCGGCTGAACTTCATCGAGCTCATCCAGAAGATCTACTCGGTCGCCGAAGACATCGAGATCATGATCACCCAGGTGGAGAAAGAGTGGATGTGACGCTAGACTTGATGTGAACTATTTATAAATGTGATAGATTATAGATAGAAACTAAGGATAGTAGATATTTGCCAGACGCATGCGAGAACACACGAGTGAGTAGTATATCATGTCTTTCTCGGCCAAACCCCACTTAGAGCCAACCAGGATAGCATGAACTTTAGCAGAAGAAGTGGTTTAAATGAAAAGACAATAATTTATATGTCAGTATTGCAAATTTCGTTAATATTATTTAAATGATCACTCCATTAAGTTATACATCCTTTCAACTCTTCTTTGTTCTCCAAGAAGATCACTAAATGAGAAGATGTCTTGATATACTGAAGAAGTTTCTTTACCGTCAGTAACATCAGTTACAAAGATGTGTCCTTCAACCAAATATTTAATACGTTGTGCTGTTGTTATTGCAATGACTTTATCGTCTACTTGAGGGGAGTTTATCTCGTCTAATAATTTGTTAAGTTGACCTACAATGGTTTTATTTTCAAGTTATATTTGTTTGTATTGATCTATTTAGTCTTATTCTTCCATACTCGATTTTTTATTTGATTTTTCATCAACTTCTTCTTCAACTTCAATATTTTGAATAAGCAAATAATTCTTTATGGTGATTTTCAAAAACCCTTCGACGTCGAATCCACCAGGGAACATCAAATTTTATTCTAAAAATACTTAAAATACGTACATTAACTTTAACTGATCCATATTCAAATATCTCCAGTAATATAATTAGGCCAACGAAAAACAAATATATCCATACCAATGTGATGTATCTAATGAAGAAATAGAGAACAACACATCCCAGACTCCAGGTAGTTTTTCATACAAAAAGTCTCGTACGAACAAAAGCTTGACAGATTTTTGAACGAATGTTATAAATGGAGGCAATGCTTACTCTTGTTTTATTTTTAAAGTAAAATTTGAGTCAATTTAGTTGATGTATACCTAACACGTATCACATAAATCTTGTAAAGCTGTGTGATTTAGATAAACGGGGAGGAGTTTAACAATAATGTTGCATGAAAACGCGTAAGCATCAGCCATTACGTGCTCGAATCTGGAGGTGAGGCACCCTTTTGTTTAATTTAATTCTTAATAGGTGAATGTAGATAATTGATTAACGAAGCTATACAGAATAAAAGCCACTAGTTCGTGCATTCCTTGTAAATACTCAACGTTGAACAATAATGTTTAGCGCTTTGTTAGCTCATAACGAACTATCATTCTCAAGAGAAGCAAAACTGCAGATCTAAATCCTTCTGGACTCAAACCTGGATACACTGCGTGAAACTACACAGAATTAACCATATCTGGATCAAGTCTGCGTACATCTTTAACGATAATATCGTTAGAATCCTGTAAAAATGGCCCAACTTATTAATAATCCAAATATAACTGTTTGAATAACAGTCTATGTTTAGACAATTCATATTCAATATCCTCAAATTCGCATGTTTTAGGTTTAATTGTTTCCGTTAATATCATCCATGTTAACGAATGTGCTCTTTTGGGGAAAGATGGAAGTTTCTGCTTGATTCCAAGCTTTTATAGATTATCTACTGATAGCATTGAAGTGGTCCTTTTGGACAATTATATTATTATTTAACTAATAAAGCAAATTTGCTCACTTTCCAATTTCAAGCATAACTGCATGACCTAATTCTTTGTTATTGCTTCTAACTTTTACGGATCCGTTTCCGCTTCCGCCATAAGTGACTAAGACGAGTTCTCCTGTAAGTCCTTGACCGCAGTACAATCCTTAACAGATACCTTCGATTTCTTCAGTGAATACTGCTTTGATGTTGAGTTTTTGGGCGAATGCGGTGAATTTCTCAATTTGGCTGATGCTTGTGTTTGCTCTGAATTCGTTGTTGAGTCCAGCCCAGAGTCTTCTGAATTCTTGTACAGTGGTGGGCCCTCGAAATGCTTTTTTGAATTAGGAAGAAGAATGAAGTTTATTATTTGAATCTTACTTATATCACTGCCCGGCTCAATAATGAGTGTGTTCTCCCTCCTCATCAATACACTCATTAACTCTATTTACTATTGATTTGTAAAGTGCTTCAATCACATCAAGGCCTGGTTGAGCCTTGGATAGCTGTGCTACAATAATTAACGTATATAACTCTGTATATACTTCAATAATAAGTTTCAACTTTACCTAACGTTGTATAATTTAACAATCAAGAAAATTGATTTCTCATTATGAAATGGAAGTGGAAGATCATAAGTAAAATAACTGTTGTTTTAGAGTAGCATCAATATATTATTTAATGCTGGCCCGACTAACCCACTTGATTCCATTCTTCAAGAAACAAAAATGCATTCATTATTTGAATATTGAGAATGAAAGCGACTGTAACTACCTGAATTATAATTCTAATTAAGCGAAGTACCAATACTTCATCTTGAGCTCCCGGTTGAGATTGAAAGAAAAAGTCCTCCATTGTTTTTCGTGATTAAGAAATACCTAAAATCGTTCAGATTGACCCAGTTGAAGATGAACACCGAGGTCCTCTGCAGGTCCAGTGCTTGCGCTACTAGTTATAAATTACATATTGCGTCCGTATACCAATCATTGGATCCTCTTATTCTTTTCTCCAATCAGGCTTAACTACCATATATTTTCGAGATAAAATCTTTCATAAATTAGTTTTGTTGACTAAACGTAGAAATTACACAGGGACATCTTAAACAAGTGATATAACTAGTTCAGATTGGTACAATATTTTATGAATTCATCCGTTGGACCCAGAAATGAAGAGAATACAAACGCTTCAGAACTGCCTAAGTTTGTTAAGTGAATTAGTTGACCTTCCCTAAACATCTTCTACCGCGTTTATTTTTGTCATTGCCGTCCTTTTATTGCATGTGGTAATTTCTATTTTTCCTTTTTGGAATATTAAATACCGACTTTGAATAGTCGATTATGGTCTAATACGATCGAAATCATATTTTTGGCCCTCTTGTGTTAATGAGTAGTTCATGAATAATCTCCAACTTGAGATTATTTATTGGAATTTGTCATCCGCATTAGAAGTGGCAAAATATTTTAATATATAATTACTCACATAGTAAACAAGAAAAAGCAATTCCACCTCCCATAACTGTAGATTGAGTGTGGTGGGTTGTATGAATTGTGAGATATCGAATTGAATTTCTCTGATGCGCATGACAACATCTTTGTGTCTTTCCTTGGCGTTTTGCTGGAATCTTGCGCAGAGGTTACCGAATATAACTGCCGAGCTGCACGATGAGATGCTGAGTTCGTATTGCTGTATGAGTTGTCCATTTGGTTCAATTGCGAGTTTCTTCACCTGAGAGCTGGATTTGAGGCTGGAGCTGGTGAATAGTTCGAGTTCCAGCTCCTCGATGGTTACGTTTGTTCTGTTCACGAACAGTACGTTCAGGATAATTTGTGTTTTGTTCGTGACGACGAGTGCTTCTGCGTATATGAGATCTGCATCAGCTGACAGCTGGAATATGTTGTGAATAAGGCTTGGATTCGCTGCCAAGTGCTCGTATGGCGAGAGTCTCTTCTTGCTCTTAACTACAGTCTTCGTTTCAACTGGGGCAGCGCACCCGAACAGCGAGAATTCAAGGGCCTCATCAGTTCTCCTCTGTTGTTTTTGCTCAACTTTCTGTTAGTTGTGAACCACTTCAGTTATCTGTGACACGTTTTTCACTCCACTTTGCAAATACGTGTACATATCGTGAATGCCGTTCATTGCGATTTACCTGTCCGAGGACATGAACTCAGTTTTCTTCGTTAGCGCGGAGGCGCCAACGAGAATTTTGGCCACTAAAGGAGATTTGAAGTCCAAAAGGTAGCACAGCTTGCGCGCGATCTGAACGACCACGGACGTTAAGAATGAGCTGCGGCCGGCCTTAACCTGGGCGTAGGTTGGAATCGCGCGCTCCTCGTCATCGTCGTCCTTCGGATTGAAGAGGAAGGGGACAACTGCGGATTAAATGAACTGCTCCTGAGCCTCGGACAGTTTAAGCTCGAGATTAGCCGGGAAATCAAGCAATTATAAGAAGGACGCTATGAAGAGCTCTTTGGACTCGCACTCGACCAAAAGCTCGGACAAACACCACAAAGCGGCCTTGTACACGTCGTCGTTCTGACATTGGAAGCAAATCTTCACCAGAATCTTCATCAAATCAGAACGCTTCTCAGCATTCGACTCGGCAGCTACACGCTTCAATATATTTATTGAAACCAAACACGCATCCAAATAGACTCTGTCAGTTATAATTGGATTAGAACTTGTGTACTCGACCAATTGTAAACACACACTGCAAAGTTCCTGAATACCAGCGACTGTGATCTCAGCAAAACCTTCAGAAGCCTCAGCCACCTCGAAAACTGTGTTCAAAAGCTCATAATACAACTCAATGTTCGTGGTTTCAATGATTCTTGAACTTGTCAAGCTATCAACAATTTACTTTGAACTGTTGGAGTCAGATGCACAGATTTTCTAGAATAAACGGCGCTGGAATAACTTGAACTGAATTTCTTCGTTTTATTGAGCAGTGAAAACATGAGCCAAAGTCTGTGCTACTTATGAAGAATTTGGAATGTTTTGCAATTCCATCTTTGATATCAAATCAATAATTTGCAAAATTGATGAGGAAGAAGCCTCTTTGCAAGAAATCAGCAAGCACTGAGCAGCCAAAATTAAATAGCCAGAATCCAACTCAGCGTTTTGCTTGAAGTACTTAATCAATGCTCTACCAGCTTGATAATAAATTTAGCCTGGTAGCTGATCGAATAACTTGAGTTTTTAAACCAATGACGCTTAAAATGAGGCAGGAAGCTTCTCGAATACTTCAAAAATACCCATTCCGATTTCATATTGGTCGTCAATGTATTTTAACCCTTCAACAGCGCTCTAAATATTTTCTTAGAAATACTCCAGTGAAACCTGTGAAAGACTTATTATAATTTATCTTAGCACAGAAGGATTCTTTTCTAACAAAAGTTATTCTTCTAATTTTCTTGGAGAAACCAAGTTCATAAATTTACTGTTTATTGTTCTTAAAGCTATAGCGGCTGTAGCGCGTACTTCTTCGTTGGCATGTAAAAGAAGTGGTGGAATAGCTAAAGTTAAATGCTGGACGACTTCTTTAGCTTGGAAGTTCATAACGCAGCGCAAAGCTGAGCAAATTATATACTCGTTTGGATAGTTCAAATCCTGAAGAATGGAATTGCAAATTAAAATCATATGGGGTTTTAATGTCCCATTAGCATAATAGCAATCAACCATTGGCCAGAACATATGAAGAATCTTTTTAAGTTGTTTACATTGTGAGGTAGAAACGTTTTTAATGATTGGTATTATGTAGGCATCAACATCTTCTCCATTACACATTTATTAAAATATAGATTTCATGGTAGAAATCATTTCAAGTTCGCCAGTACGTTCGAAAACTGAATCGAGCGTTTTACTCGATAATGGTTCAACATTTGAGGAAATTAAGATATGGCAGCCATCTGACATTTAGAGGATAGTTAGGAGTGTAAATCATTCAAAATTAGTAAAATATAGATTTAATAAATTTCGTTTAAACCACTTCTTCTGCTAAAGTTCATGCTATCCTGGTTGGCTCTAAATGGGGTTTGGCCGAGAAAGACATGATATACTACTCACTCGTGTGTTCTCGCATGCGTCTGGCAAATATCTACTATCCATAGTTTCTATCTATAATCTATCACATTTATAAATAGTTCACATCAAGTCTTCCGTCACATCCACTCTTTCTCCACCTGGGTGATCATGATCTCGATGTCTTCGGCGACCGAGTAGATCTTCTGGATGAGCTCGATGAAGTTCAGCCGCGGGTCCGCGAGTCTCTGCTGGACTGCGCCGTCGACGACGTACTCCTCGATCTCGGCCTTGCAGGTCTGGCAGAAGCCGGGGTCCGTCTTGAAGCACTTCTGGCACACGCCGCAGCCGCACGGGAAGAGGCAGAGCAGCAGGTTCGTCTGGGACACGCGCTCCTTGCACACCGGGCAGCTGATCTGGACGGCCATCTGCAGCTGGAGCTCCAGCACCTTCAGCTCCTTCTTCAGCTGGTGCACGCGCTTGTCGATGACCTCCAGCTGGTCCATGATGCGCATCTGCTTGTCCTTCTGCTCGCTGGACAGAGAGGCCTTCGTCGCGGAGTTCAGGACCTCGCGCTGCTGCAGGATGTACTCCACCAGCCGGACGAGCTCCGCGTTCACCTCCTGCAGCCTGTCCTGGTCCTGCTGGAAGGCGAACAGCACGTCGTGTTTCTGCTTCAGGAAGTGCTTCACGACGTTCGCGCAGTTCTCCTGGGCGCGGTCCACCATCTGCTGCACCAGCTCCCCGAACTTGACCACCAGCTCTGGGGCCTTGGGCAGGAGCTGGTCCTGCGATTGCGCTTGGAAATCCAGAAGCTTGGAGTCTTTCAGCAGATTTTCAAACTGAGTCTCTTGAAGTTTTTTAATCAAATCGGTCGTAAATTCGGGGAAATCAACTTATTGTGGCACAAACTAGCATGAAATATCTTCAAGTTTTTGAATAAGCTCTTCGCATACTAACTAATTACTAAATACAGTAAACTAATTAGCTGTTTACCGCTTCGCTGAAACAATAGGATAATTTTCCATTAATTTTATTAACTTTTTGGATTGTCCTGGCTCTGTAGAAAGTGGCATAATTGAAGTGGTAAATGTATTATAAACGTGTATAATTCGCTCAATTATACTATATTACCATTCATTTTATCTTCTTCCATCTTTGAATACTATCTTAGAATATTATAGTAAGTTTATATGAAAACTAAGGTATTAATATCTTCCGATTATTAAGTATCCTTTATTTTATACATTCATTTCATTTTTTACAGCATTTGTTCTTCATATTAAATATTTTTCAAAAGTTATTATTTGAGCTACTTTTTCTAGCGAAGTTCAGCTTTCTTCTTGTTTAACACTTTATTGTAAAGCTCATATTCATTTTATGTTTCTATTATTTTTTACTGTTGTGTTTCTACTTTTTAAATAAAATCGCCTGCTTCTTATTTTGTTAAATAGTGGTCTTTAATTCCTAAAGATTTCGAAACAAAACTTAAATCAACATTTTAAATGTCATCATTTATTCTTTCTAATTTAGATTGTAAATTAGTAAATGCTTGCTCTTGATGTTCATATAATAGTTGTCGAATATTAACTTGTACTGATTTATCATGATTATTCGGATTTGGTTCTTCTTAGCTTGTCAAATCATTTAAGTGAAGTTCTTCATAAATTTCTTACATTTTTTGAGCGAATAATAAAATTATATACCATTAAATAATATCAGCATCGCATCCTTTATACACACCACTTAATGAACGCTTAACAAGTCCTTGCCCAGGCTTTGATGAGAACGCAGCAGAGGCTGAACGACGAGATGAATTCGATCAACGTGTTCAACACGAACCCTAAGCTGTTACAATTGCAAAGCGTCCTGGCCGACCTGAAACAGAAACAGCAGCAGTTCTAGAGGATCGCAAACGACAAACAGGCCCATTCCAAATTCGCGAACTCCGAGCAAGACCGCGCCCAGCAGATCGCCCTGCTGAACGAAAACACGGCGGAATTCAACCAACAGTCAAATGAACTGACGCAGCACCACGCGGCCCTGCAAATACAGCAGAAGGCCGAGATCCAGAAGTTGAACGCGCAGATCGCTGAGAACCAGAAGAAGAACGAGAGACTCGCCGCCGAGCTCCAGGACGCCCAGGCGAACCTCGACCGCGAAACCTCGATCACGCAGAAGATCCAGCAGTCCATCGAGACGGCCTTCGGGATCTCCTACGCCGCCAGAGACGCGATCAGCACCTTCAGAGCCGCCTTCATAAAGCCGGTCTACCCGGTGGCCGGCCAGTGCATGTTCCAGCGCAAGACGCTGATCATGAACCTGAACGTGATGCAGAAGTTCTCCAGCCTGTCGCAGCAGCTGATCGTCCACAGCGCCGGCGAGCTGTCCAGGGCCCTGCGGAGCCACCGCTTCCTCTCCGTCTTCATCGCCAAGACGATGAAAAACGCCCTCCAGCAGCAGATCGAGCAGTCGCTGAAGCTCACCGACCAGGCGGAGATCAACAACCTGTGCGTGTGCGTGCAGAACTACGCGAAGTCGAACTGGAACCCGGAGATAGAGCTGGCCTTCAAGGAGTTCATCCAGAACGAGCCCATCGCCAGGAACCTGAACCTCCAGAGAGGCGTCAAGATCCAGGGCTCGCAGTACAAGACGGACAGGGGAGACACCTGCGTGGCGGCGATGCTGTGCGGCCTCATCATCATCCAGGGGAACGAGCTGGTCACGGAGACGCTCCAGGAGAAGGACAAAGACGGGAAGATCAAAGAGGTCACCATCATCAATATCCAGAGAGAACCCGGCATGAGCCAACCTGGTATGAGTCAGTGAGGCAGTTCATATTATATTTTTCATTATTTTTCAAAATTTCAAAAAACTATCACTCATTTGTAAACTTCTATTCGTTTTGTTCCTGAACTGGCATAGCTATTTTTAACTTTGTACGAACTGGGAGATACGTGCATGTCATAAATATTAAGTTTTTTGTTTCTTGCTTTTTTCGGATACATATTAATTCTCATATCCTTGCTCATCTTAGAAGATTATGGAGAGTATGAAGCAGGTGACAGATATTTCTGTTCTAATGCTTTCTGCCGTTAGGCTTCAATAATTGTTATTCTTTCCGATGCACAGAACTCTGGCGGTACTTTACCTTCTTCATTAACAATTGGATTATATGTGTTTGGTGGTAATTTGAATGCATTTTATTTTGTTAACAAATCTATTTCCGATGCTGGTCTTTTGTATTTATTAAATTTAATATCTATGGCACCGTCTGGAATATTTAATGGTTTGTACTAATCTGGACTTGGGGTGTCTAATGGGATATCTTTAGTGATTGAATATATTCTATCATTTTTGTATACATTTTCTGTTTTCATCTTAGCTTTTTGCAAATCTTATCGTACTAATCTAGGAACGTTTTCATTTTTTACCTGTTACTGTTTAACTTTAATTAAGTATTGAAGTATAGTTGTGTTAGATTATTTACCCATTGCAATCTATGGCTTCAATAATTGTTATTCTTTCCGATGCACAGAACTCTGGATTGTATGAGTGAGCCAAGTTTCATACTTTATTTTCCATTATTTTCTCTATATTTAATTTGAACATGTGCATTACATTATTTTAAAGATTATTATTCCGCTTCAAATGAAGTATATCTTAAAACCGCTTACTTTCCCTTTGAAAGATGTGGCTCTTAAGATTTAGTTCTACCAGCAGAAATAACTAGTCTTTTAGTCGCACGATTTGAAGGCGATGCAGAGTTTTCAGGTCACCCTTGCTTCCCCAGCTACGTCCGCGTGCATAGTTACGAAGCAGAACAATAAATTCTCCCAGACCCGTTTTCAAACGGACATTTTTCCTCAGTTCATAACGGTGCAGAATGTGAACTACAAGTTCTCAATTCAGGCCGAATCTGTAACTGAGCTCCCTCGTGTGCAGCTGTTCCACGCTAAGCTGAGCTCAACCGGTGTAAGTGGGACATAACATTTGGCTTTGAAATCACTGGATGGGTTCCACTTGGATTTGTGCTGCTACTTGTAAACATAGGTTCAAGTATCAGTGCTGCTTTCGTTTGAGAAGAACTACGTCCGATTCTGCGAGGAGATTCTCACTACCTCACCCCAGAAATCCGGGCTGTACAAAATACAGTTCGCGAATGACAAGAAACCAGTGAAAAACTTCCACCTTGTATGCAACTTCATGTACCAAATACACAGAAAAACCAAATACAAACTCAGCGTGGCAAACTACGAAAATGAGTTCGTATTTATTCAAGGAAACGACAACACGAAATTAGTGGTAACAAATTTAATTCAAGACCCGTTCTACAAAGAAACGAAGCTGGTTGAGCATAATGTTGCTTAGTAACAATACGTATAATGCTTTGACAAGAACAAAGTGTTCATATGCGTGTTCTCAAAGGTGGATATGAAGCCGCTGTTCATTAAAGATATTTAATTGCAAGATGTTAATGTAACATACGAGATAATGAACAAAATAATAAATATTGACGTGACGGACTCGGAACAGGAAGCACCACCAAAAATAATTCAACTCACCGAATCAAATCCACTCAACACATCCAGAATACACCAAGCGAGCCAAATGGCAAACATCTCGCAAAGTGTAGCAATCAACGAAGATATTCAACCAATACTTTACGACCAAGAAGAACAAGTATTCGCATCACCAAGCAACAACAGCTTCCCAAATATAAAAGAAAACGGAACGGCTCAAAAAATAGTTAAAAACGAATACAACATCAGAAAAAGCCCAGAAATACAATATAATAGAGGACAAGAAAGCACACCTGACACACTTAAACTAATCTACGCTGACGGAAATGTTAATGGACAATAAACCAAGTTACAACAATCTCACTAACTCAGACAAGCAAAAAATGATGTAAACTCTTCCAATTTAATGAATTGCATTCACGATTTTGATGATGTGCTTAGCGGAAAAGAAATACACAAAGATGTCATGTCGTAATCTGATATAAACTTACTTCAGAGATTATTTGGTGTTTTGATTGACGGAAACAGCCTTTAAGATATTGCCGATTAATTATGCCAATAAGTAGGAAATGCAAAAATCTTAGATGAGTTATTGAAGAGATTGTGAAATTATTGATATATACGATTAATTGTGATATTATATATGTAAAACACTCCAAATTTTATGGAGTCATTGAATGGATAGTAATTAATTACATATATAAAAGAACTATAAGATCTTTAAGATTATAATAGATTGTTCGACTAAGTTAGTTTTACCCTTTAAAAGAAATATAATCATGAATTAATGTCCGAATTTACGAAACTTATCCTTGAAAAAGCTGACTAATTAGATATATCTCAAAAATTGAAACAGACAGAACTATATTCGCTGTATAGTCACAATATTCACACTGATTAAAATCTTCTTCTTGTATTACAATAATACAGTTAAACATTATTAAACCAAATGTTAAAAGCCATTCTTTAAAATGTGAGCATCGCAATGAAATAAATAAAATCTTGTATAAACTTGCAAATACTTATCAACTGCCCATAAAATGAGCTCACTTGCAAATATTTATAGGCTTTCTTTTTGCCTTAATACATAACCTTAGATTAAACCCGCTAAATATTAAGTTAACTATCATTAAAATATTCTAATGTTATTGAAAAATGTGTGTTGATCCTTCCGTCTTTTGGAGCAAAAACATCTGCATGCTAATATTTAATACAAAGCTTAAACAAAGTAAATCCGATACTAATCTAACACATTTTACAGTAAACTATTAAAATTAAATCAGCTAATATGTTCAAGTAATTATTTAGTTATTTCTCCACCATTCCTGAGTTGTTCACATAATTAATAACATAATTTTCATCTTCTTAGTCCTCGTATGTACGTAGAAATGTATGCATTATTTTAGAACAAGTATTTCCAACATCTTAGGATGCTTTAGAAATTCAAGCTGAATTAACTCAAATAATTACCCTTCTATTAGATAATGTACCACTTGTTAGATAGCAAGCGGTTATTACTACAGGTCAGTTACTTGATAAATTCTTTACTTCTCTTCCAAATGTTTAATCGCTTTGGGATTAACTTACTCTTCTTACTTTTGATTAACAAGTTTAAGTTCGTTAAAAAGCTTTAGAGTAATTAATAAATTTGTTCAAAAACGCCGATATTAAAAAGTTTATAATTAAAACGGTCTAAGCAAACTATGCGTTTTACAAAAATCTTCTCTCTACTAACAGAAAAACCAAGTCACTTGTTATTTAATTATTTTGTTTAATATAACAAGAAGACACAACCATAACATAAGATATCAATTAATTCTTATTGGAAGGGTTGAATGAATTGAATGAAATTGACTCACTGTTTCCACAACACATTCAGACTTTCACCGAAAATCCATAATTCTGTTATGAATAAATTTTCGTAGGATCTTAAGTCTGTAAACACTTTTTAAATAAATGTTTATAATCTTTTGTTGATTAATTTGGATTGGAGGCTCAATATATTTGCTAGTTATATTACAATTAAAAAGAAATATTTGATTAATATGAAGATGATTTTGTAACATATTTGAATAAAAATATAGACGAGGAAGAAATAGTCTCTCTGGGAGCAATGTGCCATGTATTTGTTCAAGTGGCTCAATAAAATTTTGAATAAAATACGTATTTACTAAAACTAATTTGTTAAATTCTTGATATGCTAAACATGCTAAATGCTGTAGGAATTAGCAAAACTGTTAAACAAACTGTTAAAGACTCAAATTTATTTGCAATCCAAGGTTTGACTAAAGAATTTTAAGATAAAATATAAGAAAAATTAAGTTTTGAATTACAGTTATTCTAAAACAAAATTATCTCAATTTTAAAGGCTAACAAAAAGAGAACTTTTATTTAAGAATCTAATTAAACACTTGACTTTATTTACAGCTCTGAATTTATTCATATTATATCGGATCTAAGTTATAACCAAAATAATAAAGGTTTATAGCTATTTCTAGTCACTGAAAAATTATAGTTTTCAAAAGAGATACTTCATCTCAATATTAAAAACAAGCTATTTACAGAAGTTGGATGTAAACACTAAATTATTTTGAAAGAATAAATTTAAAAACTTGTATCAGAAATTAGTTCGGAAAGTAATTAGTTTGACTTGTTCAGTGTTCTTTTAAGTAAAATAATTCTTAAAGACGATGTTAATGTCCAAATAGATAGCATTATACGATTAATTGACTTCAACCAATGCTCTAAACACTTTAAAAGAAATCTTATTTAAATATTAGCGGATTTATACTAAGGTAATGTTTGTGTAGAACTTATTAAAGATAAAATATATGGTTATTAAGAAGAAGAGGAAGATATTAATATTTAATTAGCAAGAATCGACTAAAACAGAATTAAATCGCTTTAAGGATGTTCTGCCTAAATTAATGATGAAGTTGAGCTAGTTTAAGAAGCGGAAGATCAATAAAAGGAGAAATCTATGAATAGTGGAAGGGAAGAAATAAATGAATGAAAAATAAAATCATTTGTCTGATAAATACACCTTTATATTGAATAAAATTTGCTCTAAATTGTGTTCTTTGTTCAATTATTTTACAAATTACTTGAAGATATCTTCATGTACTAAATCCGGCCACTATTACTCAGTATAAAAATCTATGTATGAGTAATCATTTTCGCAGAAATTAAACTTATACAAGTATCTACAATAAATCAGAACTTCATCATGAATTTTTTTAATGATCTCAAGGTTTATCAATTTAATGGAGTCCGTTTTACTTTTAACTATGTATGATATAAACGTGTCCATTTCCGTTTTTGTTTATTTATTAATGAAATGAAGAAATTAAATAGTGTAATCTGGGTAGAACAACTAAACTTTATCATAATTATGATTTTTCTGGTAACAAAGTAGCATTATTTGAAGCCGCTCGAATTTATGAAGTTATTTGTAACTATTAAAGTAATTTACTTCTTTTATGATTTATTAACTAGAGTTATTACTTGAATATGCACTATTAGTCATTGTTGAATCGTTTTCCGTTAAACTTTACTCTAGTTTCTGCTGTTATTGCTTTTTATTTACTTAGTCTAATAAAATATTTCGATATTTTTATTTACATTGTTATGCAGTATATTTCTTCATATAATCTGCAACTTGTTACCAATCTATCGAGTACATATGTATATCGAAATCTTGCGCATAGTGTACTAACTTGTTCTCTTCGTCTTGACTCCATTTTTCAAACTTTTACTTCATTGTGGAGTGTTTTTTGAACACAATTGTAATCAATAACATAATGCGTAGGCACCTGTATTTTTTATAATGATTTATAATAAATCTAGTGATCTTTGATTATAATCTTTCAAACAAATCTATTCAAAAGTTGATATTAGTATATATTTAACTATATATAATAATATATCTTAATTTTAATGGCTATTAATCATTAATAAGATATACATACTGTTATTTATTATTGTGTTTATATTTAACTAATTAACTATTTAGTAAGTTAATTGAATATGTAAAACTTTCCAGTATAAATTCAATATTATTAAAACAATAAATAAATATTAAAAAATAAATATTGATCAAGACTAAGTAAGTTATCACCAGTGTTTACAATATAAACTTTATATCCATGGATACACCTTGAATACGTTTGTGAATTGTAGTAGTGTAATTTACATTGTCAATACTACTCAGTAGTAACTACGTGTATGTACATATATCTTGCATTTATTTTTAAAAAAGTATTAGAGCTGAAAGCATAAAAGCTGAATCAATTAAAGATCTGAAACGCCAATTCTAACTATACGACGTTCTATAAAGTTAAGTATTTGTGACTTTGGTAAGGTGATAGTTTGTGATGGCGTCTCAGTGTTTTAATTTTTAATTTGTGGATTGTCATGGTTTAAAGATGTAATGAATAAATTGAGCTTTAGTATTGTTGATAAGGTTAATCATTTTATAATTCTGATATTTTCTCAAGTAAATATATTATTTTGCATTGAATAATAACATATATAGCAGTATATAAAACTGTAAAATATTTCAAATATTATATTACTTCAAAAAATTGAAGTAAGCGATATATCTCAACAAATCTTGATGTGGTTGAGATTAATAATATTTTACAATATACATATATCTATTGATAACATATTAAAAATTGTAAAATTGATAAATTTGTATCTTATTATAGATGACCCTAGAAAGTGTAGTGTGAAATCGTCAGTTTTGGGATTTAAAAAAGTATTTCGAAAAAAGTATGTTTTTGGTGAGAGTGAGATAGTTTTAGTTTATATGGATACTTTGTTAAGATATCAGAGGAACGCTGAAACTTTTAAAACTGGGATTTTTAAGTTATCAATCATTTTTCGTCATATTTATATCCCACTCACTTAACTTTCATTTATACATGTATAGTGCAGCCCTGAAAAGGAGTGGGTAAATCGACTTGGTGTGAAAAGTCGAGTGAGGGATTGAAATTTTGATTGAAACCAGTGATTTCTATTGTATAAGTACTCTATAATTACAATGATATATTTTACACTTCATATTTTTGCGCTCAAACCCGTTTCCACCCCAATGAAACTAAAATTTGATCATTAACTTTGGATCAAGCTGAAGACACCAAAATTTAACTGGCAAAGTAACTAATTGCCAAATAAATAGGGATAGGCTCCGAAACTGGTATCTTACGTTTGAAATAATCACCATTCGATTAAAAGAAGGTTTTTGTGTTTGAAAGTCCGAAATTATTTGATAGTATAAAAGCATTTAGTGTTAATAGTATACTATATAAATGCGAGATACAAAAAGAACTGAAGCGTTTGTGCAATAACACCGAATATTTGCACATTTTTAATAATAGAATTGATGTGAAACCAATTAATATAAATGTTATTTACTATACTATATAGCAAAATATATTATAATATTCTAAAAATAAATTTCATGTAAATGTATACAATGTTTACTAGAATTCAATTTAATGCAATAATTATAATTTACCACTTCACAACATAGGAATCAACCATATGCACAGAAATGAATGAAAAATAACGTGCAATTTCAAATACTTATGTTATAGATTTTTGCATTTGTGAACAAGCTGGTATATTACAACTTGACTTCTTCGCTAGCGCGCAAACCTACACTTCAATGCTCCAGTGTATTATTATATTTCAACTTATTACAATGTAATATATGTAATATATTATAATTTATTTTTCATTAATCGTCTGATTATGCTTTTAAATATATAATTTAATAAATTCTTAATAATAAATTAAATATATATCTTCCAAATCATTTCACGATAATCTAATAGCCAATAAATACGCCTTTATCAACTTCTTTCCATTAATGAGTTATCGACTTCTTTGTTTTCTTTTATTTTTATTCGTCTGGTAATATTGGTTTAACTTTTCCATCTAATATTTGATAATTCTTAAAAATTTAAGTATATTTTTACACTCTGCCTTAATTCAATCCATTTGCAGTATACATTTCTTAAACTATTTCTCTGTCAGTTGTTTTGTGAGCAAACCACTCTGTTGTGCCATTCTAAACGTAATACCAAAATTAATGAATTTATGCAAACTTTTATTCAATATTCTCCACTTCATTATTGTGCATTATATCAATTATTGTTTCACTTAATATACGGAGTCTATCAATATCGTTATCAGTCAACTAAGCGTCAACTTCCACTCTATTTGTGTGTTTATTGCCAATACGAGGTTATTTTTTAATTTGGCAATTTGTTTCTTGAGCTAATTGCTTTTCAAGTAAACAATTTTAATATACTCTAGCAAAATTGCTTACGTTGTTGTTGTTTCTGCATAAGGCGCGAATTTTTGAAAATAAGACCTCACATTAGAACGAACCATACGAACCTAGTAGTATTTTTGTTTACTTTCCATCACTATGTTTAGTAAATTTATTAATGTATTCGTGATGCAAAGTCAAAACAAATAGTGTTGTAATAAACATAAGTTGTAAGGACTTACAACTGCATTATACATCATTCATTACAAGTGGATACATCAAAAAGAAGTAAATTGCGCTTCTATATCTTGCATATTTCTAGTCAAGCGTTTCATTTTCATGATTTAACAGCGCTTAATCCATTAATGTAGTTACAGATAACTTTTAATACATTTTTAGGGCACATATGTCGCTCATTTTTAGCTGGTTATTATTAGAAAGAGTATTTTTATCTAAAAATGGCAAATCGTGAGCAATAACATTTAAATCAATGTACCTATTGTCTAATTTATTCGACAGAGATAATGGTAATCCATAAGTTAACAAGCATCTTTATGTTTTAAGAAGATGTTTTGTATCTGATACAGAAATAGTGCACTAATAGTTATTCTAATGGTAATAATCATTTTTCTGTAATTCAAATTCTTCTAATAATCTATATGGTGATTATCGATGTTAATTATTAACTTCAATTAAGCTAAGTGGGTAGTGCTCAATTTTTTTCCAGAAAACGTCGCCATCATGTCCCAAAATCGAACAGGTGATGTTATATTTCTCCAGTGCTTGACAAATTTAATAAAATGTGTCGACTGTGTTTTATCTAGCAAAACCATCATAGTTATACATCATAAATACTGGTAAAGCCTCAGCTTCTATGTCACTTGCAACCATTACAAAAGCTAATACATAACGAATTGGTACAATTTCATTTTTGTGATTGAGCATCACATTATAAAATTTCCCTTAATCTCGATAAACTTGTTAATTAACATAAACAGCATCAACTTAAATACAAACATTAATTTTTTATCAGCAGCTATATTATTAGCCTGTTTCCAGATTGGTATATTAGATAAATCCTTAGCTGGATTGAAACTAAATCCAATATTTGCATCATAGTAGTTCATTTTAGCCAGAATCTCTTTACGATAATATTAAACAGATCTTAAACATGGTAAAACTACCTTATCTCGTTTTAGTTACATATCACGTTCTTGTTCGTAACGAGTAGGGCCAAGACGAATATATCTTAATACTGACGTCTTCTTTTCGTAATCTGAATAGCCCTGCCTATTGTATTATTCTTCAGTTTATGTACTTGTAGAAGCAAATTATTGTTTCGGCTATAAAGTGGCTTTAGCTTTTGCTAGTTCTTCTTTATACGATTATATAATTTCGTCGTAGGACTTGAGATGTTCATGGTGATTTTAGAATTATTATTATAGTTCATATATAACTTAATCTCTTTCTTATAATTATTTTTTCATGTTGCTAGTCTGTTCAATTAATATTTGCTACTATTATATAAGTTGTTATGATAATTCTTGAAGATTATCAGCTCGTTACTTTTAAAACCCGTGTTATTGCTTCAATGATAACTCATGTTTCCTTTATTCTTCTTCTTTCTACTTTTACTACCTGAGATCAGTCATTTATTACATGCGGTTAGATATATTCATGTTTGATTGTGTAAAGAAGTGGTGTTTAATAGTATTTAAACAGTTGGAATTTAAAATATAATGATGAATTGAATAAATGTTTAATATTGTTTAATGTTTAAAATTCCATTCTCAAATATAAAGTGAAAATATTAAAATATATTCTTTTTATAAACACATTTTAAACAAGTTTTGAACCAACTTCAAATGTTAGTTTTAACAAATATTTCGTGTTTAAACAGTTCTAATTATTTAATAGGAACTACATTGGGAATTTAGTAATCGATTCCCATTATTTCAGATTTTTCCTGAAGTTACAGAGTAAAGTTGGCTATTAGTGCGTTTTTTGCCCAAAATGTATATTTAATGTGAGGTTCCACTGCACTATACATATTTATACTTTCGTCATATTTACAGTTTTCGCCAATTTAAACTTCTAATTTTATAATTGTGACACAATCAATTTTCCCACACCATAATACATTGAAGTATATATTTTATATATTTTCTTTATGTTTAAATAATTTTCATTATTTATTATTAAATGTTCTAATTTGCAACATTTGTGAGTTTATAGATATGTATTCGGGGTGGTATATTTTTGATTTTGTAACTTAAAATTATATGAAGCCTCACTAAAGAAATAAGATAAAATAATTTGGAAGTTTTATTTTGTACATATTGATATTAAAATAAACTACTGCTCACTAAACAGGATCATTTTTGGAAATATTGAATAATAAAAACTTTTTTCATCGTTGGTCATTACCGCACTACTTAATAAAGTGAGATTTCATTTTGGTAGTTATTAAAGTGTTTTGAAGCTTCAACTAGCTACATTCATATTTAAATTAGACTAAATTATATATTATATAATTCAATCCGGAGGTACTGCTGCGCTAAACGGAATATGTTGAATATTAACTACTGATATACATTCAGAACAATTATTTCAAACTAATTTATTACTTAATTTTCTTTATATGAACAAAATATTTTATAGTTCAGTTTCATTATTTCTCAAAGAAGTAATAATAATTTACTTGAGTGCATTTAGAGAAGCCTCCGCAGTTTAAAGCTAAATTTAAACTCAAGTTAATGTCTTTGAGTTGAATGGAGCTGACATTTTACTTCATTTCAAAAATCATAATATTATAGATAATATTATATTAAAAATCATATTATCTATTTTACTAATATCCTAATCATTTAGTATTATGTTAATGAGCTTGTGAACCAACTAAATTGAAATATTTCTAATTTTTAACAAATTTTTGATTTTGAATTATAAGTGTCTAATTATCATTAATACTTTATAATTACTACTAGAATCTAGCAGAATTTCATTAACTGTTACTAAATCTGGTTTTAAATAATTTATTATCTTTTTATATCTTATCAATAATTCAATTTATGATCAATTTGTGGTTGAAAATTAACAACTAAAGTATTATTAATGCATTTTGAAGGTGTTATTAATACTGTACTGCTTCATAGCTGACTGGATTAAAATTATTATTAAACAAAATTGCTCTAGATTTCTTTGTTGTAATAAACAATTTTGTGTTATATTAACGTTGCATAAAGTTATGGTCTAATATCAAGATATCTGATTTGAAGACGTTTTGGAAACCGAGGTTCTTTCAATAACAAGTTGGTTCAGCAGGTGCTTGTAAACTCCATATTGGGAGGGCTATATTAAGAAGCGCAACTAATTATGTCTATTTAAAAGATGTTATGTAATCTTAAAAGCTTTGGAACAGACAAAGTTTATTCACATGTCGTGTCGACTAAAATCAGATGTTTAGTTCTTTGATAGGAGTGGATAAAAATGAAATGAAAGTGCTAAGTAGTGATTTTCATATTACTATGTCAGAACAATAATATTACAATTTCAACACTCCAACATGATTATTTAGATGGCCGATACCATATGAAAAAAGTAGACGGACAAAATGATAGTGAATATATACATATATAAGCATTAAAATATAATTCAAATCCAAGACAATTTTTGGTCAGCGGAGCCACTCGGCACTCTATTGTTAAATTAATTAACCATATGTTTATAGTGTCTTAAGTTAAAATAATTATTAAATTAAGTTATAGTATTGTGTATAATATTATTTGCTAGCAATTAAATATTAATTTAACAGAGAAAGAGAAAAGAACGTGTTCTAATATCTGATCTACCTGCACGATTAAAATTACTATTCTTGAAAGATTGTTAGAATTTATGATGGATCGATGGATTAAATATTTATACACCAATAAAATATTATCACTTTGCTGCAATCTACAATTCAGAAGTTTAATGGTAAAAACGATGAACGAGTGGTATATAAAGAAAGAAATATACCGATTGTAAAAACATAACTATAAAATTTCTGTGGCGTATTTGTGATCTTAATTATAAAAATATGAATACATATATAATTCTACGACAAATAAAATTTTATTTCACTCCAAAACCAATATGAGAAGTTCAAATTTCGCAATTTTCAAATTCATTAAAGCAGGGTCTCTGGTAAAATTTTATCATTATAAAGGCTGAAACCTTCACCAAAGTTATAATACGTTATTTACTATAACATAAAATGTACATCTTTCTAATTACAAAATCGATTTTGATGAATTCAAAGAAATATTTGCCTTCAATTCTTGTCCGCCATAAAATACATATATGGCACGACAACTCTTTGAGAAACAAAGAATTAGCTCTATTGAAGCAAATTGAAAGTTTCATAATTATTTGGTCCAAAAAGAGAGCAAAATTAATATTGAAAGTAACAATAAAGTCAACTTTCCAGATCGTCTAAATATTTAACCCCACCAGTAAGTTTCATTTTACTCAAGTATTATACTTAATGAAAAAATAACATATTTCATTATTTGAACTAATGCTGAATTACAAAATAGAAATTTTTGAATATTTTAAAATTAATCCGTAGATTAATTAGGTCATTATTGAAGAACAAAATAGAGAAACATGTTTAGTTTAACTTTACTCTATTTAGAACTAAGATAGAAATTAAGCACTAATTTTGTAAATTCAAGTTTTGTTTATAATAGAGTTAGATAATTTTTAATAATAATTTTGTAACTTCTACATATACTTCTAACTATGATTTAAATTAATATTTTATATTTGAGAATTTGAAAAATTTTGTTGCATTTTTCATTGAAATAACAGCACTTGAGCTGAAATATAATACGTACAGGCTAATGTGTAATATAACACAATATTGTATTATATACAATTAACAATTTTTCAATGAGACTTCACATCACTATCTGGTTAAACAGTTAACGTAATATTTTAAAATATTTTAATTACATTTAGTTGGTACTTATTGTCAGTATACCATTTTATAATAGATATTATATATGTAGTATCATATATAAATATTATCTCAACAAATACATTTCTAAAAAATTTGCTGTTATTTTGATTAACTGAATTTTTAATAACTATAGTAGGTGACTTTAGTTGCAGCATATATTATTATACTTAATATCTATTTCAATATTAGTATTATTACTAATATGGATGGTGTTGATGCTATTAAATATACTTGGTGAAAAACACTACTTTTAGAGAATGTTAGTTTCGATAATGTTCGAAAGAGTATATATTTAATATATAATAGTCCATATAATATTTTATTGTTTTTAATATTGATAAATATTTATTTAATATTTTAAAATCGAATCTGCTAAATTTATAAAATCAAATTTTTAAGTTATTTAAGATAACAAATTATTAACTTATATATGATCAACATAATGAACCAATCTGCAGCATTTGAAAATGTCTCTAATATACAAAATAATATTCGTAAAAATTGATTAATATTGAAATGGAGGACTAAAAGCAGACTAGAGACATTGATATTGAAACGAAGTTGTAAGTTCAATCAATAAATATAAACGCCCTTATGTTATACCTCTAGACTATGTTAGTCCAATATACCATGAAAATCAGACCTTGGTTTTAGTGTGTTTATAATTAATAATTTCGGTAAAATAAAAATTTATTCGTCGCACACTTTCAATGGGGCATGTAAATATTATACTTGTTTCACTCCAACTATTCTCAACTATAAAAGTAGTTATGTTTGTAAAATAATACTTCTACTAATATTAAAATGGCAAATAATAACAAATATTAAGAAAAGCGATTAAACTCCAGCTCATGATACATTTATATGTATAAATTACAAGTGTTAACACTTTGAGAACTCAGTGCAAAATATAACGATAGTAGCTTTTGGTACAGTTGTAATAGTTATATTTTAGGTATGAGAATTTTTTGGGCTGAGCAGTTTAGGTTAAAGTCTGGTAGTTTTATGATTAGTAGTTATTCATTCATTTTATAGATTTTAATATGTTTGAAATTATATATTTAACTAGCTAATTATTAATTACCACTTCAATACAAATGATCAAAAACTCGAATTATTCAAATACTAACTTAGCAAACACTTAATGAAATTTAAAGCGATGAAGTACTAAATTTTACAGATTAGTATTTTTCAAATGAACGTGTTGAACTATATTGGAGTAATTAATGTCCAAAAATTAGAAAATTTATGATTCTTTCAGACGAACTATTTAAACACATAAATGAACTATATAAGCAGTAGTTCCACCAAAAATTAAAGAAACTCGCGTACTTATTTATGAAAAACGCAAGTTTGTCTTACACAAGATATTTAAGGAAGTTCGAAGATTCAGATAAAATGAAATGTATGAATATAAAAACTAACTAATAAATTACTTTAAAATATCACAACATTATCAATTGCTGAGATGCTAAATTATAGTATTTCCACAATAATGAACACACAACTATAGAGGGAAAAATCCAAGGTCGCCAGGTATATATACGAAGTGAAATTAGAGCTGGTCTATATTTGATAGGGGGAAATACGCTGGCGCATAAAAACATTTATATTTTATTTTAATATTATATTACCACTCTACTTCTCTTTAAAAATATTTTAAATACTACATATTTATATCATTTAAACTGACTACATCTGAAGGCATGGACACCCGCGAAATTAAAAGGTATTATATGGTGCTAATTAAAGAAATATAGTATTCTAAATTTATTCCATATTTTCGTTAACTTCAATTGAATTACAATATATTGGAGATCATTCAAATATTAAATTTCGGACTTAAAGGAGGGATTGATATAAGTACTAAATATTAACATCAAAATTAAATGTTAACCAGCCAGCTTGTATAATAGTGCTCAAAATACTAAAATTAGTGAAAGCTTAATTATCACTACTAAACCGTCTAGGTAGAACTCCTTATATAATGTGATCATATTGCTTTATGTACCCCTAACTATATGTGGTAGTTACACTAGTTGCCTCTGATACTATTCCCAAAATATTGAAATTATTGTATTCCAGATTTGTATATTTTAGTGAATCACGAAATGACTCTAATTTACAAAGAACAATATATTACTATAATAGTAATATATCATATAACTGTGAACCACACTTGATTCTTCTGGGGCTCAAAAAATTAATTTTTAGTTGCAAAAATCAACTTTTTGAAAAATACAAAAGTTTGGGAAAAGTATCAGAGCGAACCTGAATGAATGTAAGTGACAATTAGGAGTACATAAGCTAACATATTTAAATAATCAATAGTGTTCCGGGCTAGAAGGTTTAACTGCAATAATCAAAGTTAATTACATTTTAGTATTTTAACCAACTTAACAAGAGCTGCTGGAATCTCAAAACTATATATTATTAGTGGCATGTACTCCTTTCACTCCAGCGCTTATAATTGAAATTAATTATTTCTGTGAAGCACAGTCAGCAATAATAAACTTTGAGTATTTGAATTATGTGAAAATATATAATTCAGCTGTCGCTTTATATTTACGTTGTTGGTACCTTATCATACACTGAATGTTACTGAGAGTCGATTTTTTCAGCTACAGCCGGTATAAAATATACTAAATTTAGTGCATTTTAATATTTTGGATAGTGGTAATATAAAAATATTATATAATAAATTCCTCTTATCTGTTGGGAAGATTCCTTCTTTCAAAGTAAGTTTAACGATATTTTCACCTTCAGATATAAGGTGGCGACCTTGGATTTTCCCCTCTATAATAAATACTATATAATATCAAAAGCATAATACGCTTTGAATAAGTAATTAAACAATACAATATTACGTACTTTAATTATAGTACTGCTGTGTTAATACAATAAATTAGTAAAAGTGAGTGTCTTCAATATTATGAGAAATAGTAAGAGGTGATCAGTTCCTATTTATGTCGAGTCCTATTACATTCTTATATAAGTATATTGATATAACTAGCCTTCTATGGTTCTTATTTTAGTTACAAAATATAGCTTCAGTTCTCAAAGTGTTAACTCAATATAATTTATAATCTCAGAGAATGCAATAAATACTACACCTTAATGAATATATTTTAATAAGAATAAGTATACAGTAGCTGTAACATCTTACAACCATATCCACACCCATCATCTCTGAAAAGTTAATAACCTAGCATGTAATAATGTTATATAAATATTTACAGTAATAACGCGATAAAGTATAAAACAATACTATCATTTCTGAATCGATATAATTTGATGACATCTAAAAAATTAACACCAAAAATATAGAGTCCTTTATGTACTAGTTACTACAGAAGTAAAGAACGCATTAAAATGAAAATATCTTTTTAAAATGTTCTTGTGATTGAAGTAATCGATTATTGAATGGATGTTTTTGAGATGTACCAAAAGAGCGAGCCGATATATATTTATAAGTTATATAATACATCATACTCCATTCTTCAGATTTAGAAATAATATATGATTAAAGTTTAATCATTAAACTATTATAAGGGAGACATCACTCCGTAAATTACGTCTATACTGGTCACCCTTTTTCTCTGATGATCACATTTCCTTTCCTTTCTAAAACTAAAAGATTAAACTATTATATAAAAGTATACAAATACATGTGAATTTAGACAATTATATATTGACATATATTCCGCTGTTATTTATATATTCCACTCCAAAGCTAGCGCGTCAACACAAATGTGGCGCTACAGCTTATCATCGTCTCTATCGCGCAACAGCGTCTTTTTGTTGATTCTTATCGTCTATTGGCTTTAATCATCAATCACACTAAAAAACCGGTATTCCGTGTCTTGTCAGATCTTACGTCGAGATCTGCTTTGAACACAAAACAGTTTACGAAATAATTAATTAGAAATTTAAATTTTAAAATGATTTCAGATTTCATACGGCATAGATGTGGTAATTTAATCTCTTTTATTTATTATTCCTTTTGTTTTTGGTCATTATTTTAAACTGCTCGAATTGCATTAACAGTTTACATGTTTATTCTGACGTTACTCAAAAAAGGTTTCAAATAAACTCGCAGCAATTTTTCACAAATTATTTTTGACCTAAAAGAAACGGAGTGAAACTTAAAAATCAATTATTTAAGAGTTTCCGCGTTTTAAGAATCCTTAATCACTCCAAATATGTAATCAATCATTAGAAGTAATACTAGCAGTGGAACAAACCCGGCAACTGGAAGTAATGCTGACAAAAATAATGTTGAGAGAGTATTTGTACGATTGTCACCTCATTCATAATATTACCAGTTCAATTTGAGTAATGACAACGGATTTTAAAAATTAACAACATCGTTTTTTGCTGACTGCAATGTAACATATGGATGCAGTTGTGTATGCCATACAATATAGCCAGGACTAAAAACCGTCATCGTATTAAACTGCAAATTTATTAAATAGTCGAACTATAGTATTGCAGTTTTCAAAGGCGCCAACCCCTAAATCCATATCGATACCATCGACGACTCCTGCCGCGTCTTCACCGCCGCCGAGAAAGCCGCCGGCCGTTCCGTCACCGAACTCACTCTCAAAGTTCTCTGCGATCAACTAAAAATTATTTAAATACCGGATACTGAGAAAACGGAACTCATTTTAGGATTTGTTTAAAGAAGAAAAATAAGTAACGAAGAGGCCTTAAGTGCAATCTGTTCAGCTGGAATGGATTATTCTAATTTTGTTGAGAAGAAGGGATTGACTACTGAATAAGTTATAGCTGCAATGTGTGTCTCAGGTATAAATTACTCTGATTTCATCAAATAGAAAGGACTAACCAATAACCAAGTTTTAATTATATTAATGAAATCAGGAACCGATATTTCATCGTTTGCAGCTCAACACAAAATTTCAAGTTAATAAATACTGGATATTATATCACAATCTGATCTTCAAATAGAAGAAAAGATTAAAATTTTACAGAGTTATTCAAAAGTAGAACTCGAAAGCGAACACAGTAAATTTAATAGCACTTTAATCAAAAGAGAATATGAAATTGTGAACGAACGCATTATCGAATTCGTCAACAATAGAACCTATGAACTAGAACTTTAACTCTCGTTTAAATAAACAATGCACGATTAATGGAGAGATAATTGTTACGCTACCGCAGCTGAAAACAAACAACTAAAAGAAAGAATATTTGAGCTGGAACAACAATTAATAGATGAATAATCTAAAAATTCGTAGACTTTAGATTAAAAAGCACAAATGCAAAGTTAAGAACTAACTAAATCTAAACTTGAAATAGAATCCATGAAAATTTAGTATGCTAAAGATCTTTAAGAATAATACGCTAAATATAAAACAGAAATAGTCAAGCTTCAAAAAGATATTCAATCTGATAAAGAAAATTAATAACAGCTTGATGATTTAAAGAACACTTAACATGTTTATGAACAGTAAATAGATGTTAATGATACAATTGCTAACTAATTACAATAAGAATGTAATATACTAAAATAACAACTTATAGATGAAAAATAAGACCATGACGCACAATATACTAAATTGTGTGAAATTATGACTGAATAATAACAGCGTAAAACCTAAAGAATTAAAGAACTTTAAAAGTAACTAAATGAAGAAAAGACTTAGAGATTGTAACATTTCTAATTAATTTCACAAAAGTAATTGGAAACAGCTAAATTGCAAGAAACAAATGTAAGTCAGTTATCTTCAAGAATTTAGCAGCAAGAATAGGAGAACCTAACTCTATAAAATAACTTATCAGCTTTGAAAGAATAAATTGAAAAGTTAAATATTTATGAATATCAATAGACTATTGAAAGATAAAACAGACAACTGGATGAAAATATAATTCATATTAAACAGTTAACTACTGAATTGGAAAACGTTAATGAAAAACTGATTGAATACAAACAGATAAACGAGGCAGTTGTTCTATTCAAGAAGATCTCTGTTTCATAATGATTTGGTTTGAACATTACATTTTAAATAAAAATACACTTTATAATTGTATTTAATAATTATTAATTCTTTTCGACCCAGATATCAAAAATTAAAAGCGTAGTATTTAATTAATAGCCCCCGTCAGCTCTCAATAATGTGAATACTAGAGTGATATTTTATATTTATATTAGATCTAGTCTACATAATATATTGTTACAATATTTTCATACATTAATTTTCATACATATTTTCAACTACTCATAATTAGTCTAAATATTTGATTTCTTAAACAGGCGAATAGCTAAGTCTTGAACTTCAATGTTAGAATGATATTTAACTTGTGCATCTACATATATTTCATTATCACTTCAAACTCAGCAATAAGCTTACAGGACAGGCGATATATCTTCAACCACCTCTAGTCACGGTGGGCGGACGATATTCCAAGAGTAAAGTAAGGGGTATCTACTGGAGATGTCATAAGTTAAAAACTATTTCTGGCATGCGTAGACCCAATACTATTCGAACTCGACGAAAAAGGATACAGAGCCGTAATGTACGCAGATGATTTGACTGTTCTTCACAAAAGAGGAGAATATCATCAAACTGTTGAGTTACTCGCAAATATGTTCCAAAAAATCGGACTAGTGATTAACAAAGACAAATGCGAAGGAACCGACCCTAGCTCAGGAAACACAACAGGTGTTATTGAATTTCTTGGACAAAATATCGGAATCAACTCCGAACCGATAGCAGTTCAAATACAGAAATAACTCCAAACCAGGATTAAGGCATTATAAAAATACGATATTCCCAAATTCTACTAATATCTCATTTTCAAACAATGCATTATCCCCTCAGCAAATTACGGTCCCTTCCTCGAAGCTTCCATAACTGAAACCCAACTGGCTGATGCGAAAGATAAATACGATTACATCGACATCATGCTAGCAGAAGCTATGGAAGAAATCCTCGAGTCAGATCTTCCAACCAAAGATCTACTCGATGTCATGTTACTGTGGTGGTTTGTTTTTTTTTTTTTTTTGTTTTTTTTTTTTTTGTTTGTGGTTTTTTTTTTTTTTTTTTTTTGGGTGGTTTGTTGTGTTTGGTTTTGTTTTTTTTTTTTGTTTGTGGTTTTTGGGGTGTTTGTTGTGGTTGGTGGTGGTTTGTTGGTTTTGGGGTGGTTGTTGTTGGTTGTTTTTTTTTTGTGTGGGGGTTTTTGTTGCAACTTCAAGTTATGCTATTAAGTGATGGAAGTGTAACTTGTCTGAGAACTTAAGAATTGACAATTGAATTCATGGTCGTACCGCACGGCATAAACCATAATGGACCCTTATATCTATAGCTAATCGTACTATAGATCATGCACGAAAACAGTCCATATTTTACACTTCGAGAAAATCTTGGATTCCACTCGTCTTTAGGTGTTCTGAGCACTCTACTCGCTCGATTTGCATGCATTTTGAGCGATACTCATCGGTATACTAAAAAGTTCTCCAATATTCAATTGGTTGTTTCAGGTTCATTCGAGCAAAGTTCAAACTTTCCAATTTATGCTTTTCGGTAAGTTTTGGCTTTATCTTAGCAACATAGAAGCTTAAACTGAATTTGGCCAGGAGACGAGATACTGTTGTTAGAGACATGGAAATTCCACGAAGGGCTTAGTATTTTTCAGCTATGATTCGTCGAGTTTCGAATCTATGGCTCTGGCGATATTTAACAACGCGAAAATCTCAGCTTAGTCAAATTTTCTGACACTATTATCGGCATGAGAAGCTTCTAGCTTGCCTGTAACTTCAAAGTGCTTAAAAATGGAATAAACAGTTTGGAGACTATATTGAAGGCAACAAGCAATGTATTTCTTGGTTGCAACAGTTTGTGATTCTGTTTCTCACATTCTCATCATTATGCGACGCTCTTGTATTGTGATCCGTCGGCTTCGTGTGTGCTTCGTCATTTGAAGGATGAAGTGAAAAAGAAATGAACCGCAGAATTAATTGAATATGTTATAATTAGCATAAATACAGTGATTTAATTTTCAAGCGCAATTATTACATAAACATTTGTTAAAATCAAAGTTGGCTCGGACACCACAGTACTCAGCAAGGACGACGGGGGCCTAGACTTAATAACCCCTGGAGCATATTTTGATCTAATGATTCAAAATAGGGACATGGCGTTCCAAGATCCGACTAAAGTAAATAAGGAAACGAGAGACTTCTTCTCCAAAAACAGACACGAATTCATCAATTCTAAATAATACCCCACTAACGTGAAGTCAGAAGTAAAACTAGGTCATTGCCTGGATAACTTCTACTAAATCACAAACAAAGGGTTCTAATATTTAGTTGACATGAGATTCAACAAAAAGCAAAAATACATAAGCTTAGATACAAAATGTGATCTTTGCAACTGCAAGAATGACATCTACCACGAGCTTAATTGTAAAAAGCTTCAAAGAAATCACATCTTAACACATGATTACTTTGTTAGATAGCTGGCCGATAAAATGATCGACGCCAACAAAGTTAGAGAAGTCAAAGAAGTTAGCAAGAACAATAACAACAGAACTGACCAAAAACACAAAGCCGACATATCTTTCATAAAAGATGGCAAGCAACAGTTCTTTGACATAGGCATATCCTGGGACACCGAGAGATACTTCGCTGTGAAACAAAAGCATTATCAAACGGAAACTGTCAATGGCTAGCCTATTACTTGCACTCCAATTATTATCGGAAAAGATACGACAGTCCATCCAGAATCATTAGCCGCACTTCGACAAGTAGGTATCGAAGATTCATGGTTATACCAGTAGGTTGGAATCCTAATGTCCAACTACAGAGAACAAACAGACTATGTTTTCAGGAAAAAGACTAGAAAAGCACAAGATCAACCAACAGAACTAAACATATAGGAAATTGATCAAACAGAGGAATTTAGTAGTATTCCAGTCAATGAGACAACAAACTCAAACGCTGGAACTCAGAATTCTAGCATAAGACCTAAGAAGAAACCTAGGTAGAAATCTCAAGTGCAACACAGCCAAGAGATCCAAGCCTAGATGAACACATAAACTCAACCACCTTAGGTCACCCATAATACTGATAACACCTAGACGAACCAAGGAGCTATCAATATTTAAAAACAAGTTGTTGTAAACAATTTCAATTGCAGCAACACTAGTCTTTCTGGTTAATCAAAGAGCCAAAGTACCAACAAGAGCGAAGTCGCAAGAAAATCTTATAATCAACAAAACCCCAAACAAACTGCACCGAAGCAAGTTTCTTAAACCAAAACCCCAGTTCAGAAACCAAAGGAAGCCCCACAAGCGCCTTTACCCCAAGAAACCAAGAAAACTCAGTCGCAAATTCCACTTGTAAAACCAAAACACACAAGCGAAACGTCGAGTTAATCGAGTACAGTATCCAGCGGAACCTAAGCCAGCGAGTGCAACATAACTATTGAAGTCGAAGCACAAGCAAGCGAGTTAAGACGCCATTGGGAAGATGTTGATCCGAAAGAATATTAGGAGTAGGTATGCTGCGATTTGGTAGAAGTTATTGACATTTACGTTGAAGACCACCCAAAGTCGCCGATTAGTAAGATTCAATCCAACTTAATATTGATCTTAAAGGCGTTCTATAAACGTAAACTCATCAACCGATCCCAATGCGAGATACTCCTATAGAAAATTAAAGCCCTGTAATAAGTCTAGAACATTGAAGATGTTCTGAAACAGGCATCCCTACCTGCCCAGTAGGAAAATAAGTAAAGTCAAAGCGAAAAGAAGAAGGCCAAGAAGCTACAGAATTAGATGGATATTTCCATCGATGACTGGGTATGAGGCTGATTCTCCAACATTGAGTATGTTGCCCGCGAAGACATGCGCTTGAAACGTATACCATGCAAGTATAAATGAAAGTTAAGTGAGTGGGATATATATTTCATTATCACTTCAAATAATTGCTTCAGTATTAAATTATTATATTTTATCCAAATATATTATATTTTAGTGAACTTCACTGGCTCCCTTTAGTCTATTTTTTAATAGTATAATACTCCTTGTATATATAATATATGATTGTATCGAAAAAGTCTGAGAGATTTTGTATTGTTTAATTTTACATATTTCTTAAATTATATATTTTTCGATTATCATAATATATACTCTATTCCGAGATTAAATTATTGCTCTTTGATAAAGTGAAGGTTATTATTATAGTTCATGGCAAGTTTCCGTTATTAATTTTAAGAAATTAAGTTAATTATTGTAGAAGCTAAGGTTCTGACAAATTGCCAATTTGTTAATTTAAATTTATAACTTTCGCAATAGCAAAACATGTGTTTAGATGATAACTTACAAATAAGGCAAACTATTGATTAGAACATTATTAGATGGAGCTTTATTCTTCAATTGCTCGAACAACAGTCATCATGCGCCTATTATTGTTACTATTGCAAATTCAATTAATTCTTTACTTGTTCTTTATGTTTATTAAGCCTTATGAGTTGATTGAATAATAATATTAATACATAATATATAATACATTTTTAGTACAACTTTTCCACACCAGAATTAAAATGATGAAGAATGTGCCAATGTATAATTTAGAATACGAATTCGTGATTCGTCGCGAGATAGCTAGAAATTAGTAAATAAAAGTTTCCAAGCGTTAATTTAGTGATACTGTTGGCAATCCGTTTTATGATTGATTGCGTTTTAGGTGAATTTTTCCAATTTTAGTGTATTGTATTAGTTAGTAAATATAATTTGATATTTTATAATTAGTGCGAAATAAATAAATAATTTTTAATATTGGTCATTCTGCGACTTTGATTCCGTCTTTGTTGCAAACGTCGTTAACGTTTCCGATGCAAACGCCGTCTGGTGCCATGATGTTTCCGTTTTCTATTTTGTATTTGAGTGCGTTCATGGGTGTGATGACTCTTCCTTGTAGAATGCTTTCTCCTTTGATGAATGCTTCGTTGAGCTTGATCACGCGCTCGTTGTTGATGACCAGGTAGCCGTCAATGCTCACCTTGTACGTTTTAATCGCGAACCACTTGTCCTCAATCACAGCTTGTCCCTCAAGGTTCTTTATGTCCTTAAGATCACACACATATTGAGCACCCTTGAACAGTTAAAAGTTCGCGATTCTGTAAGTTAGGGCTGTGAACTAACTTATCTTAACAGCCGAAACGGGTAAATTGCTCGGTCCGTAAACGAGGTCGTCCAGTTTCCCAACTTTTGAACCGTCCGGTGCGAGTAGTGTGCCCTCAACGGAGACTTTGAACTGGGAGGTGGCAGATTTTTAATTTTCGCAGAGCAAACGGCCGGATTTCAATTGCAACTGCGAAATGGGCACCAACTTGATTTGCTAATAAATTATATCGCCGTCAACATCCGTGTTCAGCTCCTCATCGAAGGTGAATTGGTAATTTACGTCAAGGAGGTCGCACACCAAACGACCAGTTTCGTCGTACAACTTGGACGTGTTTCTTATCACATACGGCTTCACGCACTTAATTCCGGATTTGAGGGTTAAATCTAAAAGAACGTGCTCGCGATCACAAATACGGACTATCTTGTCAACCAACTCCACATTTCGCAAATCCATCTCAGACTCAACTATGGGCTAGCCCTTGTCGAAGCACTCGTTCAAATTTATCGTCTGACCATTCTACAACTCCAACTCGCCGTTTGGCTTCGCATGCGTTTTCTTCTTCAATAATTAGTCCAAATCGGTGAGAACAACACCATTCTAGCCTATCAGCTTCGTTGCACTGTCGAATTTGAAGTTCTTCAGGTTCTTAACCTCCAATTTTAATCCAACATACACAACCTGAATATTTTTGTTTTAAAATGATCTAAAACTTTCTGGGAACGTTTATCCGTTCTGAACGAACTTAATAAGCTCTTTTAACTCCTTATCAACATTATGGAGCTTGAAGTATTCGTTCTTAGCATGGTTGTATTCTTTTTATTGAGACTTCTTAGCATAAGTTTAGAAATCTTTTGGAAGCATGTTTTCATCAAAATGACACTTATTAATCAGTTACGTTTGCATTTAAATATTATCAGCAACAGAAAATATATTTTACTCCAAATCAATCATTTTATTTGTAAATGTACCGCGGTAAATTGAATAAGTTGTGCAGTCCTGATGAGCCATTACGCCAACATCACGTACGTCTACGTTATAAGTAAGTGGTTGCAAATTAAGTTTTTCAATTTCTTAATTATGTTTATATTCGATATACTTAAGCTTCTCTTAATGATGGTTTTCATAATTCAAACATAATATAGGTATTTGCAAAGTCTATTTCCCATTTTAGAAATTAAGTTTAATTTCTTTTTCAGTAAAAAGCTCTAATAGTTTATGATTTACAAAATTTTAAACAAAAACTTCGTTTAAATTCATGTCAAGTACCCGGAATGTTGTATTATTCTCTAAATTTGAAAGTAAGATTTTAGTATAAGGATGAAATGATTCAGAATATGTTTCTCTTGTTAGTTCACAACTGCATGTATACACAGCTTTTTAAACAGGTTTAATAACATATTGCTCGTTTTACTATTACGGAATAACTTACATTGATTCAATTTCATTGAAACAAATGATGTAATCTTGTTCTAAGTCTTATAATTATGGACATAAGAATCTTGTGTAATGAGCTGAACTAGGTTACAAGACATTATCAATAAAGTCTGGCAATGATGTAATTGTAAATGGCTATGTTTTCATAACTTGTAATTTATATGAAACAACACCAAAATCATAATTTTCTTGTAAATTTGCTTTATATTTTAGTTATTTTCTAATATATTTGTAATGTTCAGATTCTTACGGATCTTCGATGTTTAATTCCGGCTAAACATCACTGATTTTATTCATATAAAATTAAGTTAGTCCTTAAGGCATTTATTCTTTAACAATATAGTTAAACTTGATCCTTTCTGTCCCGAAACTAGTAGCTTTCTAAAGTACAGCAGTGATCATTTCCATATAATTAATGTATTCACAATTAATAGGTATAGAAGACACATTAGCCTCAGAAATATATTGACACAAAGAATCTAAGTCTTTGGTATCAACATTTATTTCAGATATAGTATAATATTGTGTTAAATGCATTAAGTCTAATGGTGTTGCAACTATTCGTATTTTTAGTTGATCAGTTCCCTCTATACTTAGTAAACTATCACTTTCAAGTGTAGTTGAAGTAAAATTTGTAAATAATTCTTTGCGAATTGTATAGGTAGTCTCCAGTTCGATAGCAAAACGTGTGAAAATAGAAAATTAATTGTTAAATTTGAAAAATAACTTCCCAATCTAAATTAATTATGGTTATTCGAGGAGCGTTTCGCTAGTAAACTACGTTTTGAGTGTGAATTATATCAATTCTAGATCAATTTACTGAGGTTTTCCTGTTAGCTCTTTTATCGGGAGTTGATGTTATAAAATTATATCTTTTTCACTAATAAAAATTAATTCTAGATCAGGTTCAACTTGTAAACCTTTTGTAATAATAGGAATGCTGTGTTTAATAGTGGGCAAATCTGTGACAGTTAGTTTTATCTAATTTGATTTATAAATAATATTTGTATAATTATTCTTGTCATATAATGTTAGATGATAGTAAATTTCGGTAACAGGTCTATCTTATGATACGATGTTACTGAGCGAAACATTTACAACAGTCTTTTCCATTTGTGATGTGAAAACCTGTATAAACACTAAAGTTACAATTATAATATTTTTATCCAACAAAAGCTACACAAAATTAGAAATTATTTGCAAATTAAAATACAAACCTATAACCGTCGATAATTGAAGATTTGAGCGAGTGAGTTTTTTATGAATGTAAATAATAGTATCACTTTTACTTTCTTTCTGCTCCCCATTGTTAAATTGCCTAGTTCTTAGCCTTTTAAAGACTCAAGCTCTTCTATATTACAGCGTTTTACTTTTCTAACATCTTCTTCTAAATTTATTTAACTTCGCGTCTATAAACATCTTTTTCAACTCTCTTTTGTTTTTTCTCTTCAATTCTTTCTTTTTATTTTTAGATATCTAAATCGTTTGTTTTCTTAGGATTGAAATGTTTCATGAATAGAGGATCTTGTTCTTTTATTTAAAAGACTCTTTCTGGTAGAAAATCGGTGTTGGTATTGTATAAAACAAATCCTACTTCATTTTCAAATATTTCAATGTTGTTCATTTCTTATTGGAAATCAAGTGTATTCACATCTCCATTAAACATTAAGTTGCCTAAAACACTCGGTAATATTTCGAAATTGAATTTGAAGTATTTGTAATATATAGTTAATGTTGATTTAACCTCTTGCATAATAAAACTATGCAAGTTACTTACTTTGCCTCCAACTAATTTAGTGAATTTTATTTTGATTTCTTCTGATATACTATCAGTTTGTTCACTAACTTACATTTTTTGACTGGCAACTAATACTCTTTAAAGACCATATACAACTCCTGCGTTATATTTGCCACATTACATGCACATTGCAGTTACAACTTTAACTAAAAATAATAGTCTTAAAAGATCAGTTTCGTTGCTGATGGCACTTCTGTATATTAAGTATTCGCTTACTAAATAAAAGTTTACAATTGCTTGGCTTTGTATTTCTTCTTAACTGAATTATGTTTATAAGAAGCATATTTGGAAAACTCTCAAAAGAATAATAAATTGAAGACTGATTCCTGGGAAATAGCTTTTCTAATTATAGAATTGATTGAATTCTCCAACAAAATGTTAAAACTACACATTAAATTAACCAGCAACACAATGTGGTAATTCATTTGCGCAGTGACGCAAAGCTCTAAGCTCAGCATCTACTCTGTTAGGGTTAAAGTTTTTAAGTGTTAAGATACGCTTGAACAAGTGAGAGATTAATAATTCCATTTATGGTTGGTTAGCTTTGTTAACAAAAGTTGAGTTGGACTTGATAAGACGATCGAGAACAACGATTTCTTCTTATTAGCTAACACGGTTAAGTAAGTTTGAAAATTTGGCATAAGTATCAGGAATACTTAGGACAAATGGTAATTTTTCAAGTTCTTTTGAGAACTTTTCGGCGTTGTATTCCGTTAGTGGTTCTAAAGGGAGTACATCTGGCTTGTTTTGAACTTCTTCTTAGTTTTCATTTGCTTCAAGAATTTCTGGTTCAACTACGTATTGGATATCATCATCGTCACCTCCGGCGGTGTATGCAACTTCCTTGTGATGTTTCTCGAGCTTTTACAGTTTGTCGGCACCTACGCGAACAATTTCTTCAGCTGTGTTGGCAGTTTAATTTGCACGTTTATATGTGTCGTTTTCGAAGCGCATAGCGGCTTCTTAGAACTTGGACTAGATATTTTTGGATTGGTCGAGACGAAGTGGAACGCTTTGTTGAACTACTTTGTTGAAGGTGTTATCAAGTTTTTTGATTTGGTTGTCCAGTTCTTCTTTCAGCATTTATCTTTCTTTCTTCGCCTGTTTGGATTTGTGCATGATTTCCATGTAAATTTCTTGTTGCGATTTGGCTTTGGTGCTCGTTTCGAGTCCGGCTGCTTGTGGAAGTTATTCACGAATTTATTGGGTTTGCTTGAAGTTCTTTTTAACCTCTGAAACGGCCATTTGCGGTCTTTCATCTGTTATGGATGTGAACTTTTGAACTGGCATTTCCTGTTCTTATCCTTTCTTGGATTAGTAGACGTTTGTTCATTACGTTGTTCTTGTTAGCTGGCGAACGGCTCTCGAACGGATTCTTGTCCGGGATGTTCAAACGCTTCTTGGTAAGCTCTATCTTCTGTTTATCAGTAAGTGGCATATTTACATGAAGGGTGTGGAAAAGTAATTTATAATGTTATAAAACATATTAAAGTTAGAAATTTGAAGTCAAAATTGATTTAGTTATGTAGTTGAGACAGAACAGTTATAATATGAATATTATATGGAAATCTAAGCAAAATGATGGGAAAATATGCACTTAGTTTTGTGAGCAACGCATTGAGATCGTTAATAGACTTAAGTTATTATAATGTATATTATCACAACAAGCACATACATATTCTGCTTTTGCTTTTAAATACTTATGAAAACACAAGAACCCAATAATAAACGAAACATATTTTTCACATCACTAATACGAGCTAAAACAAATCATTGAAACTGGTGAGACCCCGAATTGAGTACCTCCCACAAGAAGTAATTCGGAAAATTAAATAGTACGAGAAGAGATTTCTAGTGTTGCAAAGATAGATGAAATAACATTGCGTAGATTATAACGAAGGAAATGAACCTATCTTAATAATTCCAAAAATAACTGAGGATGCACTAAAATTTAACAATACGTAGCTGAATCCATCTGAACGTAGTTTAGCTATGTTGGAATTTGGAATGAACTACTTGCTAGATGATGGAGAAGATGGAAGTCAAGATCAAAACAATGTAGTTGACAAAGAATGATATTATGCAGCATTATATATTATAAATACAAATTATTTGCAGTTCATTATTTTCTTACAATAACAATAAATGAAAGAATTATATAAAAGTTTTTACACCATTCTGAAGTATAAAATATCATAAACAATGGACATTACTGCGTTGACACTTTTGTATTAACGCTTCGTCAATTGCTTGTATTGCAAATAATGAAATAATTTGTTAAAATAATTTGTTAATTCCATTTCAGTATTATTAATGTCTATTTCATTATCTTAAGAATGTTTTAACAATTTCACTTCAAAGTTGCAATGAGACATGTTGCATAAAAACTTGAAAACTAAATAATAGATCGTAGTAAAAGTTCTATTGACTTTTAAGCTGCTAGAACAAAACTTTTAGCTGATAATTAGATATTTAAACGACGAGTAAAGGATAAAATTGATATTGTACCGCTATTTATTGATTACAATTCGACAAATAATATATCTTTGGTTGAATAGTCGGCGAAAGATCCGATGCAGTCATTGCATGAAATAAACTGTGAGATACTGTGGTCGCCAAGCCAACTTTGATTTCAAAAAATACTAACTATTTCAAAACTATTTTTTGTATTAATTTTAACTATATATTAACTCAATGTTTAGTAGCGTCTCCTTTCTATTTTATTACTTCTTCTAACCTTTTGGGCATAGAGTCAATCAAATGATTGATGATATCTAACGAGATTTACTCCAACGCCCTCTTTACTTCTTCATTTAATAAGTCATATGTGGTACATTCTTCAGGGGAAATGTTTGACTTCAGTGGATTCCAGCAGTGAAAAAGTGGATTTAAGTCTGGACTCATTACTGGAAAGCGATAGAGCTCAATGTTGTTAGCAGTATAAAAGTTTTTCATATACTTACTAAAATGTGTCGGGGCGTTATCTTGTTGCAACTTCAAGTTATGCTATTAAGTGATGGAAGTGTAACTTGTCTGAGAACTTAAGAATTGACAATTGAATTCATGGTCGTACCGCACGGCATAAACCATAATGGACCCTTATATCTATAGCTAATCGTACTATAGATCATGCACGAAAACAGTCCATATTTTACACTTCGAGAAAATACTTCGGATTCCACTCGTCTTTAGGTGTTCTGAGCACTCTACTCGCTCGATTTGCATAGCATTTTGAGCGATACTCATCGGTATACTAAAAAGTTCTCCAATATTCAATTGGTTGTTTCAGGTTCATTCGAGCAAAGTTCAAACTTTCCAATTTATGCTTTTCGGTAAGTTTTGGCTTTATCTTAGCAACATAGAAGCTTAAACTGAATTTGGCCAGGAGACGAGATACCGTTGTTAGAGACATGGAAATTCCACGAAGGGCTTAGTATTTTTCAGCTATGATTCGTCGAGTTTCGAATCTATGGCTCTGGCGATATTTAACAACGCGAAAATCTCAGCTTAGTCAAATTTTCTGACACTATTATCGGCATGAGAAGCTTCTAGCTTGCCTGTAACTTCAAAGTGCTTAAAAATGGAATAAACAGTTTGGAGACTACATTGAAGGCAACAAGCAATGTATTTCTTGGTTGCAACAGTTTGTGATTCTGTTTCTCACATTCTCATCATTATGCGACGCTCTTGTATTGTGATCCGTCGGCTTCGTGTGTGCTTCGTCATTTGAAGGATGAAGTGAAAAAGAAATGAACCGCAGAATTAATTGAATATGTTATAATTAGCATAAATACAGTGATTTAATTTTCAAGCGCAATTATTACATAAACATTTGTTAAAATCAAAGTTGGCTCGGACACCACAGTATAAAAAATATTACTCAAAAGCGAATTTGATCCTTTGCTCAACGATGATCCAGATGAATAGCTAGAGCATTTAAACTTGTAACTATTAAAAGACATACGCGACTTTGATCAACAAACTGCCATATCTCAGAAGACAATTGGAGGACTAACATATTCTGTATTAGGTGATGTAAATAATGGTTCATAAGAAGTTGTTCACATTTAAAAGCCAATTGCTATGTCTGATCTAGATGTATTTTGCGACGCATTCTAAGCAGTTATCGATTTCTTAGCGCTAAATAAACAAAACGACAACATTTGTAAAACACTTGATTCACTTAAAGCCTACTTTATGTATAAAATATCTAAAAAATCATCAGTAGATTTAGCATTATAAGATGCAGTAAGAGAATTGGATAATAAATGCGCAATTCTAGAATAGCAAAATACTGTATTATTACAAAAATAAAATGAAGATAATGAAAAGATTGAAAGATTAGAATATTTTAATAATACTCTTACTGAATAGTTAACTAGAAATAAAATATTTTTAAGCTAATAAGAGGAAAAAAATAATTATTATGTTTAACAAATAAATAAACTTAGAAAACAATTAGAATTGTAGTAATAGATGAATACATCCGATAAAGTTGTTATTGAAGATTTCAAAATTAGATATAAACGGGTTTAAGAATCACAAAATAAATAGAAAAAATAAATAGAAAATGCTCACAACAAATATCTGGACACAGAAGCCAGATTACACCAGGAAGAATAAGCTAATTCAAGATATAGAAATATTAACAAAGAGTTGGAATATCAAATAGAATCAAGTACTAAATAAATTGCTGATATGTAAAATGAACTAATCGCGCTTAAAGAAGCGCACAACGCAGAAATGGAAAAAATTGTATTATACGAGCGGGAAGCTTAAAAGAATTCTATTTAGGATTTACCTGGAAATGAAATTATTGGGATTGCAGCATAAACAATTCTTAAACTATCATTATCATCAGCAAATGAATTAGTTGATTTAGGAGTTTCGGGAAGCGATTTATAATCATTGCTCTAAGTTATTAAATGCATTGATGATTCATAAACAATAGCTTAGTTCATGAGCAAGGTGAAATAAGAAATGATTATTATACAACCAGTAGAGATGCTTTAAAAACGAGTATAAACAGATATGACTGTGTAAAATATTGATAACTTACAATTAAATAATAAGAAACTTACTTAAAAAATGAAAAAGCTTGAAGAATTAGATTAAAAATAAATAACTACTATTATTGAAGAGGATGAAAAACCTATTAAAAAGCATGACACGTCCCTTATTAATGATTTGAATTAAATAGCAGCTTCGGCATTAGATAATGAGATAGTATACTAACAGTCACCTAAAGAATCTCGGTCCACATCAATAAGAGAATCAACATAACAATTACCTTAACTGTAGTTATTTTCCAATATCTAATAATAAGATTAAGGGTTTTCTGCTTAACAAGCTTTTGCTGATAGAATGTAATAAATATAAGTCCAAAAAAGCGTTCGAGGATCTTCTGAAACAAAATATAGTGGAATAACGTTTGATTTATAATAAGTAGAAAAGCAAGATCCTAATCAAAAAGCAACTGACAAAATTATTTAAGTTAGTGTTCCACAGTCCACTCACAATGTTTAAACACTTGACATCGATTTATATGATAAAATCATTTAAGTTGGTAGTACTATATTAGATTATTAGGACTAGTCTATACAAACCGAAGAGGTTGATGATATATTAAATGTTAAAAACAGTTCTAATTCTCACTAAATCAAATTGAAAGATGCGGAAAGTTCCAGTTCTTCCGTGCTTATTTAGCAAAATGGAACTCACAATACTTTTGAATTCATTGAAGAGCCTAAAAAGTCAGATAATACAAAAAATGAATAATCTGATAAGTTAGAAGAATTGGACATAATGCAGCCTAAGAAATCCAAGAAATCATCAGATCACAAATCTTCTTCTGTTTCAAAGCAGTCTTTATTCTCTAAGGACTAATCCCTTCCCAAAAAGACAACTAAGCCCGAAAGAAGAAAAAGTGTAGTTGGCGTTTCTAAAACCAGCAAACCTCCAGCAACTAAAATAAGACAAAGTGTTTCCAATGAAAAAATCATTGAAAAAACTGAAACGATAAAAGAAGAAGAACAACCAATTCAGAACGCTCTAGAAACTAAAACTGAACAGTCAGAAATTAACGTTCCGCTTTTCAGCGGTCAATAAGTTAATTTTAACTATTTGGATTAAAACTACGTTAACGAGGAAAGGCAACTTGAAACGCTAAAACAATCCAAAAAGAAAGCCAAATTAGTTAATAACACAGCTCAAACAGATCCAGAAGAAATAATCGAATACAATGATATTGATGTGTAAACAGAAGGAAATGAAGATAATGCAACACCAATTCACGTGACTTAATCGAATAATAGTGACACATAGAAGAGCTCACGCAAAGCACCTTCAGCCAAGTAATAATTATTACCCAGCAATCCACCAAGACCGCCTCAAATAGTCCTTCCATAAGTAATAAAAGCTGAATAAATCTAAGTTAAAGAACTGCCAGAATAATACTAAAAGCTTTACTAAGTTTAACCCACTCCTAGACACTTACTTGACCAAAAACCTGACGATAACAAACCCAAAAACTAAATACTTAAATACACATCCATTTATTACGCTGCGAATACATCATAATAAATAGTTGTAAGTCAAAATGTATAAAGCATTTAAGACCAAAGTATCCAAACCAATTAAACTTAATCTAGTAATACATCTAGCAATACAACAACGACCACCGAAAATCAAGTAACACAAACAACATATTCATAAGCGTAATAAATATAGAATTAATAAGTATCTGTCTAAACAAACAGCGCAGAAGCGTAATAAACATAATAATAACAGTAGTAGGTCTAACCATAATAAATACAATCATAAACAATGTAGAAATAGGATACATAAGATTAAAAGAAAGTTGAGCCGAATAATGATGAAAAATAAATGTCAGAAGAAATGAAAATTAGATTACTCGAAAATGAATTAAAAATTTAGTTATAAAATCAACAAGAAGGTATAAACGCGAATAACCTAATAGAAAAATAAAACAACATGTTATAAGTTTAATTACTTGAAATGGCTAAGACCAAAGACTAAATCGAATTCGAGAAAATGAAAATTAAATAAAAATATGATGAAGTATCCGTTAATTATTAAGAGTCCACTCTATTAGTTGAATAATTAAAATAAAACGTTTTAGAATTAAATGATGTTATTAAGAATCATGAAATTGAACTATTCACAATTAGAACTGAAAATAGCAGAACTAAACATTATTCTAACAAAGAAACGTAGTGTGATGAACCCATAATAGTGTAAAAAATTGATAATCTTAACATTAATTAAAAATATGACCAAATGATAGGAAAACAACAAGATGAAAAAGCGGAAACTAAAACAGAAACCGAGATTAAGGATCAAATCACCTTAAATTAAAATAGTTAATCGAAAGAGCTAATAAAAATGGAATTAGCGGCAAATTAATCAGAAGAATAATTCCATTAATCGAAATAACTATTAGAAATCCCATTAATAAAAGAAAATTCTAATTTAAAGAAAAACGCAAAGAGCAGATCAACTTCTGTTAGTTCAAATAAATAGAAAAATAATAAATTAGACAAAATTAACTAAGAAATTATCAACAAAAATAATGAAAAGTCTGAGTAAAATAAAGTCTTAAAAAGTGAGCCAAATTAAACTCATACATAAATTGTAGAAAGTGTTAAACAGAATTCAAAAGAAGTTTCTTAAAACTCAACTGACATAAAAAGACGATCTAAGTCTTAAATAGAATCTATGGAAAAACTAAGTATTTAAGGTTAAGTACTAATAAATAGTGAAAAAAGAAGAAGTTCAAGTACAAATAACATTAAAACATAAAAATTATCACGTAAACCTTCATAAAGTGCTAAGAGTGAATAAAACAGCTAATAAAATAATAGTCCAATAGATTTACTAAAAAGTGCTGAAGTATCTGAGCCTAAGCATGCTGATTAAAGAGAAATATCAGTTAATGAAAAGATAATGGAAAGTAAAAATGTAATGAATAAGTATAAAGAAAAACGTGTAATAGAATCTTCAAATATTACTATGCGTTTAAATAGCGAATAATAAATAGATGATAACAGAGATGCTGTATCTACAATGCTATAATAAAGAGCAATATAATAGCCTAAAGAAACAAAAATTGATTAAATGATAAATACATAATCTAAACTTTTGGAGATGGGAGATTCTCTATTTAACATACAATAATTTAAAACTACAAAATAACTTACCGCAAAATATATTAACTATTAAGCGAATTAGTAGGCTTCTAAGTTTACCTTTTTAAATCCTATTGTTGGAAAATAGCAAAGAGATACTTTTCTTAACATTCAAAAATAATCTGTTGTGCTAAAAACAACGGTACTGAGGTAATAAAACAAATAAGAGATATTGGAGTCGGAGTTAAAATAAATACTTTAATAAGCCAATAAATTAGAATCCAAATCCGAATTTGATATTTTACTTCATCCACTACTTACTAAAAATCACAATAATTCACCTATTATGGAAAAGGTATATAATATGCATTTAACATTATTTTCGGAATATAAATCATAATTTAATCTTGTGTAAGATTTTGAGAGCTCTGATTTTTCTATTCAAAGTATATCCTAAAGTATGAAAGCCTAATATGGTTTGTAATTAATTGAATAAAATGGTTAAAAGTCATTCATATGTATACCGTGTTTACTTAAAGATGTTAATTTATAAAAATTGTTAACTGCTTAATAATTAGATGAAGAAATGAAACCAACTAATTTATCATTGTAAACCTATTTGTACATTAAACTTCGCTAACAACTAAAAGGTGAAGAAGGTAGACCAATAAACGCTGTTATACCTGATATTTCAGACTAGATTTCATTGATTAACTTTGCCTCAATATCTAGGTGTTTCATTAATAGAAGACCGATTATCGTATAACTTATTGAGTAACTTTCATAGCCATTATAATTCGTTGAATACAATTCGATAAGATACTACAAAATAAAAGCGTAATTACGATCACTGCCGTGGTTGCTTAAAACATTACGAGTTATTTATTAGTTTGCGCAATAGAAATCGTAAAGTTAATATATTTTAACTGGCTAGTCAAAAGAAAATATTCTGATCACTGAGTCTTAGCAAGAGATGCAGGATGTTAATTATTCATTTAGTTAAATTACAGGTAAGATATCATACGAAACACTACCTTATATTGTGTTGCATTTCGCGACGTAAAAGTATTCTAACACGTTGGCCTCTGTGTTCTTGCAGCAGTTAATGGCAAATGTTGTGTATTGGTCGTTTTTGAATGTGGAGGTAAAGATGTTTTCGCAGTTTTTGTTTTACGATTAGTTTAGTTACGATACGCGTGATTTATTCCAGATTTGGTTGTTGATTAGGAATTATTTCAATTTGGACAAGTAAAAAGCGGAATCGTTGCAGACTCGATAAATAGTAGCTGATTAGATCGATTAGTTGAAGGTTTCGCGTGATTAGCTGGTTGATTTAACGCGCTAATTATTCCAAGGCTTTTCTCAGGAGCGTTTTCACACCCTGTTGTCTGTTTTGCTTTGCTTGAGCAAGGAAGTGCAGATGGAGAAGTGCGTCCCGTTAATTTTCAACAGTTATTTGAACTATCGCGCGGTCCTGCACCGAATATTATTAAATTTCAAAGCGCTGTCCATTGATGAATTTAAGTAAGTAACAAACAAGCTTGGAATTAAGCTTTCACAGTTTTAACTCTTTGAGCACTTCTGCTCACTAATTCAGCAGAAGGAGAAGTACTCGGAAAAGGAGCTCGTATAACTTTAATTATAATAAAATCACCTTATTGAGTGGGCAACAGCTCAATAACTTGCTCGTTTTGTGAAGATAAACGAGTAATTGATCCCCCAAATCGACCTCACGTTCAAGAACCAGTTCATTGATGGATTTTAACTTCTGAGGAAGGGAATTGAGCACGTGATTAGCATCTGTTTGAGCCGTAAAAATGTATAAAAGGAGATTTATCTCGTTCAAAATAAAATGAATGTGATTAAAACGGACCTCTCAATAAACAATTTCCTATAGATGAGGAAAAACGTGTTCCTATTAATAGAGGACGTCATCAGAATGTGCGACGAAGCAGCGTTAGAAGGGATTCTAGGAAAACTCTGCGAAGTCAACGGAAACCTGCTCATAGAGTGGAAAGAAGACGTGATCGAGTGAAAAATGTATTGAACAACTCAACTTTTGAATTTTAAATTGTGAATACTTATTGTCTTATTGTTTTAGAATGATAAATATTCAAATATTATGAATGTTAAAATGCCTCAGAACAATTTGAATTCGTGTTCTTATATTCGTGCTGTCGAAACGAATAATATCAAATATTCTTCAATTTAAATTCTTACTTGCTCCTGATCCAAATCAACCGTGGTCCACGATCTGTTGGTGTCGAGCTAGCGAACTGAGTAGAATTGATTTTATTTGACCTGAATCGAACACTTTTCATGACTTTGTTGAACTTTTTCTTGAAAACTTCAAATTTTTATTCCACTAAACCTACATATTTAGTTTTACGGGATAAATTCGTTAAATTATTTGGAAATATGACGAATTGCTGATTTCCACAAGTATGCTAGAAGATTGAACTCGACGATCCGTTTTTCTACTTAGCCGATCCCAATATCAATCTCTTTATGAACTATAAAAGCTGGATTCATTGATCACAGTGAAAACAACATTATGATGACTATTCTTTGTGGATGTCATATTCAATCTTTTGAGCGTGAAGTAGTTCAATACTTATCACTTGTTGAAAGAAGATCATAAATTCAACTTTACACATTTATTTAAATTTAAAATATTCAAAAGTCTCCTCATGCTTGCTTTGAACATTATATTTTCATTTAATGCAGCGCACAAACACAACTTGATTTGAAAAGAATACTTTCTTATTTTATATCTCAAGTCCAATTTGAAGTGAGAAGTTTACATCATTAAAAATTAACATAGTGTGGTTAAATATCTATTATTAGTAGTTATAGAAGGAAATTAATTAATTCTCACTATTACTCGAGTTATGGACGTATTTTCTCTGACAATCAAACCCCGTATATCCCAGTATATACGTAATATTAATAATATTATGTATGTGTGTAGTGGTTTAATTAGTTTTTTAGTATGATTTTAAAAGACATTTAAGATCTTTTTTGTAGAAAGTATGTTTTTACATTAATTGTACATTTAAATCAGATTTTTCTTTATCTTATTGTATTTTTAATATTTTGATATTACTTTAAAATATTTTGAGACTTTTGTTTTTGGATAAGATTATATTGCTCTTTTTAATAGCAAATTCATTTTAATTCCGGTTTCAGTATTATATATTTTCTTTTTGTCATTCATTTATTTTGATTATAATTTAATGTGTGTTTTATTTTTATTTTTGTTTTGTTAGTAATGTATAAATTACTTATAATATCATTCAATTCGTGTTTGGTTACAATAAGAACACATTGGTGTCATTTGTACTTTATTAAAGTGCTACTTTCTTCCTTTTCTTTCTTTATTTATTCTCTTACTGACATAAAACAAACATATGCAAATGAAAAATAGTGTGAAAGTTAAAATTAGACATATCCTATTGAAAATCGCCTATTTGTTTAAACAATTTTTAAAATGTTTGGATGTGGAATTGTCATTTTGTGCGCCCATAATATTATGTGATGAAAATCATAATATATCAATTTAAAAAATAACTGAATACGTAATAGTATGACATGTCATTTTACCTTTAGCGGTTAATTTAATATTATATATTAAGTATCAATTGCAAATCACAAGAGTTGTTCATTATTGATGTTAAGGTGTTTCAAGTAAAATATTATATTTTAGTAGTTAATATAAAAATATTTAATCATTATATTCCCACATCAAAAATGCAAAGACATGACCCCAGAAAAGAAGTAGTTGAATATTTATAACAAAAGAAGATTTTACCAATAGACACATAAACATAATTTGTATAAATTTTAGCTATGAATATTCAAAAAGAACTATTATAATAACTTGATTTATTCAATATAACAAAAATTACTGATTTATAATCTCTTGTTGCTGTTAGTTCTTTAAAAGTAGACAATTCTATTATCGATATACCTCGTATTGATATTTAAAGTTTAATAGACTTTAATAGATTGACTTCATATAATACTAAAATATATAGTATATTTCCAATTCAAAAGTTAGTAAACTTAACATAGCTAATTATTTCAAATAATAGAATATCAGATTTATCACCAATATCAAACTTAACGAATTTGACTTGTTCATTCATGTGTTTGTCAGCCTTTTTGAACATTATTATTGATTTAACTCCATTGCGTAATCTGATAAATTTGTAAATATTAGATCTTTAGGGTAATAAAATAAGTGATATATCTCCGCTTTCTAATCTTGTAAATATTACCAGGTTGAATTTATCAGCAAACAAGATAAATAGTCTGAAGTCGCTCTCAGGAATGAAGCATTTGACTGAATTAAGAGCAGTAAAAAACTAAATAACGGATTTGAGTCCTTTGTCCACATTAAAGTTGTAAATCCTATGTCTGGACAAAAATAATATTGTGGATATTACTCCGTTGGAGAATATACCTTTGCTTTAGCTTTCAATTACAAACAACAGCGTTATTGATATCACTCCGTTAAAACCAATTCCTAAATTAGACACTATACTAAATAAAATACTCTTCTAAAATGAGTGTTAGGAAAGAAGACTTATTCAGAATCATCCGTCAAATATTGAGCTTTTAAGGTACAAAAAGATGAAAATGGTGAACGAAACAACAAAAACTGCTCATAAAATGATCAACAAATAAATGTGGAAACGATTTAACGACGTCAAATCTAAATTCATTGTTTAACAAGCGCATATTTACAACTAACTAAACTAAACGGTTTAACTGTTTTTAGTTCTTCTGAGTGATATAACGTATTGAATTCCTATAATAACATAACACTAATTTAACATTTACTGTGGGTTTCAAAATCAAATAGAATTAAATCAAAAAAACTATTTGATTTTAAAACGAATGAAACGCAAAGAGAAACGGTTGAAAAGCGAGAACCAGTTTCTAAAAAGTAAGTAAGCGAATCAGGTGAAACCGGTCCGCTGACGACCATGCTGGGTCTTTACGGAGTGGGCATAAATGACGGGTTGAGCCAGTTTTGAAAGTGGAAACACTGGCGTAGCTATATTTCGCTTTTGAAAGTCTCAATGAAGTCTGTATGTGTCGTCTCGGGGTACATAGTGATATATATAATCAGACAATGATATAAAAGAGACTGTAAGAAACACAAGATAAAAGGCAAATACGTCAACTCTATATATATATAGCATTGATCATTGTAATCTGTTTTAAGATGTATAATATACATAAAATATACTGAAATTTTGTTTTATGCCTTCTTTCTTAAGATAGACGTGTGTGGAATCGCTTGTATTAGTAAACTACTATCCGCTATAGTTTACATCCCATAAACTTTTGTAATCTTAACTCGGTTACAAGTTCATTTAGTGAATGTAGTGTAAATTTATGATATATATTACATATTATTTCTAACATAGTTTAAGCTTAAATAACATCCTCACCTTATCAAGTCCACTTTCCACTTCAATGATCTTCTTAAATCCGTCCAAGGGGTAATCGATTACATCTTCTAGAAGAGACTCCCACAGCCCATCAACAATAATAAGTGCAAGTAGGGTCAACTTAACTTTAGTATCCCTTTCAAAGACTAAATCGCTGTCTACATTGGATTTCCTACTCAAACTAAATATTCGATTCCAAGATACCAGCACAATTAAAGCCAGTCAGTTCTATCCAAATTCACGTGTTAATCTATCAACAAATATAAAACTCCTCTTAGCCACCTAGAGTCTTGCTGTAGCTCAAATAATTACAATCTGTTGAATATACTAGGTTCAAATCAAGTCAAACACAATACCAATACCATCCTCTTAAATACAGTTAATTACATTTATACAACCTAGCACAATAACCACATTTATTTGAGCACCTGATAATACTCAAGGCTTAAATTCCTAAAATCGATTTTCAGCTTCGACTAAGTTAAACTTTTCATAACTACGTAGGTCCATGTCTCTCTGGTTCTTCGAGGTTCTAACTTGGCCTAAATGAATTAATTTCTGTGTTTTCCAAGAAATTAAAGGTCCTCATGGTTCCGTTAAAGCAGCTTAAGTTGCTTCTAAATTTATTTTAGTAATTTAGGTGGTGCCAATAATTTGTAGACGTCTCTTTTCCTAGCTGTATTCATATTATAGTTGGGTTATATCAGAAATGCTCTCGGAAGTTGGATCTACCTACCACTTTTTCAAAGTTATTCTTCGTTTTTCATTGTAATTCCAACATGTCGATTTTAGTTCTTCTCATATGGCTTCTAAATTCAAAATTTGAGGTAGTCTCAGCATTTGAGTTATATCAACATGGTTTCGTTGGTTGAAGTATCTTCAATGGTACTTCTAGACGTGAATTTCAATTTACGGCAGTTTAAGCTCTGGAATAAATAGATACATTCAAAAAGTGGTCAATGAGCTTTAGTCACTAGTTGAAATCATTCTTTGGACCACGACTTCTGTACCTTTAACTTTAACGTTTTAATTTTGATTCCAATTTCCCATATTTTGGCGATTTTGGAGCGGAATTAATGAAATTTTTAAAATCTGTTATTTATTCTAAATAGAAGTTATACAATAATTTTCGATATATGATAAAAAATGACCACTATAAATCTACAACCTCAGCTTGTCCTACAAGGATGCCGCTTCTTTCAATAATTGCATTCAGACTATAATATATTCCCGTTATATATAAATTATAATCTAATAAATAACTTCACTTTGGCAAAAAACAAAATTTCAGTATATCATTATTTCTATTAAAAATATCACTAAGCTTTCCATAGAGAAATGAGCGCCTTTTCGAACCACCCAGAACAATGCTATTTAATTTCTTTTGTTAGGTTTCCAAATGATTCTTTATAAACCTATAGGATTTCAGACGAGTACTAATCTCTAAATAAAACAGTTATATCAACAAGTGATTTATCACGAGAACAATTAATTGAATTGTTAATAATCCAACAACACCCTTTTGTTGGAGAAAGTAGATAATCGTGTGCCAGAAGAAATACTTTTTCAGACTTACCGGAAAACTCAATAACAATTGTTTATCTTAAAGGAATTTTATACTTTTCCTAATAAATTCGCGCTATCTGAACAAATTCTTCATTTGTAGTCGAGCAAAACAACCTGATGAATGTATTAACATCAGTACCTGCTCCTTTGGCTGCCTTATAAAGCTCATCGGCGTCATTTTCTGGTTGACATCTGGGATAACGCATCTAAAAGATCCAACCACTTAGAAGTCTGACCCAATCTGCGTTTTTAGCAATGTTATTTAGTACTTTTAAAATGTCATCCACCACGTTTCGATCGTATGTCTTAAAATATTATTCTTTTATTTAGAACCAATCATATGTATTTCCCATTATCACAAGTTCTATAAAAGCTTTTTCATCAGCTGCTTTGATGGCTTCTCTAATTTAGCGTATCCAGTACTAGTAACGGCCCTCGAACGACCCCAATATTATTTCTCTAAATTTACCACTAATTTCATTTTTGAGAAGATGGTAGATTGGTTTGCCGAATGAGACATAGTAAGCACGGCTAACCTGCTATAAATCTTCCATACTGCACTATGATATGACGTTTAATATACTCTATTCATCAGTTCCGGCACGATTGCAAGCAATATGTATTTCGTTTGCAAATATCATGTATTTTTGTGGAGGGTGGTTCATTTTGTGAAGTGGAAGCATTTAAACTCAATGTTGAAATATCATTATATGTTCTAAATACATTTGTGATAAACTACTCAATTGATACAATAATTAGTGTGTTAGTAATAATAATATAACATGACTCACCTTCTTGTCTTTCTATTCGGGTTATATTTATTTAGGCAGCAATCAAAACTATAATACATAATTACATATTTATATGACAGAAATAATGTTCTTTCAATTATCATAATCTTTCACAAATCTTCCTTGTTTAGTTCGGTAATAATGGCTGCTGCAGCTGGAGCTAAACTTTTAACGGATTACTTACCTTCTTCTTTGAATAAGTATTTAGCTATCATGTCGGCACCAATCTTCTTTTTCTTTATTAATTACAACAGCTTATTGACCTTTTGGTCAACAACGCCTTCGACCTCGCTGAGAACCATAAGAACGTTTTCTTTATTAACATTCACCTTGTCCAAACCACTAGCCTGGTAGAGTTTTTCAATTTGAGTAAACACACCAACCATGTTCTTTTCCATTTCGTCACATTCTCTTTGGTACTTTTCAGCTTCCTTTTCGATTTGGACCATGTTCATCTTCAGGATTTCTTATTCGTTCTTTAAACCAGATTCAGTTTATTCTTTCTTCTTCTTAGCCTGGTTAAGTTCTTCTCTTAGTTTATAAAGTTCTTCCTCTTTTTTCTCAACTTCAGCTCTTAAATCGTTTGCATAATTGAAAAGAGAGAAGTTTTGATCTTCGTTTTCGGTGTACTTCTAAACAATTTGGTTTATAATTTCTTCATTCAATTCGTTGTTGTTTTCATTAAACAATCTAGTGGCTTCTGGATAGATATTTTCATTTACAATTTACAAAAAGGCCTTTTGATAGTGTTCTTCAGTATAAATTTCAGTTTATAATCTGGCAGTTGAGTTAAGATCTTCTTATTGTTTCAATTATCTTTAGATAACATGTTCGTTTTGTTGCTATCTTTATTATTCTAATTGTTACAAATGAAGGTGGCGCTTTTTAAGGTCCTTCTCCATTGCCTTTTCTAATTCTGCCATGTCTTCTTTGAATTTTTATTCTTCCTTCAAGCTTTGTTCTTAAAGCTGTTAAATTTGCTTTTACAGATCTTCTCTATCTTTAAAGTTCTTACGAGCTTCTTCCATCTCCTCTTTCATTTGTGTTTGCATTTTTTCTTGTTCCATCAACATCTTTTAGTGTTGTTCTTCAAATTTTAAGTGTTCTCTTCTAAGATGAGTAATGGATTCTCTTAGTTTAGAGTTATCTGTAATTAATCCGTTGTACTTTGTGGTAGTAAGATATAAAGCGTTCTCGAGTTGTTCAATTTTGTGCTCAACAGATTTTGCGGTTGGTCTGGCTTATTCCGCAGTAGCACGTTGTCTTCTCATTTAATTGATTGTAGTTTGTGTGTTTGATATTTTGGATTCAAGTTGTTTGATAGCTTCACGTTCTTATGTGAGTTGTGTGTCTAATTCAGATTTTTTCTTTTCTGCTTCGATTGTTGCAGTTTGGTGTTGATTCAACGCGGTTTCAGCTAGATATGATTGATCAGCAATACGTTCACGAAGAGCGGCATTTTCTTTAGCTAAACGATCAACAATACCACGTTGACGACGCAATTCACTTTACTGCTCATCAACATAACGCTTTTTATTTTATTCCATGACACGGTATTAGTGAGATAGCTCTGTTAACTTTTACTCTTCGGGAGTTAACTAAGAAAGTGCAACAGTTGTGTTCTTAACTTTACTCATTTGAAATTGCGGTAAGGAGGTGGTAACAACTAAAATGCTAATAAATTGTATTAAATTTGAAATGTAAATATCACATCAAATGTCATCACCATATAAAACAAATTTCCCTCAAAATAATCCACCGTAATAAAAGACCACATTTACTTAGTAAATATCTTATTAAAATAATTAGTATAAGAATTAAGAGTAATAATCCATAAAATAAAACTCGAATACTATTGATATAAGAATTACAACTTAAAACACATAAAAAACTTAAGAATAGAATAAGAAGAACTACATACACGATAGTAAAGAAAGTTCTTCAGATGATGATCACTAGGTGTGTTATGCTAAAACATCAACAAGATGATTCATTATGTTATACTTTGTTATACTTTTATATGTTTCGCTTTTATAAATTATATTAGATTATACATATAATTAATCAATATATTGTAATTTCATTACCTAGTTCTGTCATTTTTGCATCGTTTTCATTAGTGCGTTTTCAAAAAAGTTAATATCAAATTAATCAGATGCTGATTAGTTCATTTACAACGAACTAGCCTTTGTTTTTGCCTTTTAAATATCAGTCATGACATCATCCATGTCTAATTCTATATCAATTACGCTAGGCGATTATTGTACATTTCTCATCAATTGCATTTGTCCCCATGTATTGTTCATAGATGTTGTTGATGCATTTACTCTTCCAGTTCTTTGCATCAATTGATTTAACATATTAATTGTATTTTATTAAGACATTTAAATTCGTTGTGCGATTTCCATTCATGGTGTGGTAACTATTATTTCATATAAAGTATACATAAACTACTACACCACACCAAAATATGAATGTGAATTCTTTGTTCACTGAATTAACAGAAGTAGGAGCGCCAATAATAGCAAAAGATTTGTAATCGTTTTAATTTGATACAAAGGTAAAAATATTTACGTATTTGATAAGAATAGTGAATCCGTAATCGCGGTTAATACCTATGGTTGACGAGTGTTCAAAGCTGTAGTTACCGTCAAGGGCTAATTTATCAGAATCTCAGGCGGAGTAGGAATTCACAGTTGAGGACTACTAGACTGCCTTTTACGAGCAAGTAGCGTCTGAGGTGAAGGCGATTAATGCTACTCCGCAGGATTTGCGGATTTCTAAGGATTTCTGTTATAGAGCCTTGCATTATCTGTGTTAAAAGTGCGCGAAGAAGAAGAATCTGAGCATTTCCTCCCTCACTTCCACCCAGGCCTCTTTACAACCACCAACGAAAGTAACTTAACCGAAAGTAGAGGAGAAGCCCAAACAGCAACGGCCTCTATCTTCGTCTCAGTAAAAACCATCCAGCATTCAACCACCTCCAAAGCCAATATCAACGTCCAAATAACAGAACATGCAACAGTTCATTCAAACCATTCCTCAGTTCACCTAAGTGCTCGAAAACGTAAAACCCTCTCAGCACATAGTTCTCTAAACCATTTACACTGAGCAATTATATTTGAGGGCAATTGCTCTCTTGAACAACTACTAACAGAGAATTGAAAAGATAGTCCAGCAAGTTGTGCGAATTCAACAGTAAACTGAAAACAAACTCGAATTTAAAGTACTTAACCAGGACATAAACGAATTTTTAAATGTTCAAGAGCTGAATTTCGATTAATTTCAAGTTGAATTCGAGCAGATGAAGAAGCAATACGGAGTGCAGAAGAGGAACAAAAGCGCAGAATTCGTAAAAGAACTCAGGTAGTTCAAAGAAGCACTCAAAACACAAAACACATAGGAAATAGAAAAACTCACCAACAGAATCCTACAAAGAATCGACGACGGAGAAGTAGAAGAAGAACGAGTCCTAGAATGGCTTAAGTGACGTTAGAAATAATTTAGAGATATATAAACAATAAATAGTATATTGCCACTCCACCGCGCAAAATATGTCAAAGCAAAAGAAAAAGACGGCAGATGATCTGCTAACACTAACTGACTTCTCAGTTATCACTAAATGCGCATACACTACTGAATTAGCAGTATCTGGTGTCACGTAACCAGAATTAACAAACTGCGTTCTATAAGATGAAAATACAGTTGGTCTAACCCAACTTCAAGTACCCGCATTACCAGCAACCGCATTTACCAATTAAAAACAGGCTATTTAATCAGCTCTACTCGTATTTCCTCCTAATTCAAAAATAGGTGAACTAACAACTCCTCATTTTGTAGCAGGAAAACAACCAGGTATCTGTGACACACCAACTGCATTAGATGAATGGTAAATATATAAGAAATTATAAGTTCCAAGTTTTTCAATAGCTTTCATGAATATCTTCAAATCATAAGCTAATAACTGCACTTGCTCGTAAAATTAATATTAATTAATGCTTCATTTGAACACACTCAACACACTTAAGTAGTCTTTATTAGGCATGTTTAACAATAAAACATTCCAAAATACATCTGTATAAATTGATAAAACAGCTTAAACATTCTGTCCAATACAAATAGGCCCAACTATAATAAATGTTCCAATAACAAACTTTGTTCAAAATGGACAACCTTGGTATTTAAATCAGCAATTTAAGTTCGTATCCAACGAAGGTGTTTAAGTTGAACAAGCTTTTGCCTATCCTGTAGTCCTTAACGCATTAACAGAATCGACTCAGTAAAGTATTCTTGATTTATTAGACACTTTGATGAAACAAAGAGCTCCAACACATAGAATAAAAAATGAATATAAGAAGAACAAACTTGTAACAATTAAAACTCTATAATTTAAAAACTATTTGAAAGATAGATTTTTACACTTCTTCACATATCTTATTCAAAAATAGTTATTGAAGGGATAAGTTAGAAAGTTAGAATACCAAGTTGTAACTAAGCGTAGCACTTCACCCACAAAAGAAATTAGATCTCCATCAAAAGGAAAGCAAGTAAGAGATACAAAGTAATAATTTGAAGAGGTTAAAGTTCAACCGGCAATATTACCTGAGTACGAAGATATTGATATGTTGGATGACACTTAACAAATGGTTGAAAAATATAAATTGTTAGAAGAAAATATAATTGCAACAATTGATTCTTTGTCATTCCCTGATTAAATTGAAATACCTATTATAGACTTATAAGAAACAAATGATGAAGTATATATTAAGTTAGCTGTTAATGATAGCGTTTTAGCTACTGTCCTTAATTCATTTGACAGCATTTCAGATAATCAGCAAGTCGCAAAAATATATTCTTTACTCAGAATTCTATCTAAAAAATTCAATACTATGATGCCAGGTTAGAAGAAAATTAGATTTGAAGATTATGTAAAACCAGCTGAACCAAAGAAAAAATAATATCTAACTGATGACTAAATACAAGCTGAAAAGAAACTTCCAATTCTCAGAAAACTTATTGTTGATGAGGTACACGGTGAATAAAAATCAAAGAAAAACGTAGTAGCTGATTACGAAGAAGTTTGGGCTGATCGTGGGGATGATGATGACTTGTTTGAAGATGTTTATGAAAATATGGATTCCTGCTGGGTTAAAATGAGCGAAATTGGCTAATATTTCGATGAGTTGGTATGTTATTCCGATAAAGAAGAATCACGCCAAGTTATGTTCAAGACCAACGCAAATGTGAAACAAGTTTAAAAAGGAAAAGAGACGGTTGTTAACAATCAATGTTAAAATTTCTATTAGTTCGATATGAGTTGTATGAAGCAAGCACAGGTTGACAAAGTTTAACCTAATCCACTGAGAAAACAATTAAACTCTACTTCGACTCCATCAGACTTCACTTATTACATTAGAATTGATTAGATTGATCCTGAGGCTGTTTTGAATTTCTCTACAAAGTACATTAAGGAATCTCCAGCGGCAGATTGTTCTACAAAGCTCTAATTTGTGTGGTTTGATTCTGATTAGAATGTTCATTAGTTGATAAAGGCCTATAAGCAGAATACTTACATTTGCTATGAAGATTTTGAAGGTGCTACAGCTCTTTTCATCAATTTCGAGTTTTACACCAACGACACGCTGAATTTAAGAGGTGGTTACGTCACAATGACTGGTTCATGTACTAATGCGTCAATTATTTCAATAGAGATGAACGCGTAAAATATTGAGAACTATTAGGTCCTGTAATAGAAGACTCAGCCCAGCATGAACGAGAACGAAAACATTACTTGCTGCTTTGAGTTGCAGCTTGACCCGACTAAATCTCCTCTAGCATTATCTCAGGGCCCAGCGTCAGATATTGACAACGAGTCGTACGCCGAGTTCGAATAGGAGTCCGAGCACATCATGAGCACGAAACTGCTTGAGAAGAATTCGTCCATGTAGTATTTGCTCTTGAATTTCGAGTTTCAGGAGCCGGTGCCCGCTCTCCAGCACACCGTAACGATCATTGACCAGAGCAAGAACGCTGTTCTCGAGAATCAGGAAATCCAGTTCATGAACAAGAAAGCCCAACTAACTCTTAACAAGAAGACCCTCGAGGATTTGCAAATTAAAACCTTATTTGTCCTACTTAAGTCCAGAATGACAGTGAGGCAGAAATACGACGCCAAGGACAAGAAAGTGCCCGGGTGCTTCCCAACGAGTGTTAAGTTGCACGTGTTCGGACCGGGTCTTGCTAAAATAGTCCCCGTTGAGATTTAGGAGCAGGCTGAGGCAACTCTCATGAGCAGCTCGGAGCTCGGCTACGTTTTACAGAACGTGATGAATTAAACGGTCATTTTCAACGCGAACTTCGAAACGAGGCCAGAATCCAAAGCCGACGCTGAGAAAACGCGCGAAACATAGAATTTTAACAAGGAGGTGGTGATCAGCTTCTTGTAAATGCCCGAAATACAGCAGAAAGCTGTTGTAACCAAACAGGATGCAAAATAGTAGCCAGTTATTAGTTAGAATTTGTAAATTTATTTGCAAGAAACGGCGTAAACGCTGCAAACGCAATCGCAGCCACTCCCAGTTATTGAGTCCCTTGAGATGTACCACAACAGAGCGTTCATCGTTAAATGCACCGAGCCAACACTCAGCTTCAAGATCACTGGCAGCTCCGAGTTCAGGCTGCAAATATTCAGCGCGGAGCAGCTCCAGCTAACTCAAATGAACCTGAATGAAGTGGTCCTCTCCCAAATATCCTAAAATATCTTCACCAAGGACTACATTACACAAACGGAGCAGTTCAGGAAAGCATTCGCAAATAATTTACAAGTGCAAACGACTGATTTGAATAAAATACAATTCGCACAGTAAATGAAAGTTCAACTACAAACTGAACAGAAACAGAACAAAAAAGGAGTCGAAATTCAATAACCAGGTCAATAATTGTAAATTATGTTCACCGCGAACAAAATGGGATAGTTTGACACATGTTTGCAAGATGACGTAATGGGCGGGGTACCAACTGACCCGAAGAAGAAAGCAGCTGAAAAGAAAGGAGCGATTACAAAGGGATTCATCGGAGAAATCTTGGAACAAAACCTGAAAAGTGTCGCCGTGGACAGGCAAACATTCTGCCAATAAGTACAAATCAAAGAAGTCAGCAAAAAAGATAAGCTGGTTTAAATGGAAAACGAGAAGAAACAAGAAGAAAAGTGATTCGGGGCTTGTTTAAATTTTATACTTGTAAATAGAAAACTAAACAAGTGTTTAGAAAATGTATGGACAATTTGTTTAGATAACACGAATAATAACACAATATCAATAATATGTTTGATTAACCACTCCACACATTATACAATGTACATATTTTAGACAACTTTGCAAATCACCTGTTTTGGACCATTGTCCAGGTTCACTTATGACGTATTAAAAAAATAAGGGACACTCGAACTCACACCTCTTGTATTTTAAGATAATAAACAATTTACACTTTGTAATACCTTAGCAGGACTTGTATTTTAAGCTTAAGTAACTATTCAATCTGGTCACATACTGTCTTCAAAACAAGTATCATATTCAGTAAATGACTCGTATTCAATTATACTTACATGTAATGGAGATGCAGCCACACAAACTTTATGCTAAACAAATGCAAAATAATCTCAGTAAGCTGGGTTTGACTTAGTATTTTTAGGTGTTGATACAAAAATTTCGTAAACAATAGCTTCTTATAGCGTGAATATCTATAATCATGAATCATGTATTCTTCATGGAATAATTTCTTTTACAAGTGGAGCCAATACCATAAATTTTTCAGGTCAAAGATCAGGCTGCGATTTAGTGATACTATGATAAATGAAGTCGGTGCTACCGAATAGATGGCTAAAATGACCATAGAAATATTTGATTTTAATCTGAATGATACGGTGAGAGTTACAAAAACAATACTATCAGAACTATTAAATGGTGTAGGTGGACAACTATAAGTAATTTTTGACTGTTCGATTTTAGGATAAGAATGTACAAATACTTTTAACGCATTTGAAACTAACTATATTTATAAAGTTGATATTAAGCTGACATACTAAACAAAATAACGGGTATTTAACTCCAAAACATACAATGCCGTATACTATGCTAGTATTGATTAGATAGTATCTGGTAATTATCCATAGTGTTACACAAGTATATACGGAACAATTCAACCAACCGGGGTAATAATTGGTTTAACAATTAACTAATTAGCTGCGTGTACTCCTGGAGTTTAATATGATTCAGTAGAAATGGTTTTAGGTATTTCTGGGAAAACGACAAATTATATTATTACTAATACGATCGATTTTACATTTTCCGACACTCAATTTTTAATTAAATGTAAAAATTAAGAATGTAATGATAAACTTACGATATTATCAAATGATCCTAGTGCATCAGCTCTATTTTAAATTAACTTTTTAAATGCTTAAAAACAAATTGTGAAGTATTTTATGAACACTGCGTATGCTTATCCTTTTTGTTTTAGTCAAATGACGGCATAAATTACAAATGAGGAAGTTTGTCTTATTCCGTAATTAGCTACTGACACAACAACTTGTGAAATTCTAATTCCTAAAAGAGTTCCAATTCATATTAAAATCAGTAATAATATTGAAACTTTGGTAGATATATCTATGTTTGATGTAATAGGTGCCACTTAACCGAAAATATGCGTTCCTTGTCCGAATTGTGGTATTAATTTGGATACTATTCTTTCGAGTTATTAAGCAGGTTAACTAAGAAGTTCAATAATGCTACAAACCACTTACTATTTTATAGACAAAATTGAAATATAAAAAATAGTAAAAGCAGAATATATAGCAGCGTCAATATGTTCAGGATTGGTAGTAGTTGTTATCATCATTATTTCTATTATGTTTGTAAGAATGTGAGGTGAAATTATAATTAATTATATAATTTAATGTTTAATAATAAATAGAGTTTGACACTTCACCAGTAAAATGTTCGCCTTGCAAAATATTCCTTAATCTATACTGCTTATATTTATCGCCATCGCGCTTCTATTAGTTATTCTTTTGCCAAAATAATTCCAAATTATAAAAATCTATATTTCAATGCTTATTGTGCTATCTGTATCAACAATGTACTTAGATCATAATTTTCAATCAGTCAATGCCGCTAAAACGCTGTCTCTAGTTAGTTTTAGTGTATTTATAATTCTATTAGTTGCTTTGATAATTAAATTAGTTGAACTAATTACTATTAAATGTGGACGAAAACATGTTGAAAAAGAATGATTATCAATACATTTAATTTTACAAGTTATTATAAATAGAAAACTCATCTATTTCCCTATCCTTCTTTTTCATCTGATTATTCAAATGCGTCCTATTATCTCCAATTATCTAATCTTTTCTTATTAGGAATACTATCAACACCTGGACATGGAGCACTAGGAATTAGAGCACCGCTAGATGTACCAGCAGATCTCAGTTTACAAGTGAGATTATTCAATCTTACTTTAAGTTTTTAGGTAATGGTTGTATCTTTAGGGTTTGACCATAAAACTTCAGATATTGCTAGGGATCTGGGCCAAATTTATTCGTCAATATTTCCATCGTGAACCTTTTCTCCCCATTAACAACCACCTCCTCCTAAACATAATAAACGTTGTTTTTCATCTAATCCTTCAGCTGGGTTGACTTTATAGAAATCTTTCCAAGAATCAACAAATATTTCTTAATTACCTCCTGGTTAGTTTACATCTAAATACCAACCTTATGATCTAATGGAGAAGTAATTTTTATTTGCTGCTTCTTTTATGACATAACTATGCATCCAACTGTGTACAACACCTCCATTTTCCATATTATTGCCGTTGGAAAATGCTTCTTACCAATAAAATCTAAATTATGTATTATTACGTTCTGGATACATTTCATTCGTCAAATTATCTATTATTTTTATAACTCTATTGTGTAGAATTTATTGAATACCTCTTTCATCAAGATTATTTTGTTCCATGTAGCCTTTAACTTTTGGATCATCTTTGAAACACCAGTGATTAACTTCGTCTCCTCCTAAGTGTATAAGTGGTGTGAATCCAAATGGTTTGTATATGGTATTGAATATGTCTTGCATGTATGATTTAATGTAATCATAAGTTAGTTCCAATGTTGGGTTGATTACGTCTCCGCAAGCGCAATTTATGTTATCTCCTGACCTTCTCCACGAATCTGCGTGCCCAGGCATATCAAATTCAAGCATGAGGTAAACGCCTAAATTTTTAGCGTATGTGGCGAGTTCTTTCATGTCTTTGAGTGTGTGGTAGTACAATTCGCCTCCGGTTTTCCAGGATCCTTTGTAGAAGTTGCTTCCTGGTGCGGTGTCGGTTTTCATGGGGAAACTTTATGAGTCTGATTCGTGAAGGTGCAAAACGCTCATTTTTGCGATTGAGAGCGCGGCCACTTACCTTTTAATGGTTGATATTGGGAGGAAGTGCCTGGAAGAGTCCACCTGAACAGCTCTGTACGGAAATGCCGGTTTGTCCCAAACTTTTGATTCTTGAATGAAGTAAATTCCGGCTTGAAAGTCCGATTCTACCATTTGACAGATGGTTGCGAACACTCTGGCGGCTCCGAACGGGTCGTGTGCTTCAGCTACGATAACTGAGTTGTTCACAGTAATCGAGTACGTCTCGTTCATTTATCTGAAGTCAATTGGGAGGTTAGTGGTGGTTAAGAATAATTTGAACTGAGTTATTGCCTTTTCTCCTCAATTGGAGTTCCAGCTGGGTAAATAAGCGGTTTGTAGAATTTAATCGTCTCAGCAATGGTCTCCAAGCACGAGCTCCCATTTGGAAGTATGCATGTGAAATTCAAGTCTCCAACTCTGAATCTGGACTCAGTCGATGTGTAATTCACTGGTATCGGCGCAATAGTTGCAAACACAGAAATTACTATCATTGGTTGGAGTGATATTGGTAGAATTATAATAAATATAGGTGGATAAGATATTTAATATAAATCTGAGGCTATCACAAAACCATTGAGTACTAATCCACTGTACCATGTGAATTTGAAATCCAATCTCGTGTTCTAACATTATTTATCAACCGATATAGTATAAACATAGATTATACAATGATATGTTAGAAATTTGACATTTATTAGCCATAATTGAGTGAAATATATGAGTTTCAAGAGTTTTGCATGTACATTTCATCTTTATATTAAATTTCTGTGCATTACTTTTTAATTTTCGCCCGCTCCACACTCATTTTAAGACATGGCTCAGGTGACTCCGTCGGCTTAGATTTCGATTTAGAACATAGGTGATTTCCGTGAGTAGTTGTAGAATGCTTCAACGCATTTGAATAAGTATTTTTACATGGATCCGCCGAAGATTTCGGTGCAGATGATGAAGCAGTCCAAGTTCGACATGTTCCGCCCGGACGTGGACAACCGCGACGACAACTAGATCGCGCTTGAAAACGCGAACAAGATAGCGCGTGTGGAGGACCGTAATTTGGACGCAGATCGTGAAGCCGGGATGACCGACTGGACCATCGCGGACCCACCTGACAAGCGCACGATCAACGACGGGGACGACCTTGAATTCGATTTGAACATTGAGCGCGCTCCAATTGAGAACCACGATTTAACGGCCAAGTAGTTCAGCGGCCTTCTAAAATAATTACCAAACACAAGTCACTTGAACGCGGATCAGTTCGCTCAATTCGCAGACGAGATAATGAAGAGGAGCGCGTTCGTGTTCGAAACGCTCATCAACACGTTCTACAACAAGATTGACGAGCACAGATCCTGCATAAAGGTCTTCTCAAAGGTACTCACCTACCCCAAGACGAAAGTGTATCTCAAATTCGCACCCAGAAACATCTTCGACTCACTCCCAAACCTACAACCCAAAGAAAAATTCGAATCAGAAGAAAAATACAACCAAGAAAGACGCAGAGTACTCACACAAATGGCCGAAGACATCGCTGACAACATCTCGTGCAAAGTCACTTTCGGATCACCCTCGTTCGGACCAATATACGGACTCACATTCGAATCCGCATCAGAATTCCAATCCCTGTCCGGAGAATACGTGCCACCAGCAATCGCTTCCGTGCGCGCACAACTTGAAGAAAACCTCGAAATCGTACTCGTATCCGTGCAAGAAGTACCAGCGTTCTGGATGGCCAGCGACAGCCAAGATATCATCTCAGCCCACTGCTCATTCGTCGAACGCTCCAAGTTACTCATCGCCAGACACGATAAAGTTGCAGCCGAAGCCGTCAGAAACCAAAATCCAAACGTCGACTTAGCCAGCTACTTGCCACCAATCAAAGATACTCTCGACTCAACTCAAATCAACATCGTATCACCACACATCTTGACTATTGATCCAGATAGCGTGATACAAGGTGACAGAATGAACAAAGGTATCAGCATTGATAAAATGTACTCCGCAGAAAAAGGATTCAACGACGGTGGCCTTCTTTGGGATACCGGTTTGATTAACGCTTCTGAAGTTAATAAAAACGATGAAACATTCGAGCTTATCAGCACCATCAAAGAATAAGGTGCCTTCATGAAATTAGGCGAAGGATAAATCATTTCTAACATGAGCACAGAACCACAATACAGATTCCACAGACCTTCACGTACAACTCTCGTTCTGCCAAAAATCACATTCTCTTTCCGTTCTATGCAAGACACCTTTATTTTCGGTTAATGCAATATTGTCCCACACTTTGAAGCCGTGAAAACCAATTCTCACCACAAAATGTTCATGGGCGGACTTTGTTATACTAGAACTAAAGATGCAGCTACAGGTGGCGATGCCGAAGCCGCTCCGGTTAAGATGATATTCCCAGGAAGAATCTTCTCTCATTTATTGGTTAAAATTGATAAGTGCAAAGGTGTATTTAAGTTAGGGTTCTAAATTAAAAATGAAAACTTTAGACTTGACTTTATGAAAGGCGAAGTCGAAAGACCTGCTGATAGAAAATATAAGGGTTTAGAAGGAGAAATTATTTAACAAAGAAGTATAAGATCTGGAGATCAACTTTGTTTCCACTATTTCATGAGAGGAAGAAAGCAATTGAAACCATATTTACTTGTTAAGTTAATCAGAAACGACGCCGCTATGGACATTGCTTGGCTTGAAGTGCCAGAAGAACAATGCAACTTCGTTATTTGGCTCGGCGACCAAAACGATTCTATCTCAATCATAAAGGCCAGATTGAATGCGATTAACCCAAGAGATATGCTCTTACCTGATAATCAGTGAAAATCGTAAACAACTTACTTTCTTACATACACTTAAATAGGATATATATATGTGTGTGATTTAAATTGAGATACGTTATATTGTTAATAAGGTTACAATTAACTTATTTGACTTTTCTGACGTTACTTTACGTCATTTTTCAATCACGTAATTATTCGTCATTTTCTTCAGAAAAATCATTGTTTTAGTAAAACGCGTGTATACAGTTGTAATTACTTCACTCCATAGAAAATGCATATATTAATATGTAGTGTCATTGGTTATAAATATAAATAAGTTAATGAAAATTACTATAATGATTATGTAGTCCCAAGTAACATTAATATCATGAATGTTAGAAAACTGGTATTTGGCACAAATTAAAATACCAGAAGTAGAAAGGATCAAATAACAAAATAGCTGATACCGAGAAGATTTGCCGACAGTGTGAGAGAAATAACATGCACTAACAAAAACGCCTTTACAAACTATATGCCTAAGTGGGAGTGTGATACCAACGATAATGATGTTAAAGTTGTGAACTACGAGATAAACTGTGAAGGCTGGGATTCAGATGACGATTATATGATAGTTAAAGGCAGTTGTAGTATCAAATATGATGTAGTTTACTAGAGAAAGCCGCAGTACAAAAAGTACTTTGACGACTCGCTCTACATCGAGTTTTTGAACACCTACAACACCATCGCGGATTTCTTTGACAACGGCTTTTTGAAAAAGATCGCGAAATTTTAGCTGAAGCCGATCGCTCTCAAGAACATAGACATTTTGGTGTTTGAAAAGAACCAGCAGACCACTTCGAGAAAGGGTCAAGTTTACGAGCAGCTCCAAGCCGTCAAGGGAAACAAGTACGAGCCAGACCAAGTCACGTGCACGAATCAGGGCTTCGACGGCGAAAGCGTCATTTGGAAGTGCAGAGCTCCGCTAGACTAGAAGTACAAGTTCGAAAAGGCCCATGTATCCTGCGAGGGCTGGTCTGGCCCTGGAGACCAAAACATCGTCCCGGGCAGTTGCTTGCTGGAGTACAAAATCTCAAAAGTACAAGAACCAGATTCCATTTATGATAAATAAGCTTACACAGATAGTTATTAGTATTATATGCCAAATGAACCTGTTAATATATTTTAAAGTAGTTTACTTTCTTTCGTATCTGGACAATAAATCACAACAAGAAAAAGTATGAATACTAATCAACTACTTCCAAGAAGGTTTGCCGACAGTGTGAGAGAAATAACATGCACTAACAAAAACGCCTTTACAAACTATATGCCTAAGTGGGAGTGTGATACCAACGATAATGATGTTAAAGTTGTGAACTACGAGATAAACTGTGAAGGCTGGGATTCAGATGACGATTATATGATAGTTAAAGGCAGTTGTAGTATCAAATATGATGTAGTTTACCAGAGAAAGCCGCAGTACAAAAAGTATTTCGACGACTAGCTCTATGTCGAGTTTTTGAACACCTACAACACCATCGCCGATTTCTTTGACAACGGCTTCTTGAAGAAGATTGCGAAATTTTAGCTGAAGCCGATCGCTCTCAAGAACATAGACATTTTGGTGTTTGAAAAGAACCAGCAAACCACTTCGAGAAAAGGTCAAGTTTACGAGCAGCTTCAAGCCGCCAAGGGAAACAAGTACGAGCCAGACCAAGTCACGTGCACGAACCAAGGCTTCGACGGCGAAAGCGTCGTCTGGAAGTGCAGAACTCCGCTGGACAAAAAGTACAAGTTCGAAAAGGCCCACGTATCCTGCGAGGGGTGGTCTGGCCCTGGAGATCAAAACATCGTCCCGGGCAGTTGCTTGCTGGAGTACAAAATCTCAAAAGTACAAGAACCAGATTCCATTTATGATAAATAAGCTTACACAGATAGTTATTAGTATTATATGCCAAATGAACCTGTTAATATATTTTAAAGTAGTTTACTTTCTTTCGTATCTGGACAATAAATCACAACAAGAAAAAGTATGAATACTAATCAACTACTTCCAAGAAGGTTTGCCGACAGTGTGAGAGAAATAACATGCACTAACAAAAACGCCTTTACAAACTATATGCCTAAGTGGGAGTGTGATACCAACGATAATGATGTTAAAGTTGTGAACTACGAGATAAACTGTGAAGGCTGGGATTCAGATGACGATTATATGATAGTTAAAGGCAGTTGTAGTATCAAATATGATGTAGTTTACTAGAGAAAGCCGCAGTACAAAAAGTACTTTGACGACTCGCTCTACATCGAGTTTTTGAACACCTACAACACCATCGCGGATTTCTTTGACAACGGCTTTTTGAAAAAGATCGCGAAATTTTAGCTGAAGCCGATCGCTCTCAAGAACATAGACATTTTGGTGTTTGAAAAGAACCAGCAGACCACTTCGAGAAAGGGTCAAGTTTACGAGCAGCTCCAAGCCGCCAAGGGAAACAAGTATGAGCCAGACCAAGTCACGTGCACGAATCAGGGCTTCGACGGCGAAAGCGTCATTTGGAAGTGCAGAGCCCCGCTGGACAAGAAGTACAAGTTCGAAAAGGCCCATGTATCCTGCGAAGGCTGGTCTGGTCCTGGAGACCAAAACATCGTCCCGGGAAGTTGCTTGCTGGAGTACAAAATAGGTTACAACTGAGATTCAATTTTAAATACATTAAAATATTCTTTTCTAAAATTTTTAAACTTACAGAAACTATTCTCCTCTTAACATCTAAAAGTTGTAATGATATAGATATTGGGACAAATAGCCAATTAATTATATTTCAATACAACACACCAAAACCTGATCGCATCTTCTTCTTTTAAAACATGTTTTAAACAATATTTCACTACTTTTTGATCATGTTAAGAATTTAGCTGCTGCACTGTGCGACTTGAACTATTTTCACCTCCAGTTCTTTTATTTTCTCCTCCAATAAACTTATTTTTTCCTTTTGGTTTTAATTTTTTATCTCGTCCCTGATTTTTTGGAAAACAACCGCTTCGATTCTTCTCTGCTTAAATTAAATTCGGTTTACCTCCTCGTTGTTCAGTTTTAACTGTTCTCGAAAACTGTTTTCACTAACTCGTTTTGCTTTCACCTCGTCCGAGTAAAAAATTGGCTGTTCATTTATCAACTTTGCTACCGTTTAATATAAAGAGGAGATTCGGTGAAGGAGTTGAACGTGCGGGCGCTCAAGAAGGTTATTTAATTTGTACTCGGGATTACTGAGTATTTTTTCCAAAACAACCGATTTGAGCTCCTTTTAAATTAATTCGCACGCAGAATACAAATCCTCGTAAATCTGCAAGCCAGGGTACTTGGACGGAGAATACTAAGACCACAGGCGCAAACCAACGTAATCACCAGATAAAACATTCAACTTCGCACTCAACTTCTAAATGAACTTCAACAAATCACGCAAGAGCAAATGAGGCAACAACACACAGTCCTCGTAACAATTAATCGAACGCAACTCCTTCAACTGATACCCCTTGCCAAACTACGTTCGCAAAGCCTAGAATAACACACGCGATAAATCTGAGTTGAAACTCACACGTAACGCATCAATTATTGTCGGCTCGGCCTGAATTAACGCAAGCTAGCTCAAAAACGGCTTTTAGTCCAACAATTTGAGCTAAGCACTGTCTTCGATGTCAAGCTACTAATAAGCTGTTTTACGGCTCTTTTCCTTTTCCTTCTCCATTTACGAATTCTCTCTTGATTAGGACTGCTGCATATAAGACACATCCCAAAACGCACAGCCACATATAATATCCATTTTGAGAAATTCTCCAGATTCTCCAAAGGCTAGCATGAACATTGGCCCCGAATTCACATCCTATTTACTACTAGATGAATAATGTTAAATATTTACTTGTGTAACTTATACACTGTTGTCAGGCTCATGAAAGAATTATATTTTCTAAATAGAATTGCCAGCTAATGACATATTAGACTATTACGCTACAAATTCACAAAATGAATTATGTATAAACTCAGGAGAACGTGAGTATTTCATAATTTTATCATAAAAGTCAAAATGAAATTGCATTTTACTATTTAATATTTGCAAACTATTCGTGGCTGTTAAATTCTCTATTTCCTATTAAATCTAAAATAATTTATATAATATTCTTTGGTTTTCTTCTTATATTTCATCAATTTGCGATTAAACATGTACATTATATAACTTTTAAGTACTTTATAATAATGTTTCAATGTCAAGAGTTGATATAATTGAGTTATTCATTTAAAATTCATTTAATAGTTTAATTATATTCTATATTTATGAATCTTCGATTTATATATCATATTGTGTAACTTTGACGCTTTTGAATATTAATTATAATAAATCATTTGAGAATTACTCAACAATATTATCATTCATAATATGAAGCGGATATTATTTTAAAGATAATAATTAATATATTTTCACTGTATGACAGAAGATTTTTGTAAAATAGAAATATTTTACTCAAGTTATTTAATAAATGACGACATATCCATGAACAGCTTCTTTGATACTTTTTTGTCTTAATGTTATTGATTTCTTATTATCAAAATAATAATGCATATACTAATTACAACGCTAAATAATCCAATTACTGAAAATATGCTAATTTTTGAACTACTATTATATAGCGTTAATTAAGGAACAATACCATAAAATGTGTCGTTAATGTTACAATAAACAATACTATTTGTTCCAACATTTTCATTATAATTAAACATAATAATTTACATATCAGCTGTAATACAGGAACATTATGCAAACCCAGTAAATTTGATTCTTCCATTTACAATATTAATTTATGGATTTTAATTTTGACCAATGAGCGTTGTATTAAAATACTAAATTTAATCGAGATAAATAATACTTAATTATACCTTATTGGACAAAACAGATGCACACATTATTCTATCTATAGAACAAATAAACAATATTTAGATATTATTTAATGATTAATTTCCATCTATAATACTTTACATTAAAACAATGTTTTCAAACTTTATTATTGCTAAATTCTATTTGAGTTGCTATTTACACATGCCAATAAGGCTGAAATTAATTGAAACAAATGTTTATCCAGAAGTTATATTTAGTACTGTCATTTGACATTGAAAACTTACTATACATATCATATTTTGTTATAAATGGTGTGAAAATATGATATAATATTTTGTTGTTATATTACAGAATAGATCAGAATAGCAAAACTTTTTACTCACTCTCGTTATAAATCACTGCTACTACTTTCAGCCTACATATTTATATTAAACAATGTGAAACAAATTTAATCCTAATCTAAATAATGTTCAACTCCAATATTATCAAGTTATGATTAAATTATTTTTTAATCCCCTATTAATCTATAATTAAGACCTGAATGTGCATTAATATCGATTAAATTACTTAGTTCTTGTGAGCAAATGAATTTTATATAGAATTCTAATTATGTTTAAGATAATTGAGACAAATCATCAATTATGTTGCAGTTTGTTACTAATTGAATCTATGGCTTATTTAAAACATAGTTATGAATTCCAGTGTAGCATAAGTAGAAGTCACTTACCATACATAAATCTTAATAAAAATCAAAACAATGTTATGAATTATTCATTACTTATAATTCATTTAAATACATATTTATTATAATTTTGCGTGATTCGATGAGTTTTTATTATTCATCTAAATATATTTAAGCTTAGGGGTAATATTAAATTGATTACACGATTATTTGCTATATTGGGTTCATCTCTTGTTCATCTAATATTTAATCAAAAAATATTGGTTCATCAAATGTTTTGTTCTCTTATTTGTTATTGTTTTATATTTAATTTATGGGAGGTAATATGTAAGTTTCTCCTTTCATCTGAAGTGGTAATGATTAATTAATAATTTAAAAATAAAATTATAAATTAACTCATCATCTGAATCTGTGATATTGAGTGGTGTGAGTCTTCTTCCAGTGGTGTTGCTTGGAACCTCTGAGCTTCATGGCGCCGACACCCTTGTGGCGGAGACCTCTGGCTTCACGTTCGGCAGAAGTGATACCACGGCATTCACGGTGCTTTTGGGTGTTGTTGCAGATCCAGTTGATACGTGGGTCATCGCGGATGGTTTGGTGCATTGGGTCAACCATGATGATTTCGAACCACTTATAGTTACCGTCCTTAGCAACCCAGTATGAGTTGAGGAGTCTGAGAGCACCAACGGCCTTACCGAGACGTTGTTCTGCGTGGACGCGGAGTTATCTGTTGTACTTGAAACCGACGACACCGATGTTACGTGGCTTACCATACCATATCTTGTGCTTGCACTGTCTAACACGACCACCACGTCTAACGCGAACGCGGAAGACGGCGTAACCGTTCTTTGCCTTGTAACCGACTTTGTGAGCCTTCTCTGGACGAGTTGGGTGGCTGAGGCGGACAATGCTTGGAAGTTGTCTATATTCCCACTGTCTGATACGAGACATGTAGTAAGAGACTTCAGAAGACTTCTTTCTCCATAATTCATTTACGTACTTGTAAGCTCCCATTATGCACAAGGAGGAGTGGTAAATGAAATGAAGTATCACATTATATATTTATCAATATTTAACAATATTAGGAAAATAATATTTCACTTTAACATTTTTGCAATTTATAACTACATAAATTAATCTATACATCATTATATTGGTTCAAATCAACCGATTTGCATATATAATGATAGTAAACAATAAAATTATCTTTACTATGTAGTGTTTAAGAATTTTGACTATAATTAAATATTTACAAAATAAACTATAATCATATTAAACTGCCAGTTTTAGTCACTTCTTATAGATTTCATGCATTATATTCCATATTTTATACATTTAGCAACATTAATCCTCATCACAACATCTTCTTTCAAAATGCAATCAGATTATACCTTTGTTTCATTTATTTATTCGTTTTCTTTATCTTTTATCTTATCTGTCAGTAAACCAAATATTATCCACATCAATCATGGAAGATCTGCTTGCGAAATCAATCAAGCTGTTAAACCAAAAATCAATTTACAACAAAACGGACTCTCAGATAAAATCAACTGTTCAGCTCCTCTACCAATTCGTTTTCGACTCCCAGAAAATTCGGCCGAACATTCTAAAATTAATTCGCTTCTGCGATGAAGTGGACCCAACCGGCTTCCAAAAGCTCTTCATCCTCATTCAAAAACTCAGAGAGGAATATTTAAACAAAATGTACAGAGACTCTCTCAGAACTATTCAATAAGGACTAGAAAACGTTAAAATGGACGCGAACTTTCAAGCCAAAGACACCCAACAAAAATATATTACACAACTACAGAAATACAACGTGCAAACAAACGAACAAAACCTGAAAGTCGTCGGACTACAGCAAGCCAAACTCAGATACCAAGAAGTTCTGAAAATATATCAATAATTACAAGTAGCAGCGTCAATGCTCAACCAATCAGCCAGCTCGAAGACCGTGCTTGAACAAAAATACTTCCACTAGGAATTCGCTAAACTTGCGAAGAAACTGAAAGTAAAATTCTTACAAGACTACGCTCAATCTCAGGACTCGTTCGATTTACACAATACAATGCTTATATCTGATATGAAGTCACAAATCATTCAAAATGATAATCTTCAACACCATAAAGCATTATTTATCAAGTGCTTTGGATTAGAAAAATTTTACGAAACGTATCTCAAAGCATGTATTGAATATATTGAATAACAATTTCACTTCTATTCTCAGTTAAATAATACTGAGATGAACGAATTAGATATGTTTGAATTTATTTTTGATTTAGTCAAGTTCCTATCTCTAATTCAATATTAACTAGTAGAACAAAGAATCGAGATTCCATCTACAAATTCAATTGGTGAAGTATCACAAACGCATGGATCAACTACGAATCATGATAAATAACTAACTCCGACATTATTTTGTTCTTTTGTTTTAGAAATTTAAGACAGAATTTAATAAGTGTGTCTAAGATTCTTCGCGAAGGTTGCCAACTTTTACTAATCTCAAACTATGTTTTCAATAACAGCTATGAGCAGAATGCTTATGTTATTAACTAAATGTTCATTATAAATTGAAAACTTGTTCCACTAGCTACAAGAATATATTAAGCTAATTAATTAAGAAAAACTTGAAGAAAACCCAGATCATGTCCCAATTTCTATGGATCCAAAGCAAATAAATCTCACTCAGCAATAAATTTATAAACACATAAGCTCAATTATTAAGCTTTCGATTAAACATTTCAGAGACAGACTGAAATAAAAATTTGTAGTAGATGGTACTGCGTTTGATCGTTGGATCTCTATTGAGCATTCTAATGACATGTTCAACTCAATTCAAATGCAGGAACTGTAAGATGTAGATGTTCATCTTGATATTGAGCGTAATTTTTAGTTAATTAACGATGTGGACAGATTCAAAAAGGCGAAGAGTCATTCAGAGCAAACTTTGTATGTTTCGTTTGTGTACGCCTACAGTTTTAACGAAACCATGTCTGACTACGTTGAGAAAATTAATACGGACCCGAATTTTATCAAGTCATAGAAGTAAAAAGATGTTTCCATTTAGAACATAAGCATTATCCCGCGTCATTTTTACCAGACGTTGAGTTATACGAACGAGTTTTTGTATTTCTTGCAGAAATACGATGCTGATTTTAACGTGTCATTAATTATTGGTTCTACGATCATGTGTGCGACGAGGTTGATTAATCCGCCTCTTGTCTTGCAGAAGAACAGAATTTAGCGTGCTTCTGATTTGCCGTTCATTCTGGACGAGTGTTTATTAATCTCTCAGATTAAGATCATATCCGTTTTCGCCGAGCTAGTTGAGTACGAGCGCCAGATGTTCAGTTATTACTTGCGTTTGGAGTACCCGGACATAGTGGAGACGTACATAAGGCCTGTGATTCGCAAGATGCTCGCATTCCAGATTAATTTCAGGGCTGCGTTGAGGTCCGTGAACGAGTACAACACCACCACGACGGTGACCAAGGGGTCCAAGATCATATTCGACTAGTTCTTGTACTTCAGCCGCATTTCGGGCCCCTTCGTCCGCATCTCCTCCATTTTAATGTCAATCCTTATTGACCAGTTGGAGCTAAACTTAATTGACCACTACAGCTACATTGAGTTCACCGACTGCGCGATTGAGGTCGTCCAGCAGGAAATCGACTACTTTTAACAGTCGTTTTAGGGCATTTTCAAACTGGACGCCTTCCACATCGTGAAGGAATTCGTTCAGCTCGTTTACCACGAACCAAGCATGTACACCGAATTCAAAAAGAAATACGGAGATAAATTCGAACCAATAAAGTTCAAAGAGCTCATGATGAGAATGGCGGATCAGAATTTTGATAGAGAAAGAGCAATCAGCGTCGTGAGAAAGTTCGCGGACTAGTGAAGGGAGAAGAGATTAATTATTTTTCTTTGTTTTGTTATATTTTGTTGATTCAATTAAGTGATTGAAAGTTGTTTAGGTTTCAAATGTCATATAATTATTTCCTTTAATTAAAGAATATAAAGGGACTTCAAATAAATTTAATTAAAATTCAATTTTAATTCATAATTTGATTTTAATACATATTTAATTTAGAAACGATATATAAACATATTAAACAATTTAGACCACAATAGAACAGTGCTGAAATATATCATAATTATGTGCTTAGGAGATAGCGATTTGTGTAAATATGTGTAAATACATGTTTAAAAACACTTTTGAAAGAGGTAGTCAGTGAGTAGGTAAAATTGTGATATTTATCGCAAAGTGAATGTCTATAAACGATGGAATGATCGTTTAATAATTCCAATCGTTGGAATTAAACATAATCAATCGTTTTCCAAAAAAGCGTTACAATGAAACACGTACATATAATGAATATTAAATACTAATAATTATTTACTTTCCACTTCCAAGAATGGAATTTGCAAAATGCTACCTTTTACAAAACACTATGTTTTTTGAATCAGTAATTAACAGAATTGACGCGCAATCAGATTATTCAACAGAAGACGACGATGAAGATTATGGAAAATGGGTACGTGAACAAAGTGAAGATGAAGATATATTAGACTTAGAATGGTGATACTTTTTGAAGTTTTCTAGCTTAATTGTTTCTATCATTTGATTATAAATAACGTACTGTTGTTGTATTAATATAATATTAGTAATTCACATATTTTTTAATCTACTAAAATACGACCCTAATTATTTCTAAAATAGTAACAGTTAAAATACTATTATAATTAATAATAATTTAATAATAATGACTAAAATAGTAAAATTAGAAATTAAGATAAAAATAAAAAATACTCCGATTCCGGGAATCGGACCCGGATCTCCTGGGTGAAAACCAGAAATGCTAACCGTTATACCAAGTCGGACACAAAAATATAACTACATTTATTAATGCAATATAGTAAGTACACACGGTTAATGAACCGTATTTAATACGGGACAAATTATAGTGTGTAATTGTTTAGTTATGTAGATGACAAGCTTAGTGACTCATTTTTACAGTTTAGTGTTATAAACAAATTCATTAATTTTTGTGATACCGGAGATTGAGATATTCTGTGTACAAAATACCAAATGAATGTATTTACATTATTACTGATAAAATTATCATTCATCCACTCCCAATAATGTTCGTAATACAAAGATGTATTTTAGAAATAACAAGTGCATAGATTAATGCAAATCGATCAATAACAATAAAATACTCAGTTGAAAACGAAATAAACTCAACAATATCTTTATATTTAATAACTTAATGGTAACACAAAGAAATTTCATTTAAGCAGCTTCAAGTAGTAAAGTCCAATAAAATGCAAGCAACATTTTCTTGCATTGATGCAAGTAGTTTTCTAACCTGCATTGATGTATTCGCTTTATATTTCTAAAAATTTTTCACTGTTAATATGGAGCTGATTGTTGTTGACTAATCTGGTAAGAAGTTTGATTTCACGTATAATATTGGTCAAATATCTCAAAATACCATGGAAATTTTAATATTCTCAGTAATCGTAGCCGTTTTTGTCCTCATAATTTTCATTGCTGTTTTGTGGTTTAGCAAAAACAAGAGCAGTTACATCGACCTTAGAAAATACTCACAAAATGATCAAATCAAACTTGCAGTTGTTTGAGAGTCATCAAACAGAATCAAAGTATTTTAATCTCGATTAAAGAAGGCACAAGCATATTGAACATGAATTTATCAGTGACATTATTTCATCTATTATTAAAATAAAGATATCACTAATCACACATTGCATTTTGAACATTTCATTCCATTATTTACTCCTTTTCTTCATTTTACTCTTTGTTTCCTTTTGCGAATTCCGCCCAGTTAATTTTGTGGAGCTGCTCGACGTTCATTTTCGCGAACCCCAGGACTCGCGACCTCGGAGCGCTTTTTGCGGTTCTGTTAAGAACTTACTTTCCGAAGAATATTTATTTTAGTGCGTTTTCTTTTACTTTTGGTTTTGGAGCGGATGTGTTTCTGCTCATTACGAGCTCAACGCTGCTCATTGGTTTCCGCGCGTATTGAATTTGCTTCTTCTTTTTAACAACGGGGTCCGTTTATTGCGTTTTAGAGCTAGTTTGCAACTCAAGCAGAAAATGACTCATTTAGTTCGCAGGAGTTACTTCCGGCTCGAACTGAACGGTGTCTTATTATTGAATCTCGGCCTGAAATTCGATGTTTTCGGTCACCGAGAGGACCATTTCGGGCTCAAGGACGAGAGTGTTTTGCTCTAATTGATGCTCTTAAATTTAATTTTATTTATCAATTTATTCATTTTCATTTATTTATTCTTGGACATGGATTTCGGGTTGGATGTCGGTGAGGTCGAGGATGTTCGTTACGCTGCGAGTATTTATGTGCGAGGCGGAGGCGACGGCTGAATTTATCAAGTTGTCCACTAGCTGCGTTAACTCAAGCTGCAGATTTTGAGAGTTGTAAATCGGAACATGCAGGCTGCTAATGTTTTGGAGAGAAGAATCGATTGTTTCCTGAATTTTTGACGCTGACTTGTTAATAGCTTGACGACGCACTATTATTTCAATTGCCTGCTCTTAGCAAGATAAATTCTACACCTCGCTCTACGTCATTGCATCGATAATAATCTCATTCAATATACTATCCATACACTAATCCCCTTTATTCACATGAACTGATACTTCTTCTTGCTGTTTTAATTATGTTTCGGAAATTACATCAACTATTTCATTTACTACTGTCTAAATTATTTTTTAGTCAGAAGTAGATGCGGTTTATTCGTTATTTTCAACTAACCCATCATCATTAGAATTACATATTTAGTCTTGAACTTACTACTACAACATCTCAACGCTTGGCTCATGAATGTAAATCTATTCGTCAGAAATATCAACGTTTGATTCTTTCTATTTCTAAATAATAATATCTGCTTGCACTTGAATTTGTTATTCGCTATTCTATTATTCGTTTTAATACACACAAATATTTTTGCTTGAATTGGATTTCATAGAAGACGACTTATTAACAATTTATGTATTTACAAAGTCTTCAGTATGTTATTAAAGTGGTTACTAAATAATATTTATTGATTAATTATTATTTAAATCTGTGCTTTTTAACTATTCCAACTATTACAGTTCAATACGATCATTTTCATTTTGGCTATTTATAATTAATAATTTGTACTCGTTATCAATATATTAGCTGGATTGTGTTGATTACTTTATATTAATAAGTTGATCAGATTAAGTTGTATTTTATATGGGTTATGTGATTTACAAATCATCAGAACGTTGGTTTATTTCTTCATCACTTGAAAATATTTCTATATTTGATTCGTTCAACCAGTCAGCTTTTATTATATGTAATTATACAGCGGTAGCTTAAAATAGTTATGAGGTGTTGATATCTTTTGCTTGTTCTATTTTAAATTATTTATCTTAAGTTTAATTTAGATTTACGTTATTTTCGAGTTATTCATTCGCATATTCACTTACTTATTCTTTTCTTTCAATTGTTTCTAATTATAGTGACTTTTCGTTTTAATTGTCTTCTACTACTTGTTAAAACGAGTCTTGTTTTTACTGTATTTAATACTATTACTATTCATTGGAGTTTTCGATATTTAACTATTTTTAATCCATTGATTGTGATTATTCGTTATTTTCAAAAGTAGAACGATTAAATAGGCTAGCATCAAACTTAAAGTCCACTATGCTTTCTTTTGGAGTTTATTATTATACATGTGGAATATAAAGCTTACATTATTTCTGTATTTCAGATTCCTATATTTGTAATGTCTTTTTACATTTAATAACCAATTAAATAAATTCTTGACATTAATTATCCAACAGTTTGTTTTTATAATCTTAATTATACACATAATGAATATCTGAAGACGATTAGCTCCTACTAATTGTTTCTGATTTCATTCAAGCGGAGTGTATAAAAATATTTATAGAAATATATCGAATATAAATAATTAATAAACTTTTCATTTTTACACATCAGATAAAGATTATATTACTCTTTATTATTGATGAAGAGAACGATTCGTGTAATATCCATCTATTTATGACTATTTTGTTTTTATTGATTAAATATTCAACTGTTTATATTTTTAAATGATTCTATCAATAAAACTACTTTTATTACCATTATATTCTCTTAAATTCTGCGAAAAGGTTGCTTTTATGGATAGATTGATATTTTTAGTGTTTAATGACTGTTAAAGTATTTATTATAATGTTATTTTTATATTTTCGATATCTTCCTAAATTTCGTTGGAAATCGATCCATTTGCATTAACTTATCCTTATAATACTATGTTATATTATATTTTTCTTGAATATTGAGGTATTTCTTTTGACTACTGGTAGTTCATTAATATGTAATTAAAGTGGATTAGGTTCTTCTAATGATTCATTGTTAATTTATAACTAATAATACAATAATAATTAGTACTAGATATAAATATATATAAATGTTGGTATATTTTAGTAAAATTAGATAAAATATGTATATATTTGATTATAATATGAAATGATAAAGCAGGTATATTGGTTAGGTAGTATATTGTTGTTGGATTCATTTTGTTGCTAGTATATTGATATTTTTTCAGATACTAGACTGTTTTAAGATTCCAATAATCTCCTTTTCCATAAGTTTGTCTTATTTAAACTATCTCTCAAAAGTAGTGTTATTATTTTACTTTTACATAAACAACGTTTTGTTCAGTATGAGCAAACACAAAAAGATAATAATTTATAGATTGAAGAAAGTGATTCAGATTGTCTGAATCAAGGCTATTCAGAGTAATAAACCTTTAGTTTCAGTGTTCTAGGTTTGGATTCGTGTATTGTCATGATTAATTATTAAATTGACCTTAGTACTGATGATAAGGTTTAGGGAGTCTTTTTATTCATAATTAGCCAAAATTGTTACACAAAAACATGGAGCAATCAGAATATGCCAATTTTTAACCATAGTAAACCTCCATTTAAAACTTATAAATAAGCTTTCTAAATAAAACCTATTCATTATATTTCTAAATGTAATGTTATGTGTAACTAAGTTTGGATTTGTGGATTGTCATGATTTATGAGATGAAGATGGAATGATTGAATTGAGCCTTAGTGCTGATGATAAGGTTACAGTTAAGTGAGTCATATTATAATTTAAATGATATTTATATTTGATACCTATCTCACCTAGTGCTCGTTTTCGCGATCACCGACTCCCTCTTTTCCTTTTCCGCCTTCGTTTCCTTTTCTTCATTTCCCCTCCGAACTAAAATCGGTTCCTCGTGAACGTGAATCACCGGAGCCCTTTGGAAAATTTGTTGTTAAAATCGCGGCTGAACGGGAACGAATTGAGGAACCGGAACAAATATTGGAGGTTAATAAGGCGGCTGATAAGGCTGTTAAAAGTGAACTTTTTAGTGGAATTGGGGTTCATTGCGTTAATAAGGCTGATTTAGCGGTTCTTAACGTTATGGAATTTATGGCTGGGGCACATGAGGTTGTGGCTGGGCGTTAGCTGGAGCTTTGGAACACTTTCCGATGATAAAAAGTAAAAGGCAGATGAACAGGATAATATACAGGATTGGAATATTGCCAGAAGTTTATGACTCCTGGATCTTGTACTCGACCAAGCAGCTGCCCGGAACGATCATGCTGTCGCCGGGTCCGCTCCAGCCCTCGCATGAAACGTGGGCTTCTTTGAACTGCAGTGGATAGTCGAGGTGCGCTCTGCACTTCCAAACCGGCATTTACCCGTCGGAGCCTAGGTTCCTGCATACGATTTGATCGGGCTCGAACTGGTTTCCGCTCTTCGCCATCATCTGGGGGTAGAACTCGCCTTTCTTGGACTCGGTCTTCTCGTCTTTCTCGAAAACGAGCACCGAGATGTCGTTCACGTTGATCGGTGATAGATTCTTGTTTCTGCGGTAGACCCCGTTGTCGAAGAAGTTCCTGTAGTTGCTGAAGTAGGAATCGTACTTCTGGTACTTGGGGCTCTCTGTGTACTTCTGGTACTTCTTGTTGTCAGAAAACACAGTGTCATAAAGTATGGAACAGGAGCCCTCCAAGACGAAGTTGTCGCTGTCTCCGTCTCTACCTTCGCACTCGATCGTGTATTCGGTGATGTCTACACCCGCCTCGCTGGCCTTGCACTACCAGCGCGGAGACCTGCCGAACACACTTTCGCTCTTGCAGGTGATGACGTCAGGTTGGTAGTCTACTTTTTGAGGACGCATCTGTGGTCCTGGAGCCTGGGCGCGCCCGTTTGTGTTGCGGTCTTTGTGGAACTTGAGCTCTCTTACCTTGCGGATGTCAACATACTTCGCCTCTTTGGTGGTATACTCGTAGGCCATCGAAAGCACCAATACAAACATTTCTGAGAAGTGGATGGATTATACATAAACATGCGGAAATTGTGAATAATAAATAAAAATGAAAATTATGATGATAGAAAACGTGATGGCTTTGGATGACGTGTTTAATTAAATAACCAATAATGAAGCACAATAAACGACCGTTGTCATACGTGTTTTTAACATTTTAAAATCAATGTGTTTTGAATCCATTTGTTATTGGTTAATACAATAACAAATACAACCGCCAGCAGGCTGAAGCAAATGGAAGCAGCGATATATTCGCTTTTGACGACTTTGTTCAGCTTCAGCTCGTCCATAAAGTAGAGCGAATCGTCCAGCTTTATCAAACAAGACTGATGATTGTAGATATTCACGTTATACGACGCTATAATTATAATATAGTACGACGTGGATCGAATGCTTTCCATCTCGTTCATTCATTAAGTTAAATATCAATTACGAGTCTAATTATAATACAGCAACACAAAAATTGAACTACGACAACAGAAATGAGGTCTATTATACTATGCACATGAATTCCAATATAATAACGGTAGAAGCAAATTTACACCAGTTATGAGTGATTCATATGAAATGTAGTGTGTTATTATATTAAACAGAAACCGGTTTTGTCTTAATTATACTTATCATTATTTTTACATCGTCAAACCTATAATTTGTTGATAGAAATATAGATCGTTGCTAATTAACCTCAGAACTCCCAGATTCAACAAGTTAAAATCTAGAAGTGTAGGTCGTTATTTATATTTCGTCATTCTATCTGCGCAACGCAGTCTCTCTAGAGTGAAATAATAGCGTCATAGTGTCCAACCTACTTCGGATTGCCCTTACTTATTTTATATTTAGGTATTACCCCAACCCTAACCCAAGTCCTAAAATTTTGTGACTTAAATAAATTATTTTCTAATATCATCAATAATCGCTATTTAGTACATTTTAGCAGTATTTTATCACTCAATCCCTACACTTTCCTTGATATTTCCAGCTAACTACTGTCAAACCAGCTTATCATATTGTAATGTCACAAATAATATATTAAACGTGTCTATTTCATCATATTAATGTCGAACACATGATAAGATGTAGAATATTTACCTAATGTTGCTGGAATTAACAAGTAACTAATTAACAGCTTCAAACTAGCAATATATTATAATTTGTAGCTTTTTGTTAAATTTAAGAACGTTATTTGCATTTATTGCTAAATTATATAACATTTATCATCTATATTGCATGATATTATTTATCAGGCTATAAAACGTCAATTTAACTTCATTCAAAAAGTGGTGTGAAATTAATATTTTAGCACACAGCTAAATATTATGGCAAGGGGAAATTAACAAAAAGGTGGACTAAACTGCTGCAAAATAGGCTGGATTATGGTTGGGGCAATACCTATATTTATGTTTAACTGCTTCAACCCGTACATAACGTCAGTGATTTATAAGTACCAGAGCTTGTTGCAGAGTTTACTGTTGGTCTCAATGCTGATAGAAAAACTACTATACTTAAATCAAAACAATTATAGGTAACCCGTACTTGACAAGTTGTATTCATCACTACACAGAGTTTACATTTAGGATAATTCGAAGAAATACACATTGTGTGATGTTGCGGACTTGTGTACACTGTAGTGTGCATTTTTCACGAGTTGTTGTGTACTACCAATTCTAGCGAAAGAAATTAACGAAGTAACCAAACTCAAATGCTACTGCTGCACAAGAGCAACGCACTGTACAAACCTACAATGTTGAAGCGGCTTAAATTGTTTAAAACTCGTTTCTTCACTGGAAACGACGATTAAATATATCATTTATGATGTAAAAGCACCTAGTTCATTCTCAAAGATTTAGTGTAACATGAAGACATTTATGGCATTATAATTTTGTATTTAAATATTTAACACCATTCAGTAACGTATGCCGGTGCAGGAATATGACCACAAAACTTAGTGACTCGTGGATCGAATGCTTTCCATCTCGTTCAATTCATTAAGTTAAATATCAATTACGAGTCTAATTATAATACAGCTTCAACACAAAATTGAACTACAACAGAAGCCGAATGAGGTCTATTATACTATGCACATGAATTCCAATATAATAACGGTAGAAGCAAATTTACACCAGTTATGAGTGATTCATATGAAATGTAGTGTGTTATTATATTAAACAGAAACCGGTTTTGTCTTAATTATACTTATCATTATTTTTACATCGTCAAACCTATAATTTGTTGATAGAAATATAGATCGTTGCTAATTAACCTCAGAACTCCCAGATTCAACAAGTTAAAATCTAGAAGTGTAGGTCGTTATTTATATTTCGTCATTCTATCTGCGCAACGCAGTCTCTCTAGAGTGAAATAATAGCGTCATAGTGTCCAACCTACTTCGGATTGCCCTTACTTATTTTATATTTAGGTATTACCCCAACCCTAACCCAAGTCCTAAAATTTTGTGACTTAAATAAATTATTTTCTAATATCATCAATAATCGCTATTTAGTACATTTTAGCAGTATTTTATCACTCAATCCCTACACTTTCCTTGATATTTCCAGCTAACTACTGTCAAACCAGCTTATCATATTGTAATGTCACAAATAATATATTAAACGTGTCTATTTCATCATATTAATGTCGAACACATGATAAGATGTAGAATATTTACCTAATGTTGCTGGAATTAACAAGTAACTAATTAACAGCTTCAAACTAGCAATATATTATAATTTGTAGCTTTTTGTTAAATTTAAGAACGTTATTTGCATTTATTGCTAAATTATATAACATTTATCATCTATATTGCATGATATTATTTATCAGGCTATAAAACGTCAATTTAACTTCATTCAAAAAGTGGTGTGAAATTAATATTTTAGCACACAGCTAAATATTATGGCAAGGGGAAATTAACAAAAAGGTGGACTAAACTGCTGCAAAATAGGCTGGATTATGGTTGGGGCAATACCTATATTTATGTTTAACTGCTTCAACCCGTACATAACGTCAGTGATTTATAAGTACCAGAGCTTGTTGCAGAGTTTACTGTTGGTCTCAATGCTGATAGAAAAACTACTATACTTAAATCAAAACAATTATAGGTAACCCGTACTTGACAAGTTGTATTCATCACTACACAGAGTTTACATTTAGGATAATTCGAAGAAATACACATTGTGTGATGTTGCGGACTTGTGTACACTGTAGTGTGCATTTTTCACGAGTTGTTGTGTACTACCAATTCTAGCGAAAGAAATTAACGAAGTAACCAAACTCAAATGCTACTGCTGCACAAGAGCAACGCACTGTACAAACCTACAATGTTGAAGCGGCTTAAATTGTTTAAAACTCGTTTCTTCACTGGAAACGACGATTAAATATATCATTTATGATGTAAAAGCACCTAGTTCATTCTCAAAGATTTAGTGTAACATGAAGACATTTATGGCATTATAATTTTGTATTTAAATATTTAACACCATTCAGTAACGTATGCCGGTGCAGGAATATGACCACAAAACTTAGTGACTCATTCACTGGAGTACACCTAACGTCAAGGATTTCTAAATTGCAAAGTTTCTTGGAGGTCTAATAATAGCAATCGCTTGATATATTTCTAATAAATTATGTTATCTTCTATAATATTATTTTAATCAATATAATAACGACAATTATATTTTGGATTTTGTAACAATAATATTTTGTTAAATAGCTAATAATATTAATACTGTTCAAAATCTAATCAATTAAATAACTAAATAATTAATTAAAGTACATATATGCCTTAATAATCTAATAAAATGTATAATCTATTCTTAAGCACAAAATAAGTATAGTCAACAAGTATTATTTCAAAATTATATATGTCCAGCAATTTAAATTTTGCAGTGTTCGGTTTTAACTTGTTAACAATTCATGTCCTATCATCATATGTTAATGTTACAATTGATTTTTAAGTTGATTAAAGTGCTTTGATATGCATTCAATGTGATACTTATATTGAAAATGCAACATTAATATTTATTGTAAATGGTCGGATTACCACTTCAATTATGTTAAACACATAACAAAAAATAATAATTCTTTAGACGCAAATAGAATATAGAATGTAAAGCATTTATTCTGCAAGTATTGTGTTCAATATATCAAATACTGTCAATGAATTTAGTATGACACATGTAAATATTTTAGGATACAATTATTACACAAATAATTCAACATATATTGTAGGATGCTTAATTTTAGAGACAAAAATAGAAATATCTTTCGTAGTAGCTTGTTTCAATTTTGTATAATAATATGATTTACTTTTACTATAATTATCTAATCCAATTCAAAGATAGTGCTAAAATATATGTTAAAATAATTATTATTATGTTTATGGATTATGTCTAAATAGTTTATCAAATTCAGAATATATTGATCATACATTATAATGTATAATACCATTTATTTTTAATTAAAGTGATTGTGTTTGTGTTGAAGGATATTTGATAAATGGTACGCAATGTGTAAATATAATTGATAATCTGAATTTAATTCAATCTATAAATTTAACATAGCATGATATTCAAATTGAAATTTTTAACGTTAAAAATTAAATTGTTTAATGTCTTAATGAAACTCAAAATTTGAACATTGAATTTACAAACTAATAATAATATATTCATGATTTACAATAACACATTCATAAAAATATTAGTGAAATCGATTAAAAAATTAATAATTTAGATATATAATTGATTAATAATATAACACTTGTAAGTTAGACTATAAATTCAGAAGGCTAAAAATTATTAACAATTATAAATCAATATAATAATAACTACACTTAAGTTAATGATTAATAAAATATATTGATACAAAAATTAAATGATACTAACCTATAATTATAAAGCACCATAAACGACTTACAAGAATAAATAATAGCGACTAATTAAATAGAATAATAATCATATTATCCATCAGTTGACTATATTTGTAATTAACAAGTATTTTAATAACAATTTGACATATAACAAATAACTCATTCTATTTAATAATTAAATTAGAGCTCCTTTGTATTTAGTTAAAATGTTGTAGTTAACAATGCTTTTATTGACATTGCAGATAATATTTTAGTTACACAATTTTCAATATTTCAATCACAAAAAATTTGTTTCAAATTAAAAGTATAAATTGGTATGCAGTAAATTTAATCAGGTTCAATATTGGCAGATTAATCTATTTAGTTAATTAATAAAGTTAATATTATATCTAAAAATAATAAATATATATTAAGTGCATTCTCATCATAACTTAATATACTTTAAAAGCGATCAACTGATACTAATGTTAAAAATTTGTTAATAAACTTAATATTTGGAAAATAATCATTTGGAAATATAACATTAATAGGCGAGATAACTAACAATTTAAATATTTAGAATTATTAAGTTGCTGGTGAATATTATAGTAATAATCAAATCGCATTGTGTGGGTTACTTGTTATTAATACACTTTTATCTATGTAGTCAGTATAGTTCAGCCCAAATATAATATCATTTGGTAATATGTCATCATATTTAATATTATATGCTTTAAATGCAAATATTTAAATGAATCAATTAAATTTACAAATTGGAACTTTAAATAGCAGTAATACTATAAATAACGTTATCGGAAACCAGATATATCAATATGGTGGAGTTGTATAATAATTATAGTAATCAAAAATGTATATTAATAATATAGCTATATTATCATATACTACAATAACAACTAATAATATAGCTAACTCAGGATAAATAGTAGGGTAATCATGTTAAAGTGTAAGTTACATAATAATCAATAATTTATGTTACAAAGAAGAAATTTAATTTGTAAATGTGAGTAACATATCAAACTTAGGAGTAATTGGCATGATAGAAGGGAAAATATAATTGTAGAATTGCTAGATATAACTGTAAATGATTGGAACATAATCTATAAATATTACGAATTTTGCCACTATAGGTTAATTAGCAGGAAATAGCTGTATTGCAACTTTAAAAGATAATTAAATTAATATAAATATGTTATCAGAAGCGTTAAATGGAATTTAATAAAATATAGCTGGCTTGATTGGTTATACAAATAATTGTAACGTTTCTATTAGTTCATCATCTTTTCATAATAGTGTGATATTTGCATCTACCAATATTGGTGCTATATGTGGTTAAGTTCTCTTCACAAATATTTCAATGTTCAACATAAATATAAATAATTAATCATTGAATGTATCAACTAAAAAATATTCATAAACTGCAAACCTTATTGCAAAAATTTGTAATGTTACCGCTCAGATTGATAATATATAAATTAACATTTCAGTAATAGTAATAAATAATGGATAAATGGCGTTTGGATCAGGATTGATAGCAAATACTATCAACTCTAGCGTATGTATACATAATAATAATATATTTAATTAATAAATTGTTAGCAATAGTGAGTAGCAATCAATATCTGCAAGTATAATTGCATATTTGTAGTATTCAGAGTTGCGTATTGAAAATTCTAATCAGAATTAAATTAATATTGTCTCTAACTGCAATTCTTATGAAGCTGTTTCTTCTACTTCTGTAGTTATTGGAATATTTTCAACAATTATAATTCAAAGTATGGTATTATCTAATGGAAATATAACAGCTAATGGAACATATTCACGAGCAGGTGGAATTATAGGGAAAATTTATGATGGAACAACATACTTAAGAAATATTTCAGTCGAATAAACGTCTGTGCTATCAATTACGACTAAACAAGATTAAAAAAGCGAAAACTCTCTAACCAGTGGAATAATAGCTCACATTAAAACATAAATTATATCAATAATTGATTGTAATGTTGTTAATTCTATTATTATCACAACAGCGTATTTCGATGCAATAACTGCAGGCGTTGTTGCTCTTTCTAGAGACTCAAAAATAACTATAAATAATATTAATATAAATTATACATCAATATAGTCTATTACAAATACTTCATTGTCATATTCTTCTGGATTCATAGCATTATTTGACAATTTAGGATTAATTGACAAATATTAATTATTGAATTTAAGTAATATTGTGATATCATATAGCAATATTTCCTCAATTTCTGAAATAGCATCATGGGCTGGTGGAATTTCTGCAGTTATTTAAAATGTAAGTGCAAATATTAAAAATGTAAACATACAATTTTAAAAAGTTGAATCAAGTGGTAATTACTCATCATTCGGAGGTATTATAGGTAAATCAACCAATAGTAATTCAATCTTTACAAACATATAATTTGAAAATAACTACCTCGTTGCATAAGTTAATAGTTTTGTTCATGTAGGTGGTTATATAGGATATATAAATTGTTCAAATATAGATGTAATTGGATCGTCAGCTAAAAACACGAATATCTCACTTAATTATATTGACTACTCAATGGCTGGGGGTTTCTTTGGAGTTATATAGGTCTCAAATGTTTCCGTTATAAAAGTATTAATTAGTGAAATTGTTATTAATGTAAGTGGTGGGAATTTGAGCTACAGCGGCTCAATAATAGGATCAATTGGAAGTATTGTATAAAATACTGTAAATATAACTAATGTTCACGTTGAGTCTATTTTAATGAAAACTAGTAGTTAAAATATTTATTAGCATATGATATCTCAATCTAGTTTACCAAATATTATTGTAAGTAAATCATATTCGACGGGCTTTTCTTATATGAATGATGCAAATGTTATGAATTGTCCATTATTCACAGGTAGTAACTCAAAAATAGGATGCTGAGTGATTTTAACTTATATAATTAAAGTTTTATCTATATGGGTGTGAAAATGATACATTTATGAATATATGTAATTAAAATAATTAGTGTATTTCCACTCCAATCATGAGCTAGGACCAGTTTATCTCAACAATTCTCGATTTGATTCCGTTGTACGAGAACATAGACGACAACGTGAACACGATTTACGAGCTCTCCGGCATGTTCTTCCAGGAGTGGTCATTCCAGCAGCTGAAATCGACCATAACCTGGTTCAAAAATATTCTGCCCCTAAACGACCAAATTGAACTGGCGAAAAACGTCCAATTCAGCGACCCATCATCTGCCCTGTGCTTCAACTGCATAACGGCGTTATCTTAACACAGACTTCCGGCCGTTATCCGCCCATCCGGACTGGTTTCGGACGAGGTCTACTTCAAGTACATCTTCACCGTCATTAAATTAATAGATGACCACTTCGAGACCCTGGACATAAACGACATTGTTATGGCTTTAGAATAGTTCATAAACACACTCATTGAAGAACTGGGCATATTCCTGGAATAATCGAACTCACTGCACATAGAATTCATATACACGGCCCTGAAATTACTGATAGCTGTCAATAAAACACAACAGAAATTTGAAATATCACCGTTTGTAAACTTCCTAATTAAAGGAGCCACCGTATGCGATAAATGGCTGAGAATTCAAATAATAACACTCATCACTCAACACAGACTCATTTTCGACACCATGAAACAACACACCGATGATTTATTGAAAATTATGTTCCAAAGCACCAATGATGTGCTAGTTTAAATAAATGGGAAGATATTGCCCACAAAATTGCAACTAAACCTGTCAATTTTGCTCCACATGACCGTTGAACTTATTGAAAATGTAGCGGCTGGTAATAACTTATCAGGAATATGCTCAATAATATCCAGCATGTGCGTTATTCAAATTAATAACTCTTCAATATTTGATCAAATTATGACTAATGTTATATCTAGTTGCATTATATTTATTGAGAAAATATCTGAAGTAATATAAAGCAGCCCTAATGAGATTTACATAATTGAATAAAACTAAAGCGTATTCAGTTAAATGCTAACTAAATTAACTAATTTTTCGAATTTAGTGTTTACACAACTTCAAGTTACACCTCAATTAAAGATGTATGCACACAAATTTAATTAATATTATATTAAATTTATTTAGTTCTTATAAGAAAAAAATATTAATACTACAAGCTATACCGTATAATAAATATCTATTTTTGATTTTAAAGAGTCTAATCAATCTGATTTAATAGCTAAAGGCCATAGTTTTGATTAAATTTAAGAAAAATAAGATGTAGAATTCAAAGATAATAATTATAATTTCTAAAACGAATAATAACGTCTGAATTAATTATTTTTAACAATTATCAATATTCCGTTAGGAAAATCAAGAGAAGAAATTCTAGAATAAACACGTTTGGCAGTTAATATTGATGAATTTTTACCAGAACATGGTTCCTTGGTATAATTTTATGCAAAAACTGAGTTACCAGCTGCGCTAATAAGATTGTTAACAAACGTATTTATTGTTGAAAATTCATCAAATAAGTAAATAAAAGATATATTACTCCATCCTGGATTTGAAGCTTGTTTAAATATTCTTAAAAGATTTATTAAACAACCAAGTGCTGTTAAAACAATAGCTCTAGCTGATTATAATTTCTTTATAGTTGTAGGAAGAGTAATTTAATGGTTTAATGAATATTATTATTTAGAAGAAAAAATAGAAGTTGAATAACAAAAATTCTTATATTAGTAACTAGATACAATAATTAAACTGTTATTTGCTGCGACAAAGCTTTAAGGCTTATAATTTTGCCACATATTAGTTAAATCTGAAATAACAAAACTACTTCTTTTACTACTTACAAATGAAAGAACATACGAACTTAAAAGCGACATACCGTTTAAGAGCGTTTTAATACTTCATTTTACAATAGAAGCAGTAAGTAAATATTATAATTAGTTATATAATAATAATTAAAATTATCCAGACTTGAACACATAATTTTATATTCCAACAACAATAAAAGCTTTACGCATTGTTACAGACAATAAATCTATGATTATTAATTAAAAGCAAGTATTAATAGCAGGCTTATGTTATATTTTAGCTTAATTATGTGATATTTCGAACGATACTGTTGTATATCTTTGCTAACATATTGATTTAATTAAAAATATTACAAACTATGTTACATCACTAATTGTCTCGGATTAAGTTGTAGTTACAGAAACCAAGGAACTCTTTATCAGTTCAGAAACTTTACATTCAATAGTATCTTTAATAGGCTCTTTTGTAGACTGTGTGATGAAATTAAAACATGATGAAATAGACAAATAATTATTGTATGACACAAAATAATTCATTTAATAGTAATTATTTGCTTAAGCAACCGTAGAAAATATTGTTAAAAAATTATAAATGTCATGTTTCCCAAAATATTAACCAAAATGTTATTTCTTACTTTATTTAGCTAACGCTTTAATATTTAATTTAACTGATGATAAACTAAAAACATCATTATATATTAATAGCGAGCTAGCTCAAAACATTTTATATGAAATATGGTCAGTAATTAGTTATAATTTGAATTTAGCAACAATATTGTTCATAATACCTAAATTATTTGGAGTATTACAGTAAACTAAATATTCATCTTATTTTTGCGCTTAATTGATTTTAAGAGGATATATAGGATGTCAATCTAGACCTAAAAAACAGTGGGCGCCTTAAGAATAATTATAAGACTTATTAGCACACGCATCATTTAATTTAAAATAATTATTTGATGAATTTTCCTTTAGTAAACATTGTTTAAATACAAGAATAGATTAAGATTTTAGCAGAATTGCATATTTAGCGGTGTTAGGGTCTTAAGCTTTTAATTGTAATGTAACATAAGCACTTATGCTATTTGATCCACTTGATGCACAAGAAATAATTGAAAATGGTTTTATTAAACTGTTTGAAGAACCAAAGCAATCATTCCATGCTGTATTTTAATTGTTATAAAAAGCAATTAAAGACACACCTATGTCTTTAACAACAATCCATTTTATTTTACTAATATTGAATATTGTATCATACTATGATTTGAATCGTGAGATGTGGTGGATATTAGAATAACAATTAAATCAAATATCACTTGAATTGGTTAATTATTGGGATATTAAAATTAAGATTATTCTGCAAGAAATTAACAATGAAATATAAGAATCTGTTATTTAACATTAAAAATTGTATCCAAACAAAACGTCTAAACCAGTTAAGTGTGGACAAGATAGCATTATATTTTTTGATACTCAATATGTAATTTAGCATTTCTTAAACTTCTAGTAAAAATAAGTATTAACTAAGTTCTCATTATTTTCGGGAATTTGGCAATAAATAGTTTATTTATTCAATTAAAGAGAATTAATCACATTTATTGACAAATGTGGTCCATTTTAACTAGGAATATTATTTAGAAAATAAATAAAAATGCTCTAATTCAAGAAATAAGATTATAACGGTCTTAAATAATGCTAACAGTAAATATAATTTTCATACGAATAAATATATAATTTATTCTAAAAAATAATTTATTAAATGCAAAATAACAAACAATAAATAAATACAAATGCTATCAATAAATTGAGGTAATCCTTGTAACTTTTATAGTTAGCCATAATATCAACACCTGATACGTTTAGTGATTTGTATAACATAATATGTAAACATTTAGGTACTGACATTTCAATGACAAATTTTAAATTCGACGAAAGTTTTAATGTCAGAGTTCAAAGAACAGATTATCATTTAACTAATATGCCAAGTTCTTAATTCAATAAAATTGTAAGCTTAGATGAAGATTTTGCTAATTAGTTTTTATTACAATTACCGGATGTTACCAAAATTGAGAAAAATCTACATTTTTCAGAAACTCCTATAGTTGATATCGTCGAAACGTTTGGTGTTATTCCACTGATGCAGTACGTTCACGAAATTATTTCTATATATACTCCAGAAACTCCTAAATAATATTTAGTTTAATTATTAGAATATTTAGATAAATATTTAGAAAAACATCATTATGATTGTATACACAATGAGAAAATGATAATATCTGAGATTCTAATTAGAGACTTGATAAAATTACATGTATAACTGCAATCCACAGAGTTAATAGAATAATGCTTTTCTATATTAATTTAATTAAGTAGCTTAAAAATTAATTAGAAATCAACACTTTTATTTACAAACAATTATTTATTTTTAACGGCGTATTCATGTATTTTGCAGTAAAAATACTCACTTACTCCGTTACATTTGTAAACTACTCTCTAAAAATTAAATAAATTCTTTTGTAAACTAAAAGAAGAAAACGGTGTTATAATAAATAATTAGCGAATAGAAGAGAAATATCAAATGCAAGAAAAAAGAATTTCGAATTATTTAGTTTCTGATATGAATCCATTATTTTAAAATCTTATTTTAACTTCAGAAATAGATAGATATATTGATTCGGTTGCCATTCAATCGGTTTAAAAAATATAAGAAAAAGATATGTCTTTTAACACATTTTTTGATTAATTTACAACACAAATACTTCAATTACTTAACGTTATTTTTGATGATTGCCGAACTAACTATGTTGATGAAGTTCTCCTAATCGTAAATGAAATACTTAATATCCATCACCTTTATGGTGATATTTGTCCATTAAATACGTAGTATTCTGTTACTAAATTAATAGTGTAAGCTTTTAATTTTAAATCAACTGCTGTGTATCATACTGCAGAATTGTTGTTAATGTCTTTACACTAATATATATTTTCGTATTAGTAACCATAATAAAAACAATATATTTAATAGGCAATAACATTGATTATATTTACTATTGTTAGCTTTTATGATTCAGCAGTGGATGACGGGAAACTCTTGCACCAGCTTTTAACTTTGCCAATAGGAATGCTTACATTTGACCATTTTGATGAATTAGCTGAATACAAAGATGATGAAAATCTATTATTTGAATGTCGCGGTTAATAAGAAAAAGTGTCATATATAGAGCATCGTTTAGCTGTAATGCTAATGAATTATATGAATAATAGCAGAAATTAATACTTTATTTCTTTATTAGTTTAGATTACTAATGATTAAAATCAGTTTAGAGTTAAATTTTAAAAGAAACTGCTTAAAAATATAATAAAAATCGAAGTGAATGGAGTTTGATATCATATTCATTGTGATTATATAATTATAATACTCATAATCACTCAGAATATTTTATATTTGCACACAATTATAATGCTCTTAAGTAAGTAATGCCATATTATCTATTCATGGCTTACAAAACTATACCATTATCGTTACTGCTCCAAACTACTTCAAAAGATAATTCATTATCTAAATTTTGGACGAGATCCTAATGTTCACGACTTAAAATTGGCATATCTGATGTACACTCATTTTCCTCTGCTATATCAAACATTTATCTATGTTAACGTTTTATCAACGTTTATTTCTTCTTCAGGTTCATGTTTACTTTTGCGAGGATTGAAAAGCTTAACAACATTGCCACATTAACATTAAACGCTAAATCATTTTTGGGTAATTTTATTGTATTTTTGTAGTGTTTAAAAATAAAAACAAAAGTGAATTTAAATTTTGTCATTTGTTATTAACGCTAGTTTATTTAAGTTACTTATGATCTATGTTGATATTGTGTTATTAATTTGCTTTAAAATTATTAATAATATTTTTACTAAAATCAAAATCAGATTTACTATAATATTACTAATTAAACCAATGCGAATAATAACTGAATGCACAATAATTTAATTCAAAACACATCCATTTCATTGATACATTTCATATGCTTATCTAATAGTGAAATATGTAATTGAAATGATTAATTATTTTGTAATTCTAAAAGCCAACGAAACGTAAATGTTATTATTTTCGGCTGAAAGTGCTACACATTTATATAGCTAACGTTAACAATTGAATTTATTGTGGAGTTAATTAAGGATTTGCAGTTTAGCTGATAATATATTAGAAAACTAACATCATTACATAGAACTAATATTTTTAAATATTATTAAATAGAAAAATCGAGTTACAAGTTTATAAATACAGCTGCATGTTTAAAGAAAACATCAATATGTTAAATGATATACTAAAGCAGCCAATGTACAAAACTATCAAATCAAGTTTCACAATTCTAAGTCAAAGTCAAAATCATCCTCGCTACGTTCACGCACTTAATTTTCGTGATTTTTGTCGTCACTGCCAGATGAGTACTCTGATTGCGTATCAATTCTGTTTATTACTGATTCTAAGAACATTGTATTTTATAAAAGGTAGCAATTTGCATATTCCATTCTTGGAAGTGGAAAGTGACAAATATAATGTAACTTCTTCCTCTAGATATTTACGTTGCAATTATTGTTTGAGTTGTCCCGTGATCTCTTCACTAATAATGATCTATTTAATCATTCAATCTTTATCATAAATTATATAATAGTGTTTTAACTTGCAGAGATTTAACATATGTTGGTCCTACCATATTGTTACAAATACTTATAATTAATAAAATTCATTCTGCAAACTTAACGTTTGTCTGAAAATTTAACGTTTGATTGTAAATTATACCAAACTGTTTATTCATGGCTTATAATGTGATACCGTTGTTGTCACTATCCCAAACAACTTCAAAAGACAAGTCGTTATCTAAATTTTGAACAAACTCTGATTGAGATTATAGGCTAGACGTAGGCATGTCCGACTCGCTTTCAGTTTCTTCTGTTATAACAAACATGTATTTGGACTAGCGTTTAATTAGTGGTTGCTTCCTTTTCTGGATCATGTTTGCTTTCATGTGGATTGGAAAACTCTAACATTGTTTAATACACTAAACTATATTAAACCATATAATGGTTAACTTTTAGGTTAACTGGTTTTGTAATGTTAAAAATAAAGACAAAAATGAATTCTAGTATTTTATATTAGCTAATGTTGCCAGATAATTTAGTTAATAGTGATCGCTGCCGAAATAATATCATGGTTAGTTTGCGATTCCTGATTAATAATTATATTTAACTAGAGTCAAAATCAAATTACATATAATTATAAAGTTTTCTATATTATGCGTCTGACAGTAGTAATAATTATTATTTTTAGATAAATAATTTAATCCCAATTCGAATTAACAATAATTCGTAAATAATTAACAATATTTCGGCCATTTATAACAAATATCACATTTTCATTATTAAAAGAGAAAGATTTGATTTAGATGATTGATAAATTTGTATATTTGTAGCCTAACTTCATTTAGTAAAGAAATAAATAGATTTATATAGCAGTATGTGCATGTACCTTTTGATAGCCCCTGAAGAAGTCTCGTATAGCAACACGAAATTTTATTTTAATATAATTTTCATTTATAGCTACTTAATACAACATGAGTATCCCAACAATGAATAAGTAGGCTAAGTGGAGCTGGACAAGTTTAGTCAAGTTGAAAAATTTTGGAACGTAGTGTAAAAATGTCATCCAGAAGAAATGTATTGGAAAAATATTGATTAGATTGTTGCGAGATAAGTCGACTATCGATCCTGTAGCGAAGGACAGGGTATCGCTGGACGGTTGTTTGGAAAACCTATTATTGAGGTTGAATATAAAGCCTTTGTTTTGGTTAAGAAAAAAGAGAAAAAATGAATTTATTATAATTATATATGATATAGACCACAACTATAAATAAAATTAATTTTCATTCCAATATTCCAAAATTTCAATTATCTTCAGGGGCTATACCTTTTGTTGTGCTTTTCATCACTACCTTCATTATTGGTTCAACAATGTAGTTTTATGAATTGTTTCGTTCAATAATTAGATATCAACATTATATAGCAAGTATTAATAGCAGGCTTATGTTATATTTTAGCTTAATTATGTGATATTTCGAACGATACTGTTGTATATCTTTGCTAACATATTGATTTAATTAAAAATATTACAAACTATGTTACATCACTAATTGTCTCGGATTAAGTTGTAGTTACAGAAACCAAGGAACTCTTTATCAGTTCAGAAACTTTACATTCAATAGTATCTTTAATAGGCTCTTTTGTAGACTGTGTGATGAAATTAAAACATGATGAAATAGACAAATAATTATTGTATGACACAAAATAATTCATTTAATAGTAATTATTTGCTTAAGCAACCGTAGAAAATATTGTTAAAAAATTATAAATGTCATGTTTCCCAAAATATTAACCAAAATGTTATTTCTTACTTTATTTAGCTAACGCTTTAATATTTAATTTAACTGATGATAAACTAAAAACATCATTATATATTAATAGCGAGCTAGCTCAAAACATTTTATATGAAATATGGTCAGTAATTAGTTATAATTTGAATTTAGCAACAATATTGTTCATAATACCTAAATTATTTGGAGTATTACAGTAAACTAAATATTCATCTTATTTTTGCGCTTAATTGATTTTAAGAGGATATATAGGATGTCAATCTAGACCTAAAAAACAGTGGGCGCCTTAAGAATAATTATAAGACTTATTAGCACACGCATCATTTAATTTAAAATAATTATTTGATGAATTTTCCTTTAGTAAACATTGTTTAAATACAAGAATAGATTAAGATTTTAGCAGAATTGCATATTTAGCGGTGTTAGGGTCTTAAGCTTTTAATTGTAATGTAACATAAGCACTTATGCTATTTGATCCACTTGATGCACAAGAAATAATTGAAAATGGTTTTATTAAACTGTTTGAAGAACCAAAGCAATCATTCCATGCTGTATTTTAATTGTTATAAAAAGCAATTAAAGACACACCTATGTCTTTAACAACAATCCATTTTATTTTACTAATATTGAATATTGTATCATACTATGATTTGAATCGTGAGATGTGGTGGATATTAGAATAACAATTAAATCAAATATCACTTGAATTGGTTAATTATTGGGATATTAAAATTAAGATTATTCTGCAAGAAATTAACAATGAAATATAAGAATCTGTTATTTAACATTAAAAATTGTATCCAAACAAAACGTCTAAACCAGTTAAGTGTGGACAAGATAGCATTATATTTTTTGATACTCAATATGTAATTTAGCATTTCTTAAACTTCTAGTAAAAATAAGTATTAACTAAGTTCTCATTATTTTCGGGAATTTGGCAATAAATAGTTTATTTATTCAATTAAAGAGAATTAATCACATTTATTGACAAATGTGGTCCATTTTAACTAGGAATATTATTTAGAAAATAAATAAAAATGCTCTAATTCAAGAAATAAGATTATAACGGTCTTAAATAATGCTAACAGTAAATATAATTTTCATACGAATAAATATATAATTTATTCTAAAAAATAATTTATTAAATGCAAAATAACAAACAATAAATAAATACAAATGCTATCAATAAATTGAGGTAATCCTTGTAACTTTTATAGTTAGCCATAATATCAACACCTGATACGTTTAGTGATTTGTATAACATAATATGTAAACATTTAGGTACTGACATTTCAATGACAAATTTTAAATTCGACGAAAGTTTTAATGTCAGAGTTCAAAGAACAGATTATCATTTAACTAATATGCCAAGTTCTTAATTCAATAAAATTGTAAGCTTAGATGAAGATTTTGCTAATTAGTTTTTATTACAATTACCGGATGTTACCAAAATTGAGAAAAATCTACATTTTTCAGAAACTCCTATAGTTGATATCGTCGAAACGTTTGGTGTTATTCCACTGATGCAGTACGTTCACGAAATTATTTCTATATATACTCCAGAAACTCCTAAATAATATTTAGTTTAATTATTAGAATATTTAGATAAATATTTAGAAAAACATCATTATGATTGTATACACAATGAGAAAATGATAATATCTGAGATTCTAATTAGAGACTTGATAAAATTACATGTATAACTGCAATCCACAGAGTTAATAGAATAATGCTTTTCTATATTAATTTAATTAAGTAGCTTAAAAATTAATTAGAAATCAACACTTTTATTTACAAACAATTATTTATTTTTAACGGCGTATTCATGTATTTTGCAGTAAAAATACTCACTTACTCCGTTACATTTGTAAACTACTCTCTAAAAATTAAATAAATTCTTTTGTAAACTAAAAGAAGAAAACGGTGTTATAATAAATAATTAGCGAATAGAAGAGAAATATCAAATGCAAGAAAAAAGAATTTCGAATTATTTAGTTTCTGATATGAATCCATTATTTTAAAATCTTATTTTAACTTCAGAAATAGATAGATATATTGATTCGGTTGCCATTCAATCGGTTTAAAAAATATAAGAAAAAGATATGTCTTTTAACACATTTTTTGATTAATTTACAACACAAATACTTCAATTACTTAACGTTATTTTTGATGATTGCCGAACTAACTATGTTGATGAAGTTCTCCTAATCGTAAATGAAATACTTAATATCCATCACCTTTATGGTGATATTTGTCCATTAAATACGTAGTATTCTGTTACTAAATTAATAGTGTAAGCTTTTAATTTTAAATCAACTGCTGTGTATCATACTGCAGAATTGTTGTTAATGTCTTTACACTAATATATATTTTCGTATTAGTAACCATAATAAAAACAATATATTTAATAGGCAATAACATTGATTATATTTACTATTGTTAGCTTTTATGATTCAGCAGTGGATGACGGGAAACTCTTGCACCAGCTTTTAACTTTGCCAATAGGAATGCTTACATTTGACCATTTTGATGAATTAGCTGAATACAAAGATGATGAAAATCTATTATTTGAATGTCGCGGTTAATAAGAAAAAGTGTCATATATAGAGCATCGTTTAGCTGTAATGCTAATGAATTATATGAATAATAGCAGAAATTAATACTTTATTTCTTTATTAGTTTAGATTACTAATGATTAAAATCAGTTTAGAGTTAAATTTTAAAAGAAACTGCTTAAAAATATAATAAAAATCGAAGTGAATGGAGTTTGATATCATATTCATTGTGATTATATAATTATAATACTCATAATCACTCAGAATATTTTATATTTGCACACAATTATAATGCTCTTAAGTAAGTAATGCCATATTATCTATTCATGGCTTACAAAACTATACCATTATCGTTACTGCTCCAAACTACTTCAAAAGATAATTCATTATCTAAATTTTGGACGAGATCCTAATGTTCACGACTTAAAATTGGCATATCTGATGTACACTCATTTTCCTCTGCTATATCAAACATTTATCTATGTTAACGTTTTATCAACGTTTATTTCTTCTTCAGGTTCATGTTTACTTTTGCGAGGATTGAAAAGCTTAACAACATTGCCACATTAACATTAAACGCTAAATCATTTTTGGGTAATTTTATTGTATTTTTGTAGTGTTTAAAAATAAAAACAAAAGTGAATTTAAATTTTGTCATTTGTTATTAACGCTAGTTTATTTAAGTTACTTATGATCTATGTTGATATTGTGTTATTAATTTGCTTTAAAATTATTAATAATATTTTTACTAAAATCAAAATCAGATTTACTATAATATTACTAATTAAACCAATGCGAATAATAACTGAATGCACAATAATTTAATTCAAAACACATCCATTTCATTGATACATTTCATATGCTTATCTAATAGTGAAATATGTAATTGAAATGATTAATTATTTTGTAATTCTAAAAGCCAACGAAACGTAAATGTTATTATTTTCGGCTGAAAGTGCTACACATTTATATAGCTAACGTTAACAATTGAATTTATTGTGGAGTTAATTAAGGATTTGCAGTTTAGCTGATAATATATTAGAAAACTAACATCATTACATAGAACTAATATTTTTAAATATTATTAAATAGAAAAATCGAGTTACAAGTTTATAAATACAGCTGCATGTTTAAAGAAAACATCAATATGTTAAATGATATACTAAAGCAGCCAATGTACAAAACTATCAAATCAAGTTTCACAATTCTAAGTCAAAGTCAAAATCATCCTCGCTACGTTCACGCACTTAATTTTCGTGATTTTTGTCGTCACTGCCAGATGAGTACTCTGATTGCGTATCAATTCTGTTTATTACTGATTCTAAGAACATTGTATTTTATAAAAGGTAGCAATTTGCATATTCCATTCTTGGAAGTGGAAAGTGACAAATATAATGTAACTTCTTCCTCTAGATATTTACGTTGCAATTATTGTTTGAGTTGTCCCGTGATCTCTTCACTAATAATGATCTATTTAATCATTCAATCTTTATCATAAATTATATAATAGTGTTTTAACTTGCAGAGATTTAACATATGTTGGTCCTACCATATTGTTACAAATACTTATAATTAATAAAATTCATTCTGCAAACTTAACGTTTGTCTGAAAATTTAACGTTTGATTGTAAATTATACCAAACTGTTTATTCATGGCTTATAATGTGATACCGTTGTTGTCACTATCCCAAACAACTTCAAAAGACAAGTCGTTATCTAAATTTTGAACAAACTCTGATTGAGATTATAGGCTAGACGTAGGCATGTCCGACTCGCTTTCAGTTTCTTCTGTTATAACAAACATGTATTTGGACTAGCGTTTAATTAGTGGTTGCTTCCTTTTCTGGATCATGTTTGCTTTCATGTGGATTGGAAAACTCTAACATTGTTTGTTCCAATAACTATGAATACCGTTGTTGTTTAATAAGTTAACTAATGCTAAAAATAGAGATAAAGTTATCTAGCTACCAAATTTGGGTTGTTAATTTTGTCAATTAAGATCTAAATATTGAAATAATGTAATATATTGTTTTAAATACAAAATTCTAAACAAATTGTTACTAAAATCACATATCATAATTCATAATAATTTATAAATTCTATTATAGTTACAGTATCATTACTTAAATAGAACATTTAGATAAATAATTTAATCAATAATTCAAATCAACAATAATTCACATACACTTTCGTTTCTATTTGTTTGCTCATTTTGTTATTTTTAGCTAAATAATAACGTTATAGATAATATTTGCAAATGTTTGAATTGTTCTGCCTATAAATCAAATATGCAACAACAAATATTAAGCTAGTCAATTCCAATTATATTGTAATATATTATCTTAATTTACTATTATCGTTCTACTATTTATTATTAAATCATTGTTTTCACTCGTTTTCTTTTTGCTCCTCTTCGTTTTCAACGTCTTCCTTTTCGAGCGGTTCGAATTTTTTGAAAACGATTCCGAGTTTGTTCATCATTTCGTCAATTTCCTCCTTCGTCACGTCCTCATTAATTTGTTCTGTTTGTTTTTATTCTAAAGTTGGGATTTCATCTTCAAGTGGTTGTGCTTGGACTTGGAAGCCCATCTCGCGAAGCTGGTCCTGCTCCCACTCACCGAGGAGAGTAGTTTCGGCAATAAGTTCTTTGACGATATCAGCGTTTTTGGTTTACAAGGCGTAACCGAGCGCGGTCATCCCGTTCTAGTCGGTTAAATTTTGCTCAGCGCGCAGCATTTACACTAAATCGAGACGCTCACGCTGAGCTGCGAACATTAAAGCAGTTCTTCCCTCCTCATCAGGTTATTTCAGCAAGGCTGGGAACTTATCAACCAACTCGGACACGAACACATCCAAACCCAATTGAACAGCTAGGTGCAAAATAGTCTAACTCCGCTTGTTTGTAAGATTCAGCTCGGATTTACACAATAAATCAAACGAGCTGAAATCCTCCTGAGCCACAGCGTGCATACACTCCAACCATCAAAATCCTGAATTTGCGTCTCACACAGTAATAACTGTACAATATCAATTTAAGAGCATGTAATCGCGTGCATGAGAGCAGTTTTTCCTTCAGGGTCCTAAATTTTAGCCTCAGAAATTAATATTGGGACGAGATTTGCATACCCTCTACGCGCTGCGTGAATTAACGCGGTTTGTCCAGTTTCATCTACTCGGCATAAATTATCTGGAGCAAGTTTATTTACTGTTTCCTCGTCGTTCATCCAGACGGAGCTGAACCAATTATCCATTGGAGTGATTTGAAATTTTGCGTTGTAAATTGATTGCATTATGTTGAAATAATAATATCACTACCAAGACACCCCGAGTTCTTTGAGCATTCTCGTTTATTGATGTTCGTTTCCGGATTGGATCATGCTGACTAGTTCTTCAACATCAGCTTCGTATAGTTCAGGAAACCTTCCGGAAACGGCTCTTTTCAGCGCTCTCCAGTCTTTTTCCTCTATGTATTCGTAGTCTGCTGCGTGCGGAGTTTTGAGCGTTTTCACGTTTTGGACGTTTCCCATTTGTGTGCTGAGCATTGACTCAGAGTTTTTGGTCACATTTACGTTTGATTTCAGATTCCAGAGGTCCATTTACCGCTCGAATTGCGTTTCATTTGTTTGCTCAATCTTTTTCGTGCCCAGAAAAATGTTACTTTTAGTAAATGGAACTGCTTAAGCCATTTTTTGCTCAACTTTATTGAAATCTGGATACTCTTAAACGACGTCAGTTTTCCTCATCGTTCTGAGCAATGAAGGGCGCTCCATTTATTCATGATGCGATATTTCATCACTAATTAAAAATAACAGCCAAAAGAGAAGAAATGAGAATATTCACTCCTCTAAATGATATTTTTGTAAACCATTCTGTGTGTAGACGACTACGGTGGCAACTTTGCTGAGAAAGTTCAGAAAGTGACACTGCCAACAGTAGTTATGTTCTACACTCCATGGTGCCCACACTACCAAAAATTCTAACAAACCTGGGAAAAACTGCAAATGGACAAAGTAATATTCGCACAAGTAAACTGTGTTGAAAACAGAGATATATGTCAAGAAGAAAACATAAAGGACTACCCAACTCTTCGTTTGTACAAAGACGGCCAATTCCAAGCCAAATACAAAGGCCAAAGAAATCCAGAATTGATATATTAATGGCTAACAGCTAAATTGAGATGATTCGTAAATATAACTTACAGTAAACGAAAAATATTACTGTTTTCACTCATATTCATTCATTTTTTGTTTATAAACCCTACTCTAGTTTGCTCTTTTTCGCCTAAAGCTATTTTATTTCCTCATTTTGTTGTTCTTTAGTTTTTTGTAACTCCTAAAACACAGCTTATTAGTTATTGAACGTTTGCTTTTGTTCTTCAATTTTTTCTTTGTTCTTATTAATAACTTATTGTCTCATTTCATTTACAGAATCTAGTTGAGCTATCATCTTTTTTACACTTTCAATTTCTTCCATAAGCGATTGTGCTTTTTATTTGTTATCAGCTTCAGCGATAGAATCCATAAATAGAAGTGGTATTTAATCGAATTGCTCATTGTTACATGTTATGTAGTCAAAATATCTATATTAAGCTTGAAAATTGTTGTCACTCCAATTAACCTTTATGTTTTATGCAATGCTAATTACGTGGGGAATACGGCTATTTATGAGTTAGTATCCGATTAAAATGTAAAATACGTGGAATAGTGCAAATCCAGTTTTTTCTGCCGAGGCGCTTAGAGCAAACAAGGCTTCGATGCTGTAGTACGTTGATTAGTTGTTTTATTCGATATTGCCTTCGAATCCGATTTTGAAGAATTTGTGCATGTGCGGGTTGGATGCGGTGGTTACCTCGTTGATTTATTTAACGTTGAGGTAGTTTTTGCGTTATTCGGTAAAGCCTAACAGGCGTTTCAACTATTCTCTGATTGCGCACTGCACCATATTAATAACTTCATCTCCCCTGTACATGTTCTACGTTCCCTTTTAGATTACTCATTTCCAATGCTCGTTGTTTTTAATTTACGTTACGTGCCTCCTCCGTTAGAAGATTTTCGTCACCTCTTTAATCGTCTCTGCCTTGTTCATGCTGAACACTGATTTCGCGCCCATTTTGCTCGCCCAAGCCTTCATTTTCATTCAGTGGGCGACCAATTCCCAGTTCTCCGTTGCCTGCCTAAGAATTGTTCTCCTCCTGTGCTGTTTGTTCCTGCTTATAATTATTTACTCAATCCCGTTCATCTTGGTCAACACATACAGAGGTGTTTTGTTCAACCCGTTCTTCTTCGTGTTCAGGAGCTTCAGCAACTTTTGGGAGGTGTTCCAACAGAGCAAGTGCGTTCTGCACGCTAACGTGTTCATGTTCCTGCGGGTTTTAGTGCAAATGCTTAAGTACCTGGGCGAGAAAACACTTGGTGGAATATAAATGCCATATCTGATTCAAGTGTACGCGCAGAAAAGGAGCAACTCGTTCGCGAAATATTAGATAACAGCGTTTTTGTACTACATCGCGCAAATCAGGTTCAAACTTAAAATAAGCGAGACACAATTCAACATAAAACCCATGTTCCTCGTAAACTACTTCATGATCATATTCTACTCCTCGTTCTACTACACCAACAACTCAATATTTTTATTACTGTAAGTGAACCTAATTATAATTTATGCGATTAAAAAGCTGAATCTGCAACAAGAATTCGGAACCGTGAAAGTATTCAAGCCAAAGAGGTAAAAGAGCAATATACAAAAGAAAAAGAAAATATGCATCAAAACACAAGAAGTAAGTCAGTCATCCGCTGTCAAATTCAACGATTTATACAACGGATTGGAAGGACTCGGTGTAATTAGAGCCATTTCCAGATCAAAATCGCCGAAATAAACGTACCAAGAACCCGCACAACCTAACTTTATGGCTAAATGGCAGTTCAGATTAGGAACCTACATCGATTAAATTATAGTTCAGGCGAACATTATCGTATTCACCATTATTTCAGCAGTGGGTTTGAGCCAACTTAGTTAATAAATTGTATTTTATGATGAATTACTGAACGCAAAACTCGTGCTGCACTTCGGCTGGATCGTTTTGCTTTCGCACAGCGATGATCTATTTGTAAACTTATTAGATCGAAAAACAGTACTAATAGTAGGCTTCGCACTAGAATTTTTCATTTTCTATATATTTAAACGTGTCTGGATGTTTTACGTTGTTCAATCCATAGGTTACGTCGCATTAGTATTTGCCGGAACGTGTTTAGTTATAAGTATGTAAGCTGCTAGAGAAGAATGAAATTATATTATAACAATATCATTATATAAATAATAATATCATTTCTAATCATAAATATCTTTGTACAGGTTTTGAAGTTTTTCGGTTACACCTTTCATATCTGGTATCGTTAGCTTCAAAGGATTTGGCTTTTTAAGGTAATGTAGAGATCGATTCGCGTAGTATCCCATTAAGCCGTGCTTGTTTTTCATTTAGTCTGCTTTCATTTTTATTAAATGTGAATTGTAGTACATAATCAAATCCTTGTTGTTATCTTTTTCATCTAAGATCTTTTTAACTTTAGAAGACGCTTTCATTTATGTTCCCAGCACCTAACTCTTTGATAGTCTAAGTTATGCCTGTACTGATTGGCTTTTCATAGCCGGGGTTGTATATTCTGAGTCAACTGATTTAACATTACTAAACGACAACGATTAATTTATAGGTTGCGAAGTTTGTTGTTCATTTTGCTGTATGAAATCCTCAAAACTTAGTGTAATTTTTTGTAGTTTATCAATTTGTATTTCAACTGATTGATTTATCTTTTTAACGGTTATTTTGTGCTCTTGAGGTTCTAAGTTGCTTTGTTCAATTTGTTTAGGTTCTGGTTAGTTTAAATTAGTTTTTATGTTTTCTGGAATGGTTTCTGTTTGAACTTTTGATTCTTTTAGTTCCGTTTTTACAGTTTATTTCGGGCTTTATTTTGGTGCTTCTTTGTGTATTTTTGATGTTACTTTAGTTTTAGCCATTTCTGTGTTTGGAACTGACGATTAAATTGTGTATGAGACGTTTGTAACACTAGATCCGTCTTTAACCTGTTAGAATCTGGTTTTGAGCGAGTCATTGAGCTGGCTCATTTTGAGTTGCATGTAATCCGGGTCAGTTGCGTTTTAGTTGCAAGAGCACCCACCAAAGTAAAAGTGCCTGTGTTCGTAGGTTTGTTCAGTTTAGTTTGTTATTTGGAGCTCGTGAACTGGTTCCGGCTTTAAAAAGTGGTTTGAATGTTAATTAATTTGATCTAAGTTTATTTGCTTGTGTTCAAGATTTATGGTTTTAAAAGATGGCTGTGTGTAATTTTATTTTTATTAATTTTATTATTAAATGGATTGCGTTTGATTTGGTTGATCTATTGGTTCGGGGTCAATGGACTCCTCCAGGTTGAAGCTGTGCACGTTCTGGTTGTTAATGGAGGAAAAACTGGAGTTAGGGACTATTTTCTACAGTATTGGACTGACTTTTACGCTGTGAGTAGCGTAAATCGGCGACTTGGGCTCAGAATGGGACACTTCCGCGTTAAAAATAGAATTGTTGTAGAACTGATCCCTGTTTTTTACGAGCTCTAACCGATACTTGGATTTGTGCGTTTTGTGTATTAAAAGCGTTTTAAGACCGTTGTCAAGATACTAACGGTACTAACGCTGCTAGTACATATCAGGAAGCAGAATTACTTCTTTTTCTGACATTTAAAGTGGTAGTATTAATTATATAATAGAAAATAATAGAGAAAAGAAAAAATATGATTAATTGTAATTCTAAGATATCAATTTATTTGTTGCAATTCGAGCGCGATTCACAAACAACTCTTTTTGTAAATTACCTATACATACACCAACGTATGTTAATTAACAATTTATGTGTTCAAATAGAATAATAAAATTGATTAAAAGTATGCAATAAATCATTTATTATTATATTTATTCAAGTATAAGCTGAAAATCATCTTGTTGAAGTTTTAGCAATGGCTGTTTATCTTTTTTCCTTATCATCTGAGTCTTCTTTTTTCTGCTTGGGCTTTTCAGGATAATGGTGTACATGATGAACAACTGGTCCTGGATAAGTTTTAATATCCTGACAATTACACCACTTTTTGCACTTATTGATTAAAATCAAAATTATAATCATGGTAACAATGAACCAGAAGATGCTCGAAGCTCCCATTGGCTTGGTGTGAACTTCTTCGACCAAATACTCGACCAAGCAGCTACCAGGAACGATCATGCTGTCGCCTGGTCCGCTCCAGCCCTCGCATGAAACATGGGCCTCCTTGAACTGCAATGGATAGTCGAGGTGCGCTCTGCACTTCCAAACCGGCATCTACCCGTCGGAGCCTAGATTCCTGCATACGATTTGATCGGGCTCGAACTGGTTCCCGCTCTTCGCCATCATCTGGGGGTAGAACTCGCCCTTCTTGGACTCTGTTTTCTCGTCTTTCTCGAAAACGAGCACCGAGATGTCGTTCACGTTGATCGGGGACAGGTTCTTGTTTCTGCGGTAGACCCCGTTGTCGAAGAAGTTCCTGTAGTTGCTGTAGTAGGAATCGTACTTCTAATACTTGGGGCTCTCTGTGTACTTCTGGTACTTCTTGTTGTCTGAAAACACAGCGTCGTAAAGTATGGAGCAGGAGCCCTCCAAGACGAAGTTGTCGCTATCTCCGTCTCTGCCTTCGCACTCGATCGTGTATTCGGTGATATCCACACCCGCCTCGCTGGCCTTGCACTACCAGCGCGGAGACTTTCCTAACACGCTTTCGCTCTTGCAGGTGATGACGTCAGGTTGGTAGTCTACTTTTTGAGGACGCATTTGTGGTCCTGGAGCCTGGGCGCGCCCGTTTGTGTTGCGGTCTTTGTGGAACTTGAGCTCTCTTACCTTGCGGATGTCAACATACTTCGCCTCTTTGGTGGTATACTCGTAGGCCATCGAAAGCGCCAATACAAACATTTCTGAGAAGTGGATGGATTATACACAAACATACAGAAATGATTAATAATAAATTAAATTGAAAAAATGATGATAGAAAACGTGATAGCTATAGTTTGGATAACTGTCAGATAACTACTCCCGGTATTCAAATATAATTATAATACAAGTATTCTTTAAATCAATGATATGTAATAATATAATCACTTGAACAATATAGTTTAAAAGCTTCTTCTAGATGAAGGAGCATACCTTTGATGCCCTCAAAGGTTTAGAACACGATACTGAACCAGTATAAACGAAAGTTAAGTGAGTGGGATATATAGTTTAAAATATTCACAAGTATGAATCATAAACAATAAGATGAAGAATAAAACAAAATGTATTGATACTACATAATCTTGATTTTAGGCACCGCCTATGTACGAATACCTCATCAATTAAAATGGGTTTCTTTTAGGCAAATATATATTTTTACTATTATCAAATTGAAAATATCACAACTTAACGAACATAGTAACTACAATAACTAAAACAACGGCCAATAAGCTGAAGCAAATGGAAGCGGCGATGTACTCGCTTTTTACGACTTCGTTCAGTTTCAGCTCGTCCATGAAGTAGAGCGAATCGTCTAGCTTTATCGTGGTGACTAGGCTATCTAGGTTGTCTTTGATGGACTTCTGGGCGTTTTTGCATTCCTCGCAAGGAAGACAGATTTGAGTTTGGCTGGCACCCACGTTGTCGAACTGCTTCAGAGAGAGCAAGGTTTAGCCGCCCGCTTTGATGTTCACAAGCAAGCTAACTCTCTTGGCTATCAGCAGCTCGCATGTGAGCGTGTTCGTGGCCAGCTTCGGGAAGAGGCAGAGCTGGGTCTCGTTTATCTGTGCCGTGACCGAGCTGAAGCACATCGGGTACGCGTAGGACGTGCTCATGAAGTACTTCAGGATCGTTCCCGCGCTGTCTTTGAAGTTGATTTGGAACAGGGCTTGTGCGCTCGGGTCGTCTGCAAGGATCGTTAGGGCTTTGGTGCATTCTGCGTTCTGCCTGCATTTAACGTGGAAGGTGGTGTTGGAGAACGAGAAGTTTTCAATAGTGTCAGTTATAACGTAACTTTACTTTGCTCCAGTAATTCCGAGAACGATCTCAACTCTTGAGTAAGCTACACCCGGAACGCAATTAGCAGCTGTATTGGGTGCGACGCCGATTATAATCCCAGATGGTTGTATAGTGCTTTGAATGCTGTTGTAGCACGAGGGGTAGTTATCAGATCTGATTTGGCTCACTTCGATGTGATAGTTAGCGTAGTACGTTTTTGCGTTGAATGCTCGCGGTTTAAGCTAGTACGTGATGTACACGCTTACGTTATAGATGTAATTATTTTAAAATGCGTTGTAAACATCAGTGCAGTTTTAGCCCAAAACGGAACAGTCAAAAACGGCTGTTATCACTCCGTTATTAATTGCCTTTATATCAGGCAAAAATTCCTTTTTGATCAACAAGGTTTCATTTATATTCGAATCCAAAATTGATAGAGTCAAAATCGCAACCGAATCTGGAGCACCAGGCACATTCACCATCGTATCGGTGATATCACAGCCAGAGCGAGATCCAACAAGGGTGATTTTCTCTAACCCAGATTTGAACGAAATCTGCGTATTTAGCAAACAAGACTGATGGTTGTAGATGTTCACGTTATAAGAAGCAATCGTTTAAGAGATTTTTGTATCGATTCCGAGGAACATCAAGTCATATGAAGCCTATTATGAAGTTTTTGAGTTGGCGTTGCACAAAGTTTGAACAGATGCTTCGCCTGTGCACGAGACTATAATTGAATATGAACTGTTAAGGTCATACTATAACTGAGTAGACTGAAGGGTGTTTCCAGACTATATAGTTACCCTAGCTTGGAACGTGAGACCGTTGAGAGTTTTGCACAAATCGTACTGCTTGTCGTCTTTGAACACGAGTGGAATCAAGGTCAAGGTGCCTTGCTTTTTAAGAATGTCGTAGGTGAAACCAGATTCAGATTTAAAACACGAAATCGCAATTGCAACTGTTAGCTAAATCATTACTGAAGTGGCTATTGAAATTTATATATTAAGAAGAATATTTCAAAGTGGCAAAAGATGTATTTACAAATCTAATAATCTTAGTGTGAAAGCACATACACAACATATATGTACGTAAACACTATTTATGTATTAAAATGTAATGATATCACCATTAGTTTTTTAATTTAGTATTTTATTACATTTTTGTCTATATATTTAGACATTATTACATCCGCCGAACTAACTTAGGTTGTCTGAGGAGGCTATTCAGAGTGACAATCCTAGAAGATGAGGTATGATGTTGAGATTAGTTTTGAGGTAACGTTATGTGTAACTGAGTTTGGATTTGTGGATTGTCATGATTTATGAGATGAAGATGGAATGATTGAATTGAGCCTTAGTACTGATGATAAGGTTACAGTTAAGTGAGTCATTTTATATTTAGACATTATTACATAATATTTTTGTAATTTCATAATAAGAGTTATAGATATCTTTCACGTGTTTCATTCACATTGATATTATTAAATTGTTTTAGATATATTTTCTACATGTAGTGAGTCTATTATGTATTATCAAAATACTAAGTGGCAATCCTTGAAGATAAGTTGTGCAAGTAAGTTTAGATTTGTAGATTGCTGATAAGATCAGTTACGTTTTAAGTTGTTAAAATAGATCTTTATATAATATAAGTAAAGTATTATCACTCTAAATGAGATATAAACGTATTTCAGAAATCTCATCTGTAAGTATATTTTCTACTTTTAATTTGTGATCTATCTTTTGATTTAAGTAGTACCCCGCGTGAAAACGTCACGATCGTTGCACGTACCTCTATAGGTAGGTCTGAAAAATTAGAATTAATATGAATAAGTTCATAATAATCATTTTTGTCGAGATTAATAACTTTAATAAAAAATTTATAGCATTTTATATGTTATTACCACTCCACACAAGCAATTAGATGTATTCATTTATTGACAATTCGTATTTCTTTAAGATTCCGTAATAGTCCACGATTCCTCGTACGCGTAAATTTCTGCTGATAGTGTAAAAATCTACGAATAATGAGTATGTGTGTAGAATGTGCACATCCAAGCAGCAGAGTTTCATTTCCATTGGTACTTCAATTCAAAACACGGCTACAGTTCAAGACAAGGAGTTTTTATTCCAGGACAGTGAGATTTCAGTCTTCGAGTTGAATTCCACTGAGCCAGCATAGCCTCCAACTGTAATTGTGCAGTAGAAAGTTCCTTCTCAGGACGTTTTCCGCTAATTAATCGCCGATCTCCCTGTTACTCCCTCTTGCACCGTGAATTTGCGTTGTTTCACCTTCAAGGTGTTTTCTTCTACAACTCATTCTCTGTAAGATTTTACTTTAGCTTTTAAAAAGTTCCCCCTGTCCACTCCAAAATTCACCCCTGCGTACTTTGGCGCGTTCCCTCCGCTCCAATAACTGGTTTCGTACCTTAAAAACGCCCGAGGGGGTGTTTCAGTCTCCGGCCCGGGCAAGAACGAGCTGATCGATTTCGCAGTAACCTCACTGAATTTGAAACCGTTTGAATTCCGAATTCAAACTACTACTAGCGAACCGAGGAGTATATTGAGCAACTTTCAAACTATTCACTTGTAAACGGAGCCGAATTTTGGAAAAGTGTTCAACGCGGAAGCGGACGCACTCGTTTTCAAGGACATAAACCTAAAAACGAGAACGGGAACCGAATCAGATATTTTAACCACCCAAATTATTAAACAACTGGACGATAACACAGTCAAAGAATACCAAGAAAAACTCGGATTCGCCTTCATCGCCGCATGCGAATAACAGGAAGACCTGGATCCGGCCCTGCGCAGAAACGGAAGATTCGGCGTTGAAATCAGACTGCCATATTTAAACGCAGACATCAGAAGGAAATGGATCGTCATGAGCATGTTCAGCAGCCAAAATAGTTGCGAAAGCCTTGAATAATACATGAAATAAATTGACGCGGAATATATATTATACAATGAGATAATAGCCGAAAATAAATGCAATGAAATCTTGGACACCATTGTAGCAAACTGCAACGGATACGACGTGCCAGAAATACGCAACGCGGTATTCTAAACACAGTGCATACACCCGAATATTCAAATAGCAAGTCTAAATTAATAAAATCTCGCAGAAATATTTGAAACACTCGCATTTTAATTGAAAATTCAGCCGTACAAGCAGCCAGAGCTGGAGTTAATTGAGAAAACAGATTAATCCATTAATGACTTCCCTACTTTATAAACTTAATATGATTAGATTATCCAGAACTTCAATTTGAACAACAATCAGCTAGCTCAGCAACTAAATCTGCACCCTCAGCACGTGCTCATCACAGGCGAGTCCGGCTCAGGTAAGACCCTGCTCACTCAGCTCCTCCGTAACTCGCATAACTTCTCCTTCTACAGAATCGACTCGACGAATATTTACAGCCAGTACGTGGGCGAATCCGAGCAGAACCTGCGCAGGGTCTTCGCTAAAGCGCGCCAGTCCTCACCCTCCGTCCTCGTTTTTGAGAATTTGGATTTCCTTATTGGGCACAAAAGGAAGGCGGATGAAGAAAATGACGTCGCAGGTCGCGTTCTCGCCCAGTTTTTAACCGAACTGGACGGGGTAGGCCAGTAAAACAAGGACGTTTTCTGCATTGGAACGAGCTGCTCGGAAGCAAGTGAGCTGGACTCGGCCATAGTTAGATTCAAAAGATTCGGGTTGTAAGTAAAATGCGAAATGCACAAACGAGAATGATTATGATATAGTGGTTAATTATAATTTGTTTTATGTTTACCCACACCAATTTCAACAACTAATATTTTCACTTCAATATAATTAGTATGATGAATGTTGTATGTTCTATATGTGCTTAAATTAACGTGAAATAAGATGCAATGTGTGTTTAAAGAGTGCTTCAATATTTTCCAGATAACCCACAACTAATATCATTTACAGTTGTTGGAGCAGATAGTGAGATAGTAAATGACACAGTTAACAACGTTAACGTGATTTCATTGATTCCAGGAGCTTATGTTGTAAATTATGTTTGTCAAACATCTTCTGGTTCAGTTAATATTAATCCATCTTTAGCTGGTCCGAATAATTTAGCATTGTGTTAATAAACATCATAAACCCATCGTTTGCGTTTGCAATTTGATTCTTTTCCAACAATTACTCCTTCGACAATTGTTGGTGATACACAAATAATAGTTACTACTACTCCTGATGAATATTAATATTACATTGGAAAGTATGGCACTTTGTGCTTTTCCTACGTAGGTTCTCAAACATATTTTGGGTGCAATAACGGAACGAATAATTTCACTTCCGGTTTTACATACGGATTAACGTGGGCGGAATTGAACCTTGTTACAACCGAATCTGCGACCATTTCACCAATTTTAACCACTGAACCCTCAAACAATATGTACACCTCAATGAACGACTACGATCCGATTAAGAGGAGCATTTTCCTTAACTTAAAACTTTACTACTAGCCACTGTCCTCTTTAGTTGAGTTAGCAAGACCCACTAAATTATCTTCGTTTTCGTACCTCGGTTCGGGCTACTTCGCGATTATCGGCTCATATTAAACTCAAACGAAAACGATGGTGAATTTTGAGAAGCATTTACAGCACAAAACGATTCCTTTGAATGACATTCCAAATTTAGTTCAACAGAACATTATTTTCGCAAGGGGTTAAATACTTATCCAATTCTCTGCTAAAATTTAACATTTATTTTTGGCTGCAAACAATAAGTAATCGGATACCTCGTTGAAGCTTGAAAACACGTACTCGTTTTTGTACGCGTATTAATATGCTACTGCTGATGATTTAGAGAAAGTTACAAATTTTACACTGGCATATCCACCTATATTAGCATCTGCAGAAACGGACACCGTTACACCAGTATTCAGTATTTACACAGACACATACTACATGTACCCGGAAGGAACACAAATGCCGCCAATAACATCAAACCCATTCATGAGCGCGCTTGATATATATTGCTCAGTTCCAGATAAGCTATTCACCCTTCCGTTTGTTGACTTGTATACTGTCAGAAGACTTATTAATGTTGTGCCAGATCTGGCAAACAAAGAATACTCTTTAAGCATTGTCGGCACTTCATTTTTTGGCGATCCATATTGCCCTGTTTGAGTTGATTCTTGTCTATATCACATATTTTATAATAATATTTATAAATTAATATTACCACTTCAATGAATTTGAATCAAATTTTATCTATTTCAGAATCTGAAATGGTAATATATATGTAGCTTGGCAAAGGAGCTCGTTCATCAGTTTATTAGGTAAAATTCAATGAAGATATCTATGCAATGAAATATTTAATGCAGTCCTCTTTGTAAAACAAATAACTTCTTAAATTTGAGTTTGAATTCATGAAGAACTTCGGTTAATTTAATCTTACTGAGTAAACATATGAATAACTATCCAGTATTTTCAATCATGAAATTCCTCCACTTGACATTTTGAACGATATAATTCATAAAACGGTTCCAAACCCTCACGATTTTAAAGAGAAACCAACATTTAGATACTTAATGAACATTTTTAAATAGTTTAACATAAAAGAGCTTACTGAAGACTAATTCAAAATGCTTAAATTGTAGTTAGTCGGATTCGCATTCCTTCTACACTAAAACAATCTTGTTTATAGAGATTTCTCACCTTATAATACTTTATTAAATGATAATATGTTCGCTATTATTGATTTTGAAGAAGTTGTTGAAATAGGAAGCCCAATAGTATACCCAGCAACATCTAGATACTCATTTAATGATCAGACAACAATATAAAATGATTTACTCAGTCTGGTAATAATGTTCGTAGAAAGATATAAGTAACTGCCCTGGGATGGATAGAAGTTCAAAGAAGATATCAAGAAAATTCAGCTATAATGTTAAAAAGATAATTGGGGTGTTTTCAAGAATTATGATTAAACAGTTGACAATATGCTTTTATTGATAAATTCTCTGGAAAATAATTAGTGATGTGTTATTATGATTTTATTTTTTCATCATTTCACACCACCCCTCTAACAATGGGTTTCTACAAAATTATGATGATGGCTTTGACGTTTTTCATCGTTTTAGCATTCATTATACTCAATTTATATTTATTCAATGCTCACGTAGATGTATAGTCTCCACCATATGACACAATTTCTCATAAAAAGACAATTAATAAATTCGCTAGATTAGATGTCGCTTGTCCGTTCATTATAGCTGTTTTCAATTTATTATCCGGACAATTTTTAGGGATATTAATTATGGCCCCTGCTTTATATTTTTCAGTCAAGAGAATAATTAGCCAACAAATGTATATGGACGCTACTACTAATTATAAAAGAATTAAAGATGAAGAATTGATATCTATCCTCAAAGTTATCAATCTTTTTGTTGCTTGGATCTACATCCTTATAAAGTTCATACTTACATTAGTAAAGGATATTTGATTGAGTTATTACAATAAATATATACTAAAAAATAATATTTGTATCGAATCTAAACATTTTTTCTGTTCACTATCCACTTAAGACTTTTAATACGTGTTCAAGTCTGTCTTCAGGTTTTTTAAATTTTTGTACAAATGGCTCTTTGAACAAAGCATAATTAGCACAAACGAAAATAGCAGTTAAGAATTCATCTTCGTCAAGGCCTGGAATAAAAGTGGCCTTGTCAACTTTGGAGAACAAGCGCATAACAAGTTAGAAGCAGAATTCTTTAGATAGTTATTAATGTATTCCTGCTTGTGCTGCAATTTTGTATAATAGTTGAGCGTCAACGAGTTGTGATTCTGTTTTAATTTCAAAGTAGATCTTTTTGATGAGTGCAGTATATTGTGAGAGTACAATGATGGCTTGTGGGAAGTTTCTCAAATCAGGTGTGAGCATTGGTTTAGGTATGAGCATTCCAGCTTATTTGCACTGAGAGATATTTTCGTCTAGGAGTCTACCAAATTTGTGAATGAGCATCCAGCTTTACTCCGATTACTATAAAAGTGAATAGTCAGACGTTTCAGCTGAGTATTGGTATTCCTAATATGGGTTTTGCATTACTGGAGCTTTGTACTCCGTTTTCTTCTTATTCTGCCCGATAACCAAGTGCTCAGCCAAGCAGTAAACAAATAGTACGAATCCGGCGTAGCTCAACCTCTTGATCGCGTTGTAGTTGAATAGGTTAAAATCCGGGTCGTGCATTGCCTCCAGTTTCACCTTGTAAACTTGACTTAGAAGTGAGTTCGTGTTGTACAGCGTGAAGTTCTGAATCAGTTTCGATTACAAATAGGTCGCACGTTAAAATAGAACTTGGAATTAAGCGGTTGAGAGGGATTGAGGGAGAATTTGAGCGTCTTGCATCATTAACTGAGCCGAATTCATGTCAAGGGTCATCCCAAGGCAGTGACGTGGAGTTATTTTGGTCAGGAGGCTGTAAATGGAGGGGAAGTTCATCTGCTTCGTTTTTGGAATCAGGATTTTGAAACCGGTTAGCTGGCCATACTGCGTTATCATATCACCCAGCTTGTTCGTGAAGTCAAAAAGCGGATTCTAGGTTACAGTGGACTGATCAAGCTGAGATTTACCAACTGACTTCGAACGCAGCATCTTTCCATTTCCAACTGACTTGTACAACTTCGAATCCTTAATTATGTGATAATCACACAACTAATCATGAAGGAGCTCCAAAGGAGAAGGAGCCATAGGATGCTGAGAATACGTTGACTGATATAAATTTACTATTTTCTATGTTACCTTGCCAACTACCTCAAAGTTTTGTATTTGTTCCACCTCCTCATGCGGGGACTAAGCCGCTTGCTATTTTAGAGTCGATAGAGTTTGTTCAAGTTATTCTAATCTAGACATTGATAATTTACCAGTGTCACCAGTGCGTGACAAACCCATAATGTCATTTTCTAACTTATCTATTCGTCTTTGCATAGAAAGTAAAATTTTCAAAGTGGAGCGGACATTATAATATTTATATTTGTGAATAAAAATAGAATTAATGTTAAAATATACCTCTAAAATATAACAAATATCTGAAAATTAATGTTGAAAATGAATTTATGAGTTAATTCATGACTCACTGAGCTCTTTTAACCTCTTCCCAAAAGTTAATTAATTCAAAAATATTGTTGTACATTCCATTAGCATAGGATTTACCAATTCCTGTTGTTTTGTATAGTTTTTAACATGCGCCGAAGAAGTCTGGGATTTTGGCAATGTTACAAATTTCCTTTTGTAATTTTGTGTAAAGCGTGTTGCGCTCTTATAGCGAAAGTAAGTAAATGTTTTACTTTACTAAAGGTACCATATCTTCAACAGCGGTTCCTACAATTCCAAGTTTGCATCCAAATTGTTTTTCTAAAGCTTAAACTTCACGGTAAAACTTAAATAATTCATAATAGTTGTTATAACGTGCGTTGGAGAAATCTTTAGTAATTTATGTTTACAGCTTTTTAGTTTTCTATATTTTAGCAAAAACTGCTTCATATTTATCCATACCAAAACACTTACAGATTTCTGATTCAATTTGTTTCTTGAGAGCAAAACGCTCGTTTGGAGTCAATTTTTCGAATTTTGCAATGTTATATTCGACTCCTTAGTGTTTTATAGCGCAAAAACTCAGCTTCAACCCAGTTTTCTTGTTGAGAGCATAAAATATTGGTATAGTGTAGTCAACGTTCAAAAATGCTGCAATCTTGAGGCTTTAGCTTAAGAACGAAGATTAATCCTTTAATATGAGTGGGTGCATCTTTGATAGAATTTGAACCATCTTGTAAACGTCATCTTGAGCATCTTTTTGTACTTTAGCCAAGTACAAATCGAGTTGTTTTCGGATATAGTCTATTACTTCAGTAAGTTATAGGGAATCGATTGGGTTGCACATACATGCACCAAAAACGCCAACAAGTGTTCTGACGATTCCTTTTTCGAGTTCTGCTACTTTTGCGGTTATTTCGCTTGTGTTCATGTTGTTTCTGGTGAATTCGAATTCTTTGAGTTCTTGTAGGAACAAATCGTATTTGTGTGGTTCTTTTGGTTTTATTACTTCTACTACTTTTTCAATTTCGGCAACTTTTTGAACAACTTTTTGAACAACTTTCTGTTCAGTTTTCTTTTCAACTGGTTTAGCGGCAGTTTCTGGCTTCTTTTCAGCTGGTTTTTCAACTGGTTCTGGTTTGAGAATCGGTTTAGCTTGAACGCTTGGTGTTCTAATTACTTGTACTTCAGTTCTCTTTACTCCGATTAGGTCAAATATGGTTCGTTGTCCGAGTACTTCTTGCATCTTATTTTGAAGTTGAGTGGTGGTTTCGAGGTACTTGAGTGAGTCCTATATTGTGTTCGTTTCAAGGATGAAGCTTAAAATCATTTCAATTAGTTGAACGGCTTTGAATAGTTCGCAGTTCTGGAGCAGTTTCATGTTTTGTTTTGATTCGGTGTTTCTTTGAATTTTGTTTTCAGTTTCAACTTTGTCAATTGCGTTTTTGAGCTTCAGGTCTTTTGATTTCTCGAAAATGGTCACGAGTTCCTTTTGGAACACTTGGAAGTCGCGTGTGGATCTGAAGCTGTTCGTCAATTTCTTCATCGCCTCGCTGATGAACTCGCAGAGCTGGCCGAATTGCACATCAAGCTGGAGCTTGAACGCGTCAAACAGCTGGTACATGTCCTGGAAATCACTTGCCATATCAACCACGTCTGCTGAAATCTCGTCGTGCTTCTCAAAATAAAACGCGTTGAAGAGCGAATTTGGACCAACCACAGCTGCAGAATTCGAACGAGTCTTGGTAGACGGAATTTACGTTGTAGAACGAATAAAGGACACAAAAGCCTCATGCTTTGAAAAAGGCTGGATGCGGGGCACACTCTACACAGCAGACTTACCAAGTGGTTGCGCAATCGACATTCTCTAAGATTAGTTAAGCGGGTTTTAATCACTGTCAAATTCATTGAATGCAAGATATCTTTACTGGTTTTGTATTTCAGGCTGCTAGATCGGAGAAGAGCTGGCAAGAAATACTTTATATCTATCGAATTAAAGTCCGTTTCTAGCCAATAGCTCACCTGTGCGTGTGTCAAGTACATATTAATATGATTCAATACCGGATGTTCGTATTGTGTTTCGTTTTGTAACTGGTGTTAAAATTGATGGTGGAGACCGCATAATTGGAGTGATACTAATTCTTATTTTGTATTATATTTGAAAATACTTGATATTTTAAATTAATAAATGAAATGTTATATGTTTATATAACAAAGCCTTTAAAAAGATTAGATAACAGTTTTAATATTCTTATCACACTTTTAAGTCATATAGTGAATGAGATCATGACTATTAGACGTAAAATGATATAAATATGGAACCTAATGATAAATGAATATTATTAAATGGGATAATAACAATATGTAGCAATTCAAAGCAATAAGAAAGCGAATACATTAATTAAATAATTTCATCTTGCATCTATGATTTCTGTAATAGGTAACTTTTCTTTATATAATACTGTGGCTCCACATGATTAGCAGATGACATCATCTAATTAAAGTGGACGTTAGTTGGATAGTGTTAATATTTTATCTGTTCCGCAGGCTCCACAGAAGTACTTTATTTCTTCAACTTTACTCATGATTGAGGTGAAAATATTAATATTACATATTTGAAATATATAACTCACATTTTTATAATCATCGTTCCAACAATAACTAAAACAACAGCTAGCAAGCTGAAGCAAATGGAAGCGGCGATGTACTCGCTTTTTACGACTTCATTAAGCTTCAGTTCGTTCAGGAAGTAAAGAGAATCTTGCAGCTGTATTGTAGTGGTTAATTTATCTAGGTTATCTTTAATGGACTTTTGTGCGTTTTTGCATTCCTCGCATGGAAGGCAGATTTGAGTTTGGCTGGCGCCAATGTTGTCGAACTGCTTCAGAGAAAGCAGAGTTTGATCGCCCGCTTTGATGTTCACTAGCAAACTAACTCTCTTCGCTATCAGCAGTTCGCAGGTGAGCGTGTTCGTGGCCAGCTTCGGGAAGAGGCAGAGCTGGGTTTCGTTTATCTGTGCCGTGACCGAGCTGAAGCACATCGGGTACGCGTAGGACGTGCTCATGAAGTACTTCAGGATCGAACCAATATCCTTTGTGGCTAGTTAGCGGAGATTAAATTTAGTTATAAATATAATAATCACCTATATTATTGATTTAAATGCACATGTATACAGTTTATTTACTTCAAATGTGTATAATTCGAATGAACTACGGTTATAACTATATAATATAAAGTATTCTTATTGTATAATCAACCAAATATTAATTATAATAAATAATATTAGTTTATAAATACTATCTATCAGCTAAACCTAAGTAACTAATATCACACAATGCAATTGTCAAATATTTTCAAGTAACTTGCTGAGCAGATGTTGATCTTGTCAATTACCTGGCTCATATCGTTATTTTTCATATATGAGTTGAAAATTCATTGAGAACGAGTTAGATCTGCAGCTTAAACTCAGCTTTCTCGGCAATGCGGTAATATAGATGGAGATGTGTTGTCTTAGAGGTAAAAGAGCTTCGCTACGTTCTAAAATTATATAGAGAGCTTAATGGACATCACTTATTGTCACTGTTTGTTCTTTCTTCTGTGTTATTGCCTTGTTCAACTTACCAGCTGAGATCTGGTATTTATATCTATTTATATATGTTAAAACACGTTATACCATTATTTCGAGAAGTTTGAAGCAATGAACTCATCGATATCTATTCTTCCTGGTCAGAATTTACATTATATGAAGTGGTAAATTTTTGGATTAGAATAGTTTTGTATTTTATATTTGTGTTATATTAAAAATAGGGCTATATTTAGTCTTACTAGGACTCGGACTGGCAATCTAATGTGATTTCCGCGAGCAAGTACTCACTAAGCAAATTTGTCAGGATCGTTCCCGCGCTGTCTTTGAAGTTGATTTGGAACAGGGCCTGTGCGGTTGGGTCGTCTGCTAGAATAGTTAGGGCTTTCTTGCATTCTGCGTTCTGCCTGCATTTCACGTGGAAAGTGGTGTTGGAGAACGAGAAGTTTTCAATAGAATCTGTTATAACGTAACTTTACTTTGCTCCAGTAATTCCGAGAACGATCTCAACGCTCGAATAAGCTACACCCGGGACGCAATTAGCTGCTGTATTGGGTGCAACGCCGATTATAATCCCAGATGGTTAAATAGTGCTTTGAATGCTGTTGTAGCACTGCGGGTAATTGTCAGATTTGATTTAACTCACCTCAACGTTAAAAGCAGTATAGTAAGTTTTAGAGTTGAACGGTCTTGGCTTCATTTGATATTTAAGTGAGACAGTTACGTTGTAAATATAATTGAACTAAAACGCATTATATACATCAGTGCAATTTTAACCTAAAACAGCACAGTCGAAAACAGCCGTTATTACACCATTGTTAATTGCTTTAATATCCGGTAAAAATGACTTCTTGATCATAACTGTGTCATTTTAATTACTGTCGAATATTTTTAAGGTTATTATCGCAACGGAATCTGGGGCACCAGGCACATTCACCATTGTATCGGATATGTCACAGCCGGAACGAGATCCAACTAGGGTAATTTTCTCCTCACCAGATTTGAACGAAATCTGAGTATTAAGCAAACATGATTGATGGTTGTAGATGTTCACATTGTACGAAGCAATCGTTTACGAGATTTTGGTGTCAATCCCGAGGAACATCAAATCAAACTCGGCCTATTGAGAAGTTTTTGAGTTTGCGTTACACAAAGTCTTAACCGAAGCTTCGCCCGTACACGAAACTACTATTGAATATGAACTGTTAATGTCATACTGTAGCTGAGTAGACTGAAGGGTGTTTCCAGACTATATGGTGACCCTAGCCTGAAACGTGAGACCATTGAGAGTTTTACACAAATCGTATTGCTTGTCGTCTTTGAACACGAGCGGGACCAAGGTCAAGGTGCCCTGCTTTTTGAGAATATCGTAGGTGAAACCAGATTCAGATTTAAAACATGAAATCGCAATTGCAACTGTTAACTGAATCATTACTGAAGTGGTAATTCAATTTGTTATATTAATAAAATATTATGAAATACTGGCAGTTTATTCACATTTTCCTAGTTTTTTGTATTAATAATTCAAAAGTGTATTATGAATTATGTTATAGATATTTTACTTTCTATTTGATTAATTTCATAATTTTAACAAATAGCTGAAAATAAATACAATATTTTTGCGGATTTATTATAATTAGAATTTGGTTATAATAGAAGTGATACAATATACGCATCTAATATCTAGATTTAAGCAGGTTAACTTGTTTAAAGTTGATCGCAATGTATTTTTAGATTCATTCCTATTCACTCAGTAAAACTGTCAAAGTAATCTTCGGTCATTCGTTTTAATTCAGCTAAACTCGCTGTATTGCTCGAATAATTGCTGAAATTTGTATGAACACTTCCCCTTTCAAACTAACTTATACTTAAATCATTCCCAGTAAATAATTCCATATTTTCTTTTTTAAGCATTATTGACGATTCCAGATCATCTCTATGTTTATTTTGTTTAATATTAGCTACACTATCAAATTATGATGATAGACGAGGTGTTCCTGTCGTAGATTTTCCAAAATATTTTGATTATGTTCTTTTAAAGTTTATTGACATTTGCTTTATAATTTATACTCCATCATATAATTATCTAAAAGCTTCTGAATGTTTTTTCATGTTTTTAAAATATTTTAATATAACTTATTATTCTATCTAAATTTTGTGATTTGATATCGCCGTTTATGTTTTGAAACAACTGTCGATTATATTATTGATATAAGTTTCATAAAGATTGTCTTCGTCTTGGTCAGTTACGGGTAATTCTGGATTTAATACCAAGTCTAGAGAAAATACATCTGAATTATTATCTTATTTAAAAAAGGAGTAACTTGGTTATTTATCATTAACTGATATTTTTCGTATTACATTTGCAGGTAGATTATGTAATACTTCAAAGTCAATTTAATTATTCGAATTAGTAAAGAGATACGAATTTTAAAATGTATTCAATAGTGGTTATGGTTTTATTACAGTGTTAACACTATTCATAGGAAGATTTTCAAATAAACTTACAATAGTATTATCTATTAGTCTATCTTAGTCTGTAATTTCTTATTTGTGTTATAAATTTACAGACGAACATACTTTTAATAATTCATTTCGTTATTATAAAGCAGTATCGTATGCAAGTGTAAAATCTTGAACGATTAATGGAAGTTTAGTCCTTTTGGGAACAGTTATTTATGTTTCAGGTTTTGCAGTTTATATTGCTTGACCGCTTAGTGGGCGTCTTTTAGTTAATCCTGTTTCTTTTTGCATCTTGATTATAGATTGCATGTCATTATTTGTTTCTTTGTTTGCCATGCGCATCCTAGCGTATTCTCTAATGGATGTGTCCGGTTTTCTCGTGCTGTTGTTCATTAATTAAAGTGGGAATTGTGCTAATTTATTTTTATTCAGTCATATTACGGTTTCCGCTCCAGAATGCGGGCGAAGTCTCAGTTGTAATCGCGTATTCCGGTGCGTTCGCGCCTGGAGGATTTGTAGTAGTCTTAGAATCTGTCTATTTCAGCTCTATCACTAACAAAACCGCTGTAAGCCCCGAATATATTCGAGGCAAAGTACCTCGATGTCCCTCTCCCACCGTCATTATTCAATTCTTCTGCTCAGTTCCCTTCTGCGTTTCCAAAATCTCCAGAGGAGCGTATTTGGTTTTCTCACGAGCTGAAGAACTTCAGAACCAACACAGTACAGTTTGGAACGAAGAAGAACATACTTGTTATTTTGCAATTACTGAACGAATTTGGGCGTCACATCGCAGTACAGCATTAGCAAACAAGCAATGACCCTTACCACGAGCTCAGTTTACAAATAATACAGCTCACACAATACGCGTTCGAAGAGATAAAGCTCACAGATCTGGACATGAGCCAGATAAAATCTTCATTCGAGGTCAAAGCAAAAGAGATCAACGTAGAAGCTGAAACACTCAGAAAAGAACTCAAAATTGAAATCGCAAAAAGCGCGTAATATTAATATCAAATCAGCAGCCTATCTCAAGCGTAAGCATAACTATAACAATAAGTTATCAAGCTGGAACGCGAAATCGTTCAATAAAAGAACGAATTCGCTGCCACATAAGCATAACTTCAAAACGCAGTCACCAAATCATTCTTCAACACTGTTAACTTCACACACTCATTCAAAGAAAAAGACAAAGATAAAGAAACAAACCTTGACAAACTTATGGAAAAACCACCCAGACCAAAATCTGTATTCAGTTCATAAAAAGTTAACAGAGAACTACTTAGCCCATAAAGAGAATTGGTCAGCCAAACTGATACACAACTCAACAAAACAAGCAAGACTAAGTAAGATTCTCTAGATTATTCTAAAATTACAAGAACTCAAGGAAATGAGCATTCTGTTATTTAGGAAACAACAAGCAAACAACTTGAAGCAGAGCTAGATTCTATTCCACCAGTTCAATATGTATCTACTCGCGTTAAATCTGGTAAACCAGAAGCCTTTTCTCGTGTGAAGGAAGCTGAGCGTCTCATATTTGATAATTTAAACTACGAGGCTTCGTAAATGCTGGACTGCAGACCACATTAAGAAAATGTAGTTGAAACTAAATTAAAGCATATAGAAATAGTAAATTTAATCAGCACTGAATTTAATCCATTAACAAAAGAAATTTTATTATCAAAGCATTCAGCTGATGCCCAAAGAGCTTAACAAGGTGCAAATAAGAATGTAGATCAACTTTAGCGTCCACAAGATGATGCAGGTTTCTAACTAGAACAGTAAGCTTAGTCTCGTTTGTAAAATAAAAACGATCTTTAAAACATAGCGAAAGCACGACTTGAAATACAACTCAAGCAACCGGCATTTATTATATAACAGAAACTTAATCCGATGTTTGATCCAAAAACCACGAATTTGAACATATAATTCACTTAAGCTGAGAATTAAATATGTCATCCTGTGTTTAGATCAAAACTTTAAGGTGTTTTGAGTGCTATTTGGGATGTTGGAGGTATGTAAACAGTTCGAGACGTAATGGAGCAGCTAGAGCAAACTGAAATATTTTCAAGAACATCAACATTATCTAAAAGGTCAATGAGCTATTCTAAAACACCAAAATTAGATCTCAAGTAGTAGAATTCACTGAACTAACCAGATGAGCAGCCAACAAATTCATCAAAAATACCTCAAGTGATCATACAATACTAGAAGAAAAACGCAAAATTGCAGCCAACTTTCCCACTTCTGCTTCAATTTTATGTTCAAACAGTTTTAAGTTCAAAGCAAGCTCAATTCACATTTTATGGTTTAAAAACTAAACCAATGTCATTCTTGGCCAAACAAATAGACCCCTTAATCATTTCATAATTTATTGAATGTATTTAAGACAAAGAGTTTGAAAAATCGTACACAGACTCTGTAACAAAAAGATATAAATTCTATAAATAAGTGATGGAGAAATCTACCGAATTAGAGGTTTCAGAAGCAGTTCTAGGATTCAAACTTATTTAAAGCCAACTTATGAAAAGTTCCTTTAATTTAATAGGGCTAGACTCCATATTACAATTTATTGACAGGATTATTGTTAAAAGATAAGCGCTTCTCTAACAATAGTTAAATTACGACAAACGAGTCTATGTTGCATTCCCGTAACAAGTGTATTAAATGGTGTTGTAAGAAAATTCTTATGATAAAAACTAAGCAGATAGATTTATTATTTCACTATTATACTCGTGTTCGTGCTATTGCTGCTATTTAGATTTAATAACTGAAGAGCAAAAAACAAGCATTATCACTGAGTTAGATTGCCCAACTACAGCTGCAGGTAATTATCTTTTGTTCTTATTCTTGAGTTTGATGAATGATGGTTTGCAGCCTCCTGACGTTGAATTCGTGTTGAGTTCGTACGTAACGTTAAAATAGTGCGGTAAGCTCGCTGGTTTGTATCCGTATGGGTATATTTCTTCTGAGGGTGCTCGTGTAGCGATTGGTCAGATTCTTTCTTACAAGAATTGTTCGCTTCAGGGTGCAGTGTAAAATCAGTTGATTATCGTGTAGCAGTAAATTGTGCAGAAATCCGCGATTGTTAAAACGGAGAGTTAAATCTACCTTAAGCAGTAAGCGGTTATTGACATCGGGCGCGTGATTCACATGTGCCTGAAGGCCCGCGAGGCCATTCTTCAGTACTACCTGTCCCTCCTTCCCCCGGAGCCTCTAAATTACTACCAATTCCTATCAATTTTTAAAATCCTGGGTTAAATTTCACCTTAAAGTAACAAATTACTCGCCCACCTCTCACAGTAAATGTACACCGAAGCCGTTCTCAAAAACCTTCCAACAACGGCCAGGAACCTCTTGGACGAGTCCCTCTCTCTTGACAACGGGTTCGTTTTCGACCTAATTCAAGAATTCTACCCCGTTTTGCAAATGAACCGCCTCTTTTACCCGTAGAATAAATTTATTATATAAGTAAGGGTTCCAAAATAAATGATTGAAACGAGTGATATAATAGCGACCATTTTAATTCACCAGGGGCACGGGGTGAGCTAGTCGGGAGAGCCGTTCAGGGTAAAGAACATAAAAGTGGTCGGAGATCTTGACTAGGAGCTGATCATGAGCGGATATTTGATCAAATGCGCTGCTGAACTACTGTAATAGCAGCCAGTGATGCAAAACATGGTGAAACTGCTCACTATACTCATGCAGGGCTTCTACAAACTGAAATACTTCAAAAAGAACACGGAATACGTAGACGTGATCACAGAACAGATAAACACAATGATAGAATACCTCAAAGCCAACGTTAACGACAACACCGAAAAGAAAGCACTCTTCGGATTCCAATTCGATGAAGACGTTGAAATAGAAAGACTCATCGAAATGACCAACGGCGAAGTACACCGACTCAGAGAAGAATGAGAGATAACTAATATCATGTTAAAGAATATCAAAAAGATAGTTTTTAATAATTTAATTAAATATGATTTGTTTTGAGTTCACTTCTTTCCTTTGCTGTGTTTTTACACGATATTCACGTATCTACTGGAAAAGTCCTTTACGGTTTAATCCTTAATGTTAATATCTTCCCAATACTTGAATAAGTTTTAATAGTGAGCACCAAACACATATGGGTTGTTATTTATTGCTAAGTAACATAAATGTTCAGCTAAAGTTGAAATAACAACGATTTCAGATTAGGCCAGTTTTACAAAAACATTTCCAAAAGTTTTAAACGGATCTAATTTGCTTGTCAAACAAATGTAATACATCATCCTTATAATTTCACATTTAAGTTAAATAGAACAAGTTTAAATATTATTCTTTGTTTTCTTCACATTTTACAATAATTATGATAATTATTTATCATCAGTTACTTGAATATTTAATATCATGCTAATTGTATCGATTATTAATGGAATATGAGTATCCTCATTTATAAATAAACCAATCAACACACCCATTTTTTGCATTATTGTTGTTCTTACTTTGCGAACAGGATCAAACACCAAGCAAAGTAAAACATCAATAACTTAATAAAATACTTTAAATAATTCATCTTTTGATATTAATTTACAAATTCTATAAATCATCTAAGGCAACTCTTCTGCAAATGTTAATCTGTTTTTATAATCTTGACAACTGATAGTTTAGAAATTATTATTAATTGTGACTTATTCGGGGATCTTAATTTTTACATAATTTGGAGTTATTTATCCTTAAGTTACTAATTTTTTATCAACATATATCATAAACTGCTGATTGTTATATGTTATGGTTTGCGTTTTCATTGTTGAAAAATCAACATTATTTGTTACCAATTGCAATTATTAGCACAAAATTTAATGTAATTTATTGTTGTCAAGTAATTCATGAAGATTTATTGGAAACTATTCAACAATTTTAACAATATCCAGAATATTGGTTTGATTGTTTTCTTATATTGCTGTTATAAACAAGTTAGAAAACTCTTGTGGATTGAAAATATTTATAAAATTATTTGCCTTATGAATATACTAATTATATAACGAATATTTGGTTTTGATACTTTTAAATAACACACTATATTATTGTTTGATTTCTTAAGTTATTAAACTATTTGACATATTTATTATTGTGTATGATGAAAATATAGCAGATATTGAATTAGTCAAATACATTGTTACATTTTATTTAAATTTTGTATGGTTATTTATCTGAATGTTGAAAAATGTTGTTTCTACATTTCCTTTAATAAATTTGTAAGCTAATTCAACAATTTATTTTAAACATTCACATTACGCTAGATTTTCATAATTATCTATAAGTAATTCATTACAAATTTCAATTATTGGACCTAGGTTTTTAACAAAATGCTACACTGTTGTTTTATTTGTTGATTTTAAATTATTATAGTAGTATTACAAAACACTTTACTATTATTCAATAGTAATTACAGGTAAAAATGAAGCAAGACAATAAGACATAATTTATTTTTAATGTTCATTTTATTCTGTTATTATAATATTAATAACTTCTGTCAATAATCCTTCATAATTTTTATCACGTTTCATTTTTGATAATAAAAGACATAAAACGCGAATAATAGTCTGAGATTCATTTTAATTAATACTTTCTGACTAGCGTAGCGAATATTCAGATAAACTACATTATACCTACTTTAGTTATTCATAAATTTTTGATATTATTTTCAGATTATTTTAGGAATGTTACTAATAATCGTGAGAAATCGTAGGTTAAAGAATGTCTAACACACTTATTATAAAGTCTTTGTGAATTGCGCGCCCACTTAAATGACGACAAAGAATTGTTATAATCACAGAAATAATTTCTGGTGATAATTACTTGATTTTTAGACAATTATTAAGTATAATTTCTTGATGATATGCCGCCATTTGTTAAGCTACTCTAAATTCATTTTCTATTAATTAAGCGCGGTAATCAATATCCAAAGGAGAATAATTTATATCAATTTCATAACCTTCTTCAATTGGAAATGTTAATTCATTGAGTATGTACATTATATCAGCGTTAAATAATTTATTATTGTCCAATGTTTTGAATTCAAACAATTATAACATAAGTTGTTAATCTAATTAATTTTTAAATAAAAACATTTGACATTTGAGATACGGTACAATAATAAAATGTCCAGCCATTATATTGAAATAAGTATCCAAAACTTACTAACCCTACTTACTAATTTTTTCATCTTCGATTTATTGCTAATTAATATGAGCATGTGACAATTTTGATTTGTCAAAGACATGCTTTTTGGTTTTAGTACTCTCATTAAATTTAGTAAATAAAAAGTGATTGACTTCATTAAGTAAGTCATATGCTCTGTTTATTTATTACACACAAACACTTGATTTTATTACTGCTAATAGTAATGGTAATATGTATTTAATTGCAAATTTGCAATATGTTTAAGTGCTAAAGTACTGTTATTAGTTAGTGGTATTATACAGTTTTACTATAGAATCTAAAATATCAACACTTTGTTCAATAATTATTTGCTTTATAATGTAGTTCATTTCATCAATACTAACATTGTCGGCAATGAAAAAGTCTTATATATATCTTGTAATTTCATTGGCTATTGGAAAATCTCCTCTTAATAAGTTTTAAATAGAAGGAGCTTTACCGGAGATTTTGGAACTTGTAATTGGAGTTTAAGTTGCTGCAAATTTTAGTAACATTGAATATGCCTATGTTTCAAATTCTTCCCTTTAAAAATTGAGAATTAAAGTAGGTAACTACATAAAAGCTGTTATTTTAATAATATTGAATTCCGAATTCGCCATAGAAACAAATTCTTATAAACAATTATTACCCCCAACAATTGTTTCTTCACGAGCATCTATATATGCGTTATAACTTTCAATAGGATTCATTTCTTATTCGTTCTGTTCGTAATCATTTACGAATTCAAATTCACCATCATCACTCATTTGATGGAGTGTATAATGCAATTATCATTAGAATTTTAATTATTAGTAATTTTATAAAAATAAAATTACACTAAACATTCATTTAGTTAGCTAATCTATTGTAACCTTTGCGAGCGAGATGACGAAGCCTATAAAAGGACTCACTAAACTTTAACCCTATCATCAGTATAATCATAGAGAATTTTATATAGAAGAGCATGATTAATACTGAGTTTACCACTGATCATAATCAATATCATAATTATGATTTTTGACGAGTTATTCAGGTAAATATAATTAAGGGAAATATCAACAGTAACAATAATAACATAATTATTGTTATTTGTGAAGATGATCTTATTTGTTATAGGGCCCAATTAAAAAATGAACATGATATTGTTGATGTATAGTCATTTAATAATGAACAACATTGTTTCAGTATTTATTATATAAATCATTTCATATTTTGAGTAGTTTGTATTACTTTTTTAATATTTCCTTGTAATTGGCAGCATATTTTTACTGCTTCTGCGATTTGTCTTTTTATATTCTCTTTTTCAAATGCAAGTTTATCATTTTCCCGTTATAGCAATTCTATTTATCGGTTATCGTCTTGGTTTAGTGTTTCCCATTCTCCTTGGAAGTATTTCAGGTCCAGGTAGTTATTTTTCATCGGGAATCTGAATATGAGTGGGTTTTCGTCGTCGCACGGTTTGGGTTGAATGGGTTGTATTCTGTTTATTGGTTTTTTGGACATTTATTAATGCAGTGGAAATAATTTATTTTACTGCACATTGTATTTTATGCGATTATTCACAAGACCACTCCAAATGAAGTTCACCTTAACTTTGAGCCCTTTTAGCGTTGAGTGCGATTCGTCTGTTACCAAATATTCCGATTCCTATTTAATTAGTGCTCAACAAACGTTAAAAGATTTTAATCAGCTCACTTATCAGGAAATGCTTTCAGAACTGTCAAGTTTCACTTTCGTTTAAATAACTGACGTTATAAAAGTGTTCACAGATTGCCACGGGCAGATTCCAATTCAGTTCACTCCAAGTGGTTTTAACATGAACAATAACGGTTCATAAATTCTCCCAGGTGTAACCACTTTTAAACTCACTAATAACGAATTAGTTTTTATTAGTTATGTTTAATTTGAACATAGATATTATTAGATAATAACCGATTCGCTAACGAACGAGCTTAAACTAGAATTGTAGAAGATACCAGAAAAACCGCTGATAATGCTCTCTGGTGGAGTGGATTCGACTTTGTTGTTCCTGTGCATGCTCGAGATGCAAATTGAATTCGATGCGGTGACCGTTTCATTCGTAAATATATCACCGGATCAAATCACAGTCGACCAAATATTGGAGGAGACCACATTATTACTTGAATAGAAAGGGCTGAAGAAAATGTTCACGCACACAAAAATACTCGTTACAGAAGATGCGTATAAACAATAAATCAACCAATTCAAAAAATAGTTTGAAAACCTCACAGTTATGGACCTAAACCTGCTGTCCGTGTGGTACTTCGCAACACACCAATACAACAACAAATACATCATATCTGGACTTGGACCTGACGAATACCTCGGCGGATACAAGAAAATTAAAGGATGCTCCAACCAAGACGAAATAAAAGCACTAATTCAAAAACAAATTGAACAAACACACAACAAAAATATCATCAGAGACTTCAAATTCGCTAATAGCTCAAACAAAATACTCGTATACCATATTTAGCATACAATGTAACACAAATATTCCAAAAGTTGATAGAAACTGATATGGAAGAAATAAAGAACAAAAAACCAGTTAGAGATCCCATTTTCGCATTTGGATACAATGAACAAATTTTTAATCGTGATAAACGAGCGGCATAGTTCGGTAGCGGAGCCGCTAAAATAATAAAAAGTGGAGGATATGATTTTGTTTGATTTATATTATGAATAACAAAAATTAATCTTTTCACATCAATGACGACAATTACTGAATCTATACTTCAGCCTTTTCCTGATGAAGCTACACAAAAATTAATGATATAATATGATTTACCACAAGAATTCTATGATAATTATAAAATATGTCGTAACCAACCATTACAAAAAGTAAGAAGTAATGATATAATACCTGAAACTCATCAAGTTCGTTTGATTGGAGTTTGGGATATTGACGAAGATAAAAAAGCAGATGTTATATTCTTTAACAACGATAAGTTAATTAAATGGTTTTTAAATTCAGAGAAAAAGGAAGCATTCATATATAATTTACAGACTATAACACAATTTTATGAAACTGAAGTGTTACAACTGTATTATAAAACTGGACATGAATCAGGATAAGCTATTTACGAATCAGCCGGAATATATCATTCAAGATCTCTAAGATATGCTATATGTAAAAGACAAGATATTTATAGTAACATAATCAAATATGGCTTAGAGCATTATTAAAATGTAAGTGATACAGAATTAGTTGAAAATTAGTAAGAGCTATTACAACTATTTTTAAAAATGGCTTTGCATATCGCTTTGTTACGTGAAGAATTAAGAGAATAAAATGAATATAAAGAAGCTGATTATTATACGAAAAAGGATCCGTTTGTGTAATTTATCAAAATATTAATTGAAAAGACTAAATGATTAAAATGATGATAAATAATTATTTTTAATATTTTTAATTTATTATTGTATTTCGCCCACTTCTTTAATAACTAAAAAAGATTATGATAATTATTAATTACGTATTTAGTTAAACTTAAATTACAGCATCATTCTACAATATTATTTTGTTATCTAAAGAATAATAATTTGTGTAATCAGCAACAACCGGATTATATCAAATAGCTTTATCAGATTCTTCTATTCTTCATTATAAATCTACATCAGGGTTAATATATATTAACTCAGATAGTGTATTTATTAATATACTGCTCAATGGTGTTCTTCTCTGTTAACTTCCTTATTAATAATCAATATCATTTTCTTTTAATGGAATAAATTCATATATACAAGTTTAGTCAACATAAATATCTCTTAAGTATTCTATATAATCAGAGTTATATTATATTAACACAATATTAACATTTTAAAACCCAATTGTAATTCCAAATTAATAGTATTCTGTAAGAGCCTAATAATAATTATCTATGACTATTAAAAATGAAGGTTATTCATTAATATAAATTAGTGAGTTAAGTGACAATTCAAATTGTTCATTTAATAATTTAACCATAATATGCTAATTTTAACTGGGCTCCAGTGATTTCTAAACAAATATTTATGTATCTGTAGTATCTGACACAGATAGATATTAATTTATTATTAAAATTAGTGTTACTATGCCAAATTAGCTTATTAATTAAACATTAATAGGAAAATATAATGGATATGTTTATATTGTTCCGATTCATGAAGCAGTTGGATATATGAACTCGTGGAATATAACAGGATACTAAAGCGACAGTGTTATATGTAATAATTAACTTTAGTATATAGTCTGCTAAACAGCATATGGTGTCGTTAATATACAAATATAGTATCAAATTTAATCAATATATAAATAAGGAAACTTTACTGCTCAATTAATTATAGGTAATGATGGATTTTTCTATAATATATCTGACATAGAAATAATGGAGTGATGAGATCATTATTAAATGTATTGTATCATATTATATTCACAAAATAATCACAGTTTAATCAAAATTCATCATCATAACAATAAAAGAAACTTTAAGAGCTTGACAAACAAAATGATGCTCCTGTATTCAGTTTTTCTATTTATTACTTAATCACAAGATAACTCGTCTCTAAACAATCACACCGACGAATATAATTTTTCAACTTAGCACTATTACTTAAAAGTTTTTACTTAATCCAATCAACTTTTCCGTTTGACAAATCTAACTTAACTATTTCAACGCCCACTGAATCTTTAATTTCATTTGTCAACTATTCTAGTGACATTGATTAGTCAAATGATATTTAAAACTAAGAAATATCATAAATATCATCCTTTTTTGTGCAATTACTTAGACTGTGATTAGAATCATCCGTTCTATTAGCTAAATGATTTATTACTGACGATTTCCTAAATATACTTGACGATTTTTATTTATATATTATATTTTCTAATGGTTACTTAATTGATTTTAATAGGCTTACTTATTTTTTAAGCATTAAGTGAATGGTGTGGATTATATCTAAAATATGTCACAAATACAACTATATATATAAAATAATGGTAATATCCATTATCTAAAAGTAATAATTTGAATGTAATATGATTTGATTTATAAACAAATCTGTCTTTTAATTGTTGTAATTACATGTGTAACTTACTCTATAGCAATAAAATAATAAATTTTAAGAAATATAATGAATATGAACAAGAATCAATTAAACATGCAATATATAAAATTAAACTTAATTACTAATAAATACTTGATTAAATCACTGTATTTATTCAGAGTATACTATTTACAGTATATGTTATGCGATAACACTTATTATTTTGTATTTAATCAGTTTACAAATATATATATGATGAACTACATGTATACTGTATTTTTAGATACTATTATTATTGAACATATTTTTAAAACTATACTAAAGCTCAATTTAATCATCATTATTTCATTAATCAAGAAATTCATGCTTTCTCAAACAAGTTCGACACATGAAAACACAACAACTTGTAAGTGTTATTTTATTCAATTTTATTTAAATATAAAGCTATTAACAGTCTAATTATCATATAATTGCATATATTAGTATTTTTTGTGTCACTATATATATTTTAAATATAATAAAGTAATCACATTGACATCACTCTTTGACTTTCTTATTTTCCTAGGCTTTGATCTTTTTAATAGCAGCTTACTGTAAAAAGTAGCATGCTATAATTGGAATTTACGTGGCTATTGCGGCAGCAATGCAGCTGTATTTAAGTGCTTCGTTTTTTGTGAGTTCTGGTAAATACACTGAAATAAGTTTCTTAACTGCGTAAATGGTTGAAAACGGAGTAATAGCTGTAAGTACGACCCAGAATATGCTGCTGAATACAATAGATGTCATTTGGAGTGGGTAATTGACTATTACAATTATTTATATTTCTATATAGCGCAAATACATTCAACAAATATATAATCATTTCATGGCTTTAACTTTCTTTAGTCTGTCCTTCAGTAGTTTTAGTTCTACGTTTTTGCTGAGTATCTCATTTTCAATTTTTTGAACGCGCATTATTTTGTCCCTTGTGTTCTGGTACGAGCTGTTGACGGCGTCGAGTCTCCTGTTCAATTGCGCTTTTTGCTCAGTTGCGTCCTATATCTTGGCCTCCAGTCCGAATATGATGTCGGTTCTCGCCTCCGTTTTGTGGAGTCTCTTTTGGAGGCTTTTATTTTGCGTTTGGAGCGTTTTCAGGTTCGACTTGAACGTTTTCTGCTCAAAGTTCGGGCTCAGTGTTTCGTGCTTTATTTAAGGTCTCATTGGAGTGGTTTAAGGTCTTTATATTTATTGAGTGGCTGTTGATGTTGTATTTCTCTTGGTTTGCGCTGGTTGGTACTGTGGAGAGCTTTGGAAGTTCACGTTTCTCTTGAACGCGGATCCGGGTGCTGAAATTGGTTTCTGCTCGTCATAAACGATCATTTAGCCGTTTTTGCGGATTATGGGCGTCTTTTCAACCACTTACTATTGGAATGTGTAGTTGTCACCGTTATCTCGGTCAAAAACGGTGATTGAGGTGTTCATGTTCCTGTTTTGTGTGTTCACTTGAGTGTTCTGCTCTGTTTTCGGTCTCTTTAGGTCTTTTGTCCAGTCATTTCCGTACTCGCACTTGTTCACGAAGAAATTCGTTAAAGTTTCCATTCTTTGGGAGTTGGACAGTTGATTCGCGTTTTGCATTTGAGTTTTCTGCATTTTTGAGCCAGAAAGAAGCGACATGTTTGCGAAAGAGGCATCCTAGAAATTGGTCGCCATGTCTTTTGCGTCAATAATCTGCTTCACGTACACAGAGTAATCCTCGTCTTAAGAACGAGACACTTGCAAAACTAGTTGAGCGTACTACTGCTGCTTCTCAGTATTCAGCGCAAAAAGCTTGCGCAACTGCACGTCAAGCTGTTTTTACGTGTCAATCGCACTCACCTCGTTCGCCTGGTAACGATTAATTTAGTCCCTGAGCTGCTCCTTTTCCATTTACTTCGCGTGCATTTGTTAATCAATTTTGTTTTTCTAGCTGAAATTTGATTCCTATATCTTCCTACGCGAATCCTCAAGATTTTAGTAGCGCTCTTTCATTTCAGATAAACTGCTTTGCAATTGCAATAGTCTCTCTTATTATGCAGTTAACCCATCGTTTATCTAATTTTGTAAATTTTCACGGAAATATGTAAGTTTCTTACTTAATTTATCGTTTCTAGTTTCTGCTTCAGTTACAGCTGACTTTAAATTGTTAACACGTTTTTCAGAATCCTCAAATAGTTTAAGCGCTTATTTTCTACGTTGTTATAGTAAAACACACCGATGCCTAAGTTTATCGATAGTTGACTATACAGTATCATGGTTTGTAACAGAAAAAGAAGAAGGAGTTTAATCTGTTATACTCATAGCATGAGTTGAAGCAAGTGACATCAACTTATGAAAGTTGGAGTGATTTATATAAATACTACTTTTTAATATAATATTCAAATGTTATAATTATCACTTCAATTATAACAGAAAAATATTTATTAGACTCCACTAATTCTACGCCTCAGTGATATTCCAATAATAATTCACATAAAATATTTTTTAATTTGATGGTTCATTGAGCTTAAACTAATCTAACCTTTTTCGATTCGTTTTTCGATTTTTTCTAATAAATATTCAAAAGCACAACAATTTTCAACTAAGCTTTTAACAACCCTTTACTATGTATATATAGAGTTTCTCAATTTGTGAAATTGAGACAACTCGGATACTGTATTCATATCCCAATATTCATTTTCAACAATTTTTTCAAATCTATGATGATTACTAAACAGATCAAATTCTTTGTCAATATTTTTTATTTAACAATTACTTATCGAATGCTTATAAGAATTACTTTGTGAATCCATACTTTCGCTATATTCCTATTATATTGAAGGTCTGCGTAAAATAGGAATAAATTTTTGTGGTTATTATAGTTAAAAAATTTAACTTTAATGTTTAATTAGCTTTAGAGAAGTCAATGATTACTATTTTCTTATTGGGTATAATTACATTTGAAGTGGGTTATTAAGCACTATCCTAATAGAATATCATTATTGATTTGACTAATTGTTTAAATATAGAGTTTTTTATTGAATTAATTAAATATGTATTATGGAATTATTTAATAAAAAATTTAAAAATTACTTCATAACTAGAATCATTTATATAATATGTTGTTATTATATTTTAACATAGTCTTAACATTCGACTTTGTTTTCAACTTCTGATTGCCGATCAATGTTATTAAGGGAGTTTAATCGGAGAAATAAGTTGAGTATAAATTATTGCAAAACCCTTAATAAATAGAAATATTTCCAAATATAAATACTACATTACCTCGAATTGAACCACCCACCCTTGTTCGAATACAGACACAGAGCAGTTTTCAAAAATGGCCAGGGTGTCTATTAGTGAGAGCAAATCTGGCCCAGTTTGGTATATTTTCTATGTCAGATTTGGTTTTCCATTTCAGTTACAGACACCTTTTCCAAAAATTTTCTGAAAATTTTATCAAATTTCTAGTTTCTTGATCTAATTTGCATAAATTACCATTATATAGAAGATTAAGTAGCATATAATTTATATATATGGTCATACAAAGTTCAAAAGCTCAAAGAAATTTAGTAAATACAAAAGAGATTTACAATGTTCAATTCACTTTCAGTTATAGACACATTTACTATAAAAAATCGAAGGTGTCTGAGCACTTCGGGTGTCTGTAAGTGAAAGGGGTGGTCTCAATTCGAGGTTATGTAGTAACTTATTTTGTTGTAAAATGATTCAAAAGTTGTTAGTTTTCGAATTATTTGTTATTAAGCATTTATATTTAAATTTACCACATCACATAAATTAATGAAGATACCTGTTCAGAATTACTAAAATAATTAATGCTTTATTCTAGACTTATAAGAATCAACAAGTATGCTAACTTTATTTGATCGTATTAGAGATGCATTTTAATTTAATCTATCAGTTGTTTTAATGATAAACGATCTATACATTTATAAAACTTATGAAAATGAAATAATAAGCAGTAATTTCTTACCAATTCGAACAGTTAGTGATTTAGGTGAGATTTAACTTATTCAAGCATTTGAAACTCCTATTTCAGAGCTACTTCCAGAATAGTCTAGCGACGAATCTAATGAAGATGAATCAATGTTTGATGATGAATATTATGACTAAGATGAATATGATGATGACGATGATATTAATAAATCGAGTTATATGTATTGACTTACTTTGATTGAGTATTAGTATAATAACTTTATAATATTAAAACCGCTTATCATGACTCGCCAATAAATCAATACATCACATATTAAAAATAAATGTATACACATTAATTTATTCTACTGTACAGTAGTTTGCAAATTCTGGAGTTTTTAATTTAAGCTATATATTAGAGGTTTTTAATATTTAAGAGGTTTAATTTAAGTGGGTCGTTTTTAATTCGAGAAGTTTTATAATTGTAAAATGACTCACTCAACAGCAACAATCCAACAATTCATTTAAACGCAATATATAAATATATACTAGTTATGTTACCATATCCAAGTAAAAATAATATATATTTTAATAATTCTTGTGGTTAGTGAATTTCCAGATTATTAAAATGGTTTTCATCTTTTTTCCAATCTAAGTGATTCTGCTTCCTCATTTATGTAACAGCTTTAATGTATTTACTATATTTGATTTAACATCTTTTTTAATATCAAGTAACTATTTTACTTTATTTTATGGTATGAAATGTAAACATATATACATAATATTAATAATATTACGTATGCGTGTAGTGGTTTAATTAGTTTTTTACTATGGTTTTAAAAGACATTTAAGATCTTTTTTGTAGAAAGTATGTTTTTACATTAATTGTACATTTAAATCAGATTTTTCTTTATCTTATTGTATTTTAAATATTTTGATATTACTTTAAAATATTTTGAAACTTTTGTTTTTGGATAAGATTATATTGCTCTTTTTAAAAGCAAATTCATTATAATTCAACATGTCTTGAAGTTCATTTTTCGGGCATTTTGATACTTATTATTATATATTCGTGTTCTTGATGATATCAGTAAATTTCTGGGAGAAATTAATTTTTTCACTCCTCTGACGGATTTGGTCTCTAAACTAACTTTCAGGGAACCTAACAAGAATTAAAACCTAGATAAATTCGCTTGCTCTAGAGCTTTCTGATAACTTGGTTGGAAGGCTTTACCAGATTATAATTATTTAAAGGAGAAAAGAGGCCAAAAACAACGATTTTGAGAGTTCACCGTACAAAATGGCATGAGAGCTCGGCAATCGCTCTTAAACAGGTAGTTCGGGAATTATAGATGTCAAATTAAAATTAAGAAGAGAGAATAAATATTTGATAATTGTAGAGGATACAATAGTGATTTTAAGATTAATTTTGAGGGAAATTCCCGACATAGCAATGTAAATAATATTTGTGAACTCACACACTTGAGAAATCATTATAAAAAGTGCCGAAAACACCAAAAAGTGACCATTTTAGGTCATGTTTAATTCATATTTCAGTATTATATATTTTCTTTTTGTCATTCATTTGTTTTGATTATAATTTAATATGTGTGTTTTCTTTTTATTTGTTATATTTGCATTATGTATTCATCGGATTATGTGTTGGTGAGTCATGTTATTTTTTCAGTCCTCGCTACACTCAGAAAAGATAACTCTTCTGAGTGGATCGAGTTGTTCGGGATCAATGTGGATGTTAATGATGTCCTCAATATTAATCTAATTTAAACACCGCTTATGACTCTTTTGTACAATATATCGAAGTTAAAGTCAACAGATTAATTACAAATATAAAATATTTTGTAATTTTTACTATTATTGCTCTATTCAAGCATTTTAGAACAAAATTCAATTTCTAACACATTTTCTTGTGGTTTTAACTGGGTTAAAGCTGAAATCAATTTGAAAAATCTTGTTGATTATGGGTTACCAATTAATTTAAGCTTTTTAATTAGCTTAGATGGTTGTGGTGAATGTTAAACTCTGTAAATCAGTGGCCAAGAAAATATATAACATAACGCTCAATAATTTTCTAAAAATAGCAACAAAATGATCTTTCATATGAAGATGAAAGCATTCAGTCTACTCATAGATAATCCATTTTATATGTGTATGGGCTACATATTTAATACAATATAGATTTCTGCTTAGCCAACAAAGTTGAAAAATTAAAAGTTGTGAATATCTAATGTTTCATGGGATCAAATTGTACTTATTATATCGCGTGTAATAATTATAATGTTTAAATGTTCTGAATCATACATCAAACAATATTCTTATCTTCACCAAATATTTCTTAAAATATAATTCTTAAAATATAATTTAAAATTCAACGAAACAACGAGAGTAATCAAATTTAATGATGGTGTGGTCTGTATTGATGAATATTTTGGCCGCTGATAAATAGTTGGGGCAGTCTGAGATTGAGTTCAGGCAATCCTATTCATATGTGGAGTGTGTGTATAAGTGCGTCTACGATTTATAATATTGAAAATCAACACTCCAAATGGAAAAATGGATTATGTAGGAAATAAACATGCTTAACAATTGATTTACAAGAGCGAATAAATATGAATGATGTGAAAGTATTTCAGTAGAAAATAATTAAATGTTGTAAAATAGATACTGTTGAAGTAAATAACGCCTAGCGATCAATTTCTGTTTTTCTAACCCTTTGTATTCCTTGTAATTTTTAGAACCAGAGCCTCAGAAGACCTAACTTTTAAGCATTATTATCTCATTCTGCAAATACAGCCTTTAATTGAATTTGGGTACAAGCATCCTAATTTTGGAGTGGAAACAAAATGATTACTGGTGATGTGGTACTTCTTGCTTTAACTTTTCAAACCTCTAGTTAACAATAGTCGACCGAAGCGATTATTCGGGAGAAATTTTTGTTTCAGAATGACTTTGTATTTTAATATCATATAGGACTATGTCTGTCTAGTATTTTATGCGAAACCATATTTCACTTCAAATGACAATGAAAGAAGATATTCACTGATATTTGTTAGGCTACAGGATAATAAGAAAAAACCACCTTGTCTCACGAGAAATACTAAACCTAACATATTTAAGGAAATAAAGTACACAAAAGTTCCATGGCCTAATAGAAATAAAATTCAAATTTTGCTGCTTGTTATTATTCAACTAAGCCAAAACACACGTACATGTACATAAATAGTAAATATTATATTTTGGCAACATAGATAAATATTATTATTATTATTATTAATTTAAACTTCACCTCAGCACCCCTTTGGAATTGTTGCGCTTGTGAAGAGTGTGCAAGTTCCCTGTACCACTCCATTGATGTAATTTGTTCCAATCGGATACGAATATATTAATTCGAATGTGTTACCCGTTCCACTGCTTCCAAGGATGAACCCTAGCGAAGTGGTTCCTGTAACTCTAATATTTAAAACACTTGAACTTTCAATGTGAAGGGTCGTCGACTGACAGTGACCTACGAACCCACCAGAAATAGTCGCTGCTGAAGAAATATTACTTGAACTAACCATTGAGTTGATCAATGTCACGTTTTTATTCGTATGATAGGCTATAAAACCGCCAGCAGTATTCAAGCTGGCAGAAATGGTTGAATTAATAAGAGTTGAATTCAATATGGTCGTGTTGTCAGCACTGGTGTATGAACGTCCTATAAACCCGCCAACATCCTGTTTGGAGGTTATATTACTGTTAATCACCTGCGTGTTAATAATTGAAGCGTTTTTAGAACCCTACCAACCAATTAGAGCTCCGATATAAGTTAACTAAGTTGCACCGACAGCCATTGAAACACTTGTATTTACATTACTAAATTCTAAATAGGTAGATGTTTACGAATGAGTTGCTATAAGACCGAAATATATAAATATTGAACCCTGCACAGAAAATGAAATAGTTGAATTATAAACTTTAATACTTCCATCGCTATTTATTAAACCAAATTGGCTGAAATTCTTTTACGACACGATGCTTGACATATTTTATTACAGGCACAAATTACTAAATGTGATATTAGATGGCGAAGATGAATGTAGAACAAATCCTAGTAGAAAACCTGATTTTGAAATATAATCTGTAACAATTTTTTAGTAAGAATCTTAAATTAATTAATTAGTATTTATTGTAGAACTATTATAAAGAGAAATTATGCCTCCAAATTAATAGAAAAGAGGGCTATACCAGTTAGTGGTAGTAATAGATCCAATTTACATGAAATTAGTTTTGTTTCCCATAATTATTGCTATATTGTTAATTGTAATTGTACTCGACACAACAGTTGTAAATAAATATGACGAACAATTACCAACATACATTACATCAGGTTTAAAGATTGTTTACTTTACATTTATATTAGCTGAATTTATACTAAGGCCAATCATTGCAGCAGTCAAAGTGGTTTAGTACGTTCCAAATACTTTATATATTGAAATGTTCATTGATCCACTAACGCTGTCAATTAGAGTTATATTTCCCATAGAAGAAGGCGAAAATACCAAATTTATAAGGAGTTTCTATATGTTTACATTTGAAGTGGATTGAACGAAAATATTTAGTTGTCCTGCACTCACCGTTATATCGCTTCCTTCGCTTGACATGATGGTTAATTGATTAATAATGATTGTAGAACTCATTGTTAGCATCGAGCCACCATTAACTGATTATGTTCCAATGTGAATTTTTATGTTTTAAAACGTATTTTAGCTTTAAAATAACGGTTTGGCTGTCGCGTAGACTCCATCAAAAACATCAATGAACGCGTTGTTTATAACAGGGGATGAGCTGAAAACGTATCCAGCACTAAAATCGCCAGAACTAACTTGATGCGTTATTACTGAGATATCGAAGACGGACACCTAAATGTTTTAACCACACACTATATGATCGCATTATATTTAATAAGTTATAATGCATTAATTATTTAAAAACTAATATCCTTAGTTTAAACAGGCAATTTGAATTTCCAAAAGATCAATTATGTATTGCGATTAATTTATGAGCATGCTTTATGTATTTATGGTCTGTTATAATATCATATTTGTTTGATTAAATGTCGTGTTCATATTGTATACAGTTGCATTCATAGAATTAACAGCAATATCATAATTTTATGATTAACATAAATTTTAGTAATTTTATATTTTAGTTTTTAGATCTTCTAAAGAAGTATTAAAACCTAACAAATTTAACATTGAAATGTTCGAAATTAACCTATTATTCAGAGCTGAAGTATTAAGAGCCAAATAATTTTCTAATTCAAGTTATTGTTGTGAAATGTTTAGAGAAATATTATTAGAAATACTTTAGTCTATAATGTTAGTGTAATTAGCGAGTAATTAATGAAGCTGTGAATAGTTCAGTTTGATATCATTTTCTATTTTAGTAAATTAATTATTTACACTCATTGTGATATTGGTTATCGCATTTGTACTATAATCTGTTAGGTTTTCAAGTAACACACTAAAATTGTTAATACTTAATATTATTTGTTAAATTTAATCATTATTTTGCATTTAACTGGACATATTGTGAATGGCTTCGATAACGTTGACACACACAGATCCGTCAAGAAGATACCCATATTCACACTGGCACTGGCCGTCCACGAATTCGAACGGGAGGTCGCAGGTCAGCATTCCGCTGTGTGGTTGTGCATACTACAGACTGTCTCCACACAGCCCGTACACCACCATTTGGCCGCCGCACACATCGCAGCTGAGCGTGACTGCGCCGTTGAATGTGATGTTGGCGCTCTGGTTACCAAGACTCAGGTTGCTGTCCACGCACACCACAAAGGAAGAAATGGTCATGTTCATCTGCGATACTATCTCGCAGGCGATGTACCCGCTGTAGTCGCTTTCGATCAGGTTGCTCCCGGTCAGGTTGCAGTCGACGATGGTGACGTTCGCGTTCGCGTTGTCTATTCGGTTCACGATGCCAGAAGTGTGCATGCTTGCCAGTCTGTACTGAATCAACGACTGCTGGAGAAAGACCGAGTTCGGCGCTTCTCCCACCAGACCGGAAAGCTCTTTCCCGGACGCTATGAAGACTAGCGAGCAGTTGTAGATTTCCACGTCGCACTTGATGCAAACGAGCGCGCCGTGAAACACCTCGAAGCCCAGGCTGATGTTCACCAACGAGTCCCTCACCACGTTTGTGCTCAGATTAAAGCCGAACAACGCAAAGGCGTTCACGTTTTCATTCAATACTTCAATACTAATATTAGATTACTTAGTAATATCTGTATACATAAATAATTATATATTTTTTGGATTGTGATCATCGTTCTTAGATAATACGTTCTTAGATATTACATTATTAAAGTATTTAGCTTTATGGCAATATCCATATTGTTCGTTATTAACCCAAATATTGTTAGTGCACTAATTAAATTAATTTAATTATCTATATAGTATTATAGAAGACAACATAACTATTTGTAAATGTAAAGCTCTTGAAAATAAATGAAAAACGAATTACGTGAGAATGAGCCAGACTCATGGCAAACTTACGTGTCGGGCACCATTCACTATGTCTATCAACACAGCGAATGAATAGCAGGCTGCACAACTAAATCGCAGACCGAGGTGTTCTAGGCTAGGTAAACTAGGGCGTATTAAGACAATTACTGCCAAAGTGAGACATTTACCTCAACATTTCAGATAATACATGAAATAGACATCGCACGTCTATGAACCAAAAAAGATTTCTATTTTAGGTCGAGTAGCTGGTGTACAACAGTTATAGTAGTTCATGACCCATAAGGTTATTACAACGATAAAGTTTGACAGTTCATATTGTTTTATAAATGAATGAAATTTCTCGATTTGAGTGGAGGAATTGAGTTGAAGTGCATTAAATTTCATGTTGTATGGTCCTTATATTAATTATACTTAATTATAAGGATTATCTATGTCTCTAAAAATCGTCTACTCATCCCAATAATTTATACTTCTTTTGACTAGAATCTTACAACTAAATTTGTGGAAATAATATGTTTAATGACATTTCCAATATTTGGATTAGAGTCCAGACCTGCGATATCAATTATCATACGTCATGTTATCTTCTATACTTATATACAAATAACTGAACTGCAACAAGTGCACGAACAGCATTTTACTGAATAGTCAAAGCTACAGTTTCTGTCAGAAAGTCAAAAACATAAACAACCTAAAACTTCAATAAGAATTGCACGTGACGCAGAAGCAAAGCAACATGTTCCTGTACACAACCCTAACGCAGACACTCGAAGTTGACGTCCGTATCTCCAACGAAAACGTGAACGCCTTTGCGTTGTTCGGCTTTAATCTGAACACAAACGTGGTGAGGGACTCGTTGGTGAACATCAGCCTGGGCTTCGAGGTGTTTCACGGCGCGCTCGTTTGCATCAAGTGCGACGTGGAAATCTACAACTGCTCGCTAGTCTTCATAGCGTCCGGGAAAGAGCTTTCCGGTCTGGTGGGAGAAGCGCCGAACTCGGTCTTTCTCCAGCAGTCGTTGATTCAGTACAGACTGGCAAGCATGCTCACTTCTGGCATCGTGAACCGAATAGACAACGCAAACGCGAACGTCACCATCGTCGACTGCAACCTGACCGGGAGCAACCTGATCGAAAGCGACTACAGCGGGTACATCGCCTGCGAGATAGTATCGCAGATGAACATGACCATTTCTTCCTTTGTGGTGTGCGTGGACAGCAACCTGAGTCTTGGTAACCAGAGCGCCAACATCACATTCAACGGCGCAGTCACGCTCAGCTGCGATGTGTGCGGCGGCCAAATGGTGGTGTACGGGCTGTGTGGAGACAGTCTGTAGTATGCACAACCACACAGCGGAATGCTGACCTGCGACCTCCCGTTCGAATTCGTGGACGGCCAGTGCCAGTGTGAATATGGGTATCTTCTTGACGGATCTGTGTGTGTCAACGTTATCGAAGCCATTCACAATATGTCCAGTTAAATGTTAAATAGTAACCAAGTTTTGTAAATATAGCTAAATATTAGTAATATAGAACAAAAATTATTACAAATCAATACTAGCTTAAACGGTAACATCACTTCGTTTTCTAACATTCTGAATAGTAACAATGCTATTTTGGAGTAGTATATATTGGGAAATTATTCCCTGGTTAACACTGAAATGTTGGACAATATGTAAAACCTGGAAACTGGAATGACTGGAAACATAACTGCGTTAAATATATCTGTGCAATCCAGCATTAATGCGCTAAATAATAGTATTGCTTCAAACTTCAATAGTTTGGATCAGTATATCTTCGGCAATATTTCATAGTTGAATAGTTCTATTAGTAACTGTAGTGCAGGAATTAAAATATTGAATGACACGATATTAAATGTTTCAACATTGACTAATTAATAATTTTTAGCGTTAAATAATTCAATTAATAATATTATTAGTATTATGTAAAATGTAAATAACACTACTAGTTCGAATTATATGAATATTAACTCGTCTCTTATTGATTCGCAAGCGGTGATAGATTATTAATAATTACAAGTTTAACTGCTAATATTTTAATCATAGTGTCTTAATAGTGTCTTACACAAGTCATATTTCGTTGATAACTTTTGTGTGCAAACTTAGGCGATATATAAGGAAACGGAAGTTTGTTCGTCGAATATGTATGTATAAATTTTCGACTTATTTTCAGTTACATAATATATTTCTAATTCTGGAAACTTCAGTAGTGGTTATGTTTTCAGCTCCTCAACTATAATTAATAACGCGTTTATTGATGTTTCCGATGATGTTTATTATTCACCCATTCAACCATTATTTTAGAGCCAAAGCACATTCAACAGCATAAAGATCCAAATCGGAAGGCAATTTGTAGATAATGGTTCACTTCTAACTACCAGTTCAAGCTTAACGGTGAACTAGATGAATATAGTTTCAAAAATTGGAAGTCAAATAACAGTTAATTCAGCATAATAGTTTAATATTTTCTTGGACTCATCTACATAAGTAAATATAGTTAATCTTTTGATAAACCTGATTTTTACACCATCAGATGGTAATATAACGTTAATAAATAATATCGCCGGAGTACTTAACGTTTCCGGATACCAAATATGTGGTTAGTACTAAAGCACATCTACTGTAGCAATGATTGGGCGTTCAGTTTCCCTCACCACATTATATATAAAACTAGTAAGCTTCAGCCCAGATGTATACAATGTGGGATCATAATCGTCGTATTTAATTAGTAACGCTGCAGATAGCATATTGAATATTGATGGTGTCGCTATAATTCTGGGAAATGCCACCTATTTTTAAAATGCAACATTATCTTCAGTACCGTATTAATTTGGAGGAATTGTTACAAATATAGCTGGTGGTACATCGGTAGCAAATATTAAAAACGTAATTATAAATAGTTATTAATATTATAATACAAATTAATTGATGAACTTTGGTTTCATTATTGGTCAAACCTAGGTCATAACATAAGTTATTAAAATCTCGAATTTATGCTTTTAATAAACCTTTGATTGCGTGAATCCTCTATTTACCTATGCTGGTTTGATTGGATAATCATAAGGAACAGTGTCTTTGTAATCCTGCAACGTGCTTCTGTTTTTCGTTCCAATTGTGTAACTAAACTATTTTGGTTTAATTGGTATGACAAGTTCTAATGCTCCATTTATTGAAATAATAAATATGAAAGCTAGCTTAAACGTGAGTTCAAGTACAAATAGATATGCGGGCGTACTAATTGGTTATTAAACAAGTAAAAATTGCACTATTTTGAATGTATCCGTTTCAAACAGCAGTATAAGCTCAGGCCTTTACGTAGGCGGAATTATCGGCTATGTGTCTTCGGTTAACTAAACAATCATTAACACCGCCGTATTTTAGAGCAACATATCAGGGTTCACTACTTATGTCGGAGGGTTCATAGGTTAGTGTTACTCAACGAAGCTTATAATTACCAGTTCAGTCATTTAATCAGTGAGATTAACTGGAACAACTTAACTAGGATTGATTATAGGTGGATAATCTGGATCAGCCCTCGTTCAAACGATAACAACTTCACTTTCAACCGGAAGTAATTTCGTGAACGGTGTTTCACAGGCGAATTGCGCGAGCTTTACGAGTGCACTACTACAGAAAGGATGCTGAGTGACTTTTTGATTATTATATTCTAATACATTTTTAGTAAAACAAATATATTTGAGTCGGAGAGAAATTAATTAATAATTTGTAATAATATCCAGGGTATATTAAATATACTAATATAAAATGATAATCTCTATAATAAAATTAAAGTGAACGGCGATTCCGATATCTGTCAGTGATCCATGC